>JAMWET010002593.1:0-192500 GCA_024036415.1 Prochilodus magdalenae
CCACATATAGAAAACCGTCTTATTGAGGTTATGATTATTACATCACGAGCTTCTCACCAGATTATACTGCTGTGCTTCACAGATGAACTGATGTGTGGGTAGTGACAGAAAGACCAGTTGGAACCTGGGGTGTGAGTTCTCCGCTATGAGGATGTAGCTCTGTATTTTACCACTAGTTCATATGTTTGATATGTGTATATTTTATTGGCTGCTTTATTCAGTGACCTGTAACTGTTGTGTATGATGAGAATGTGCTCCATATCTTCTGTGGAACTTGTGTGTCTGTTAGACCAGGAATGTTATCAAGCATGTGATTTGTGGTTGGTGTGGTGCAGCAGATAACACCATTATCCACCAGGAAGCTACAACCTACATGTGGGAGACTGGGGTTCGATTCCTGGTCTGGGTGACTATGCTGTGCTACATCAGTATGAGTCCTTGGGCGAGACTCCTAATACTACACTGGCCTACCTGGAATATGAGTAACCCTGTAAGTCGCTCTGGATAAGAGCGTCAGCCAAATGCCATAGATGTAGATGTAGTTGATGTAGTGGAGGAAGACGATCAGTGTAGAGTTTGGTCTTTCAGACGTGTGTGTGTTTATTGATCAGATGATCGACTGTTACTGATACAGATACTGTGAGAGGTGAAACCAGAAACTAATAAAATACAGTGTTACTATAAAAGCTGATGGTATGTGATGGTTTCACTTTGTCTCCACTTGTATGTTTTATTAAAGGCTACCTGTGACTTTTAAAAGCCAGCTTCGCCTTTTGGTAGAAATGTATCCACTTAGGCTTGTTGGAAACCCTCTTAACTCAAACACCAGCATCTGCTCATCTTTATACTCACTTAGAGCAGGAATGATGAAGTCAGCAGGGTCATTAAAGTAAGCAGCTGTATTGAGGAGCACTGTAGCTCATTTTAACAGAGGCTTGATCTCCTTGGGGGTGAATGAAGATCAGCAGGATCAGCAGCAGGGTTCGAGCGGTACCGGATTTTGCCAGCAGAGGGCGACAGCGGCGACACCTCGCCCGAGGAAGCTACAGCCCAGAACTCCAACCCCCAGAATGCCCTGGGCTGATGTCCTAACAAGCTGCACCTGATGCTCTGGCTATATAAGTTTCCATCAAGCAGCCACCAACTGCTACACCTCTGTAGAGGGGTAGCCGGTGATGGTGTCGAGACGAGACGAGACGAGACGAGAGCTTTCTTAGCACCACTGTTGGTGTTGATGGTACACTGACATATAATAGGGAGAATGGTGTCTCTATCAGTTCCACTCTGGACCCGGAATACCTGCTACAGCACTATGTAACTTTGGTGGAGCGGCTCACTGCATGATCACATCATGGTGGTGTTGGTGTTGGTGTTAGTGCGTGTTTGGCTGGTGTGAGTGGATCAGACACAGCAGTGCTGCTGGAGTGTTTAAACACTGTGTCCATTTACTGTCCACTCTAATAGACACTCCTCTTGGCTGGTCCACCATCTACTGCTGCACAGTGCAGTGTTGGTCATCCTCTGGTCCTTCATCAGTGGTCTCAGGCCGCTGCCCTCAGGACACTGCTGGCTGCATAGTTTGGTTGGTGGATGAATCTCAGTCCAGCAGTGACACTGAGGTGTCTGATCCACTCACACCAGAACCAGACACACTAACACATCACCACCATGTCAGTGTCACAGAAGTGCTGAGAATGATCCACCACCCATATAACACCTGGTGGTCCTGTGGGGGTCCTTTTGAGGAACAGGATGAAAAGGGGGTTAATAAAGTCTACCTAATCACATGACAGCACTGTCATTTGTCACCGAGTGTAAATATGGTACATGCCTGAACGCTGGGCTGCAGGCCTGTGTGTGGTTATGAGTAAGTGGAGCCAGACTGGAACCAGAACCAGAATGACCCAACACAGAGTCTGAGTGCTTGTGCTGTCTGGATCTTCTCTTTCGCACAGTCCAAGTAATCCTGAACACGTTCAGTGGAAGGATGGACAGAAACACCTGTGGATGATCTCAGATCTGAAGACAGAGTGGGGCTTGATGTTCTCCTGTCTCTGAAATCTTTAATGCTGTTTATCTGATGGGGGGAGTGTGGGTGGTCTACCAGGTCTGAATATCTTAAGAGTTCTGTTCTGCTGGAATGAAGGGTGGTCTTTGACATTTAGCACAGTGCTTTATGTCTGTGGTCGGTGCACTCTAGCCAGAGTTCCGGCAGTCGGAAGCCCCCCAGTCTCACACATTAAAACGGAAGTGGTGGGTTTCAGCTTAAAATGAGGCTTCAGTGTGTCACGTCTGTAACTCGTACCTCTGGACAGTGAAAGTGAAGATGAGTTGTGTTCTCTTTTCTATAATCCCATGATTAATTAGGGGGACATACTATAGACTGATTGTAGATTATAGTCCTCAGTGCACACAGGTATATAGATTACGACCCGTTAAATGAAGGTTCCTGGTTTTACAGCAGGGTATTCAGCCTGCAGCATGAACTATACCGACTGTGTGGGTCTGAAGCTGAGCAGATGCTGAGATCATCCTCCTGGTGTCTCTCTAACAGTGCAGCCTTACATACTAACTAAGTATCAGCTGTGCCAATCTGTAATCTATAGTCCTTCACTATAATCCATCTGTACAGTCAGATCTTACAGTGTAACACAGTGAACCTGTATTTAATAACAGCTTATTTAATCATGGTTTATGACCAGTCATCTTTTAATAACACTGTTACACAGTTATTCCAGTTTACTATAAAACCGCTGTTCCCACAATGCAGCAGGCTGCATACCCAGCCAACCCCTGCCCAGCTCAAACACATCCGCTCTGAGTGTTCTTCAGTTCTTCTGTGAAGCTGAGTAGAAGACGGAGGGTGGGGGTTGAGAGTTAGGTACTGAGTCTTATTGATTAGACTGGCTGGTTAAAATGATCTCAGGATACAGGATTCCTGCAGCACTTCTTCACCTGCTCTGCTGTAAGTCAGAAATGAGCTGGTATGGAGTATCGTCTGTAAGTGAGTGTAACTGGGCTAATATGATCTACTCACATTGTTTCAGGTCTGCTGTGTGTAGCTGGAGAAGAGGTTATCAGACTGCAGGAGCTGGAGGGAAACACTGTAACCATCCATACTGGAAGAACTGGAGTTCAGAGCTAGATGCTCACATACTCGTGGTTTTCTATAATCTGAGGATGACTTAGATATACAAGGATAGTAAACAGTGCTGGTCATTAGAGGAGGAGATCATTGACAGGACTATAACAGAGACACGATTAGCAGAGACAGACTGCAAGCTGGACAGAACCAGTGGCATCATTTAACCATCAGATAACATCAAGCAGAGAGAGATTCATGGAGTTATATCAAACTACACATCATTTTACTGGAGGTCTCTCCGGTCCTGGAGGTTTCTTAATATCATGAACGTGTTAAATGGTGTTAACACATGTGATGCGTAAACCACATGGGCTTTGTTTAAAAAGGGAGGACAGTGATGGTGATATATAATTATGATAGTGACGTATGACGGTGCTGGACTCAGGTCTATAGAAAATCAGATGATTGAAAAGTCTGCCTTGGGTAAAGTCATGCTTGGGTAAAGTTAGAAAAGCTGGAAGATGATATGATGAAAGGATGATTTTAGAAATGAGATATTTAGCTGTTCCTCACTCATGTGGGAAACCGTGAGAGCAGTCATGTGATGCAGTAACAGAAATGGCATTCTGCTAGAAGAGTTTTTATTATTATTATTATTATTATTATTATTATTATTATTATTATATCAGTATTTATTTGTATTTGTACAGCGTACAGTATTGAGAGTGTAAATCGAATTGTGACTTGTCCAATCTAACCATGTGATCTCAGACAGACAGCATTACCAGGAGTGGATCAGAGGCAGATATAAGTCAGTGCTTACAGATTAGAGAGTCAGTACACAGTTCAGACTCAGGCAGGCTAAAACAGACAGTGAATCTTCTCCATATTTCTCTGGAGTATTAGCATATTACTATTGTAGTTTATAGCTGTGTTGCTCTACACGGTTTTACTGACTCTGATCTGTTGTGTTATCTGATTCTGTGTTTCACAGCTCCAGTATCAAAACCCATCATAAGAAACCAGGCCGGGAGGCGCTCAGTGAGTCACAGAGAGTCGTGTTCTCCTCTGTGCTCTGTGGAAAATGGGAAGGGTGTGAATTTGTCCTGGTATGGAGAGAAAGAGAGGATTTCCAGCATCACTAGCACAGATTCCAGTGAACGTCTTTATCTCCCTCTGAATATAACCCACCTGAGCTGTTCTACCTACACCTGTGTAGCTGCTAATCCTGTTAGCAACCAAACAGCCCAGCTCAACATTACTGACATCTGTCCTAACACAGGTCAGTAATAAAATCAGTACAGCTGTATACTCTAGTCTGTATAGTGTCTGGTGTGTGATGTTACAGGTGATTCTAGTCCGAGCTGGTTTCACTAGTTGCTCTGATGCTCTACTGATGCAAATCCACCTGATACTTACAGTCTCGGATCAGAACGTTAAGGAACTCCTCCAGTCAGTGCCTGCTGTGCTGATAGCTGCTGGACTGATTGCTGCTCTCTCTGTATTATCTGTGTGGTTCTGGAAACAGAAGACAAAGCAACAAGGCAAGAACTACATCTAGTTCTCCTACAGCGGTCTGTTATTATGTCTGATTGTGTATGTGATATAGTTTCATACTTGCTGCTAAATATGAATCTGTCTCTGTGTGTGTAGTTTATCAGAAAGCTGAGCTGAATGACCCCGAACTGAAAAGCACATCTCAGTATTCAGAGGAAGCGTATACGGTATGGTACACTCTGTATGATCATAGGAGCATTCATGTTCTTTAATTCAAACATTAATATCCATTAATATACAGAGAGGGTGGAGTAGGAGCTGGATAGATGTAGTAAACTGGTTGTTCATGTTGAAATGACTCCATCATATTTATCTGTTCTGGCTGATAGCACAGAGAAGAGCTGTTAAGGCATTAGCATGTGTTTAGCGAGGTTAGCATAAGATGTTCTTGGATTTCCATATAACCCAATAACTGTATAAACTCACAGTAGCACTAGTAGTGTGTAATTCCTCCACAAGCATCAATAACAGCTGTGATCATTAACATCTGCTTTACTACCCATTTCCCACACACTGAACCAAACTGTACAGGCTACTCAGTCACACACCTGCAGGTATTCATAGCCACGCCATCCTTGCACATCGCCATCTGCAGGAGCCTGAAGTTACTACAAACTTATAAAGCTCTGGATCAATTTACGAGACCACCTCAAACTGATCAGTGTCTCTAGTTGTACAGGTTCTGGGTTTGTGTTGGACCAGAATTCCTCAGTTCTGTTTTATTCTCTACACTACTGGAACCATGTCTCCCAAACTCCAGATCAGATATTGTACTAGATCTGTTTATTTAGAAAATCACTACTGACCTCCAGAAGCCTGTTTTTAGAACCATGCTCGCTGTGCGTTTCACCCCAGCCACCGCTCGCCAGTCTCTCTGTAGGTCACTTGAGGTCATCTTACGGTGGTTAAGGGACACTGGAATGAGGTGGCGCTCATCACGGTCAGTAGAGAGTGGGTTTGGCCCTCTGCCAGTCTGTAGCTGTGTTGTCCTGTGTGTTGGCTGCTTGACCTTGTTCTTATGAACCAGACGCTCACTGTATCTGCCAGTAAAGCTAGACCCAACCTTCGGTTCCGCACTAAGAACCTGCTGTAAATGTGGAGATGCTGATTAAAGAAGAACCTGGAGTGCTCACATGTTTATTTCCAGAGCTGTACATGTATGGAAGTTTTGTTCAGTGATTTTACATTCTACACATTTTAATCTGTAGCCAACAAGTATTCCCTGACTTACTGCAGTACACTGGACCACGATGGACAGGGCAGTACACATAGTAGTAGACTTAGATGCTCAGTGTTTACATTTAGACGCTACATCTTATTAGTGTTATTAGTGTTATTAGGATTATTAGTGTTGTTACGATTATTAGTCTTATTAGTGTTGTTAGGATTGTTAGTCTTATTAGTGTTATTAGGATCATTAGTATTATTCTTGTTATTAGGATTATTAATATTATTGTGATATTATGATTATGTAATGAATTTCTCACCAGATTATACCGCTGTGTTTTACAGATGAACAGTGTGGGACTGACGGAGGACCAGTGTACCTTGGTGGTGTACTCTGTGAAATAATAAAATGGATGGAGATGACCAGTGTAGAGCTGTGTGATCCTGTAAATGACAGTAAATATATAACCTCTTTCAGACTTGTTTGTTTGTTTGTTTGTTTGTTTGTTTGTTGATTTGATCATCTATCTTTCATTAATGTCAATTCTGCTCTTCTCTCAACAACAAAACAGCAGCAGCCTTATATATTAACAGTAACACTGCCCTCTACTGTTCAGAATGTGTTTCTCAGTGAACTGTATCACTGTAAACATCACATTCAGCTCCACTCAGGCTTTCTGTAACTTCTTTATTTCTATATTACTAAATATTCTCAAACTCAGAAACCAAAGCAGTGAAGGACGTAGTGCACCATGACTTGTAGAGCATCTACGAGCTGAACAGTCACAGGTACAGTAGATCGTATATGTTATTCCATCCACAAGCTCTGTGTACAGATCAGAGCACCAAAGTGGGAATGTTAGTAGTCAGTGAAACAGTGCCTAACAGTGGAGGGAAGGATGGACAGAAACACCTGTGGAGGTCTTCAGTGGAACTTGATTTCCTCTCCCTGCTGTTTATCTGATGGGATCAGTTTCGGTGGTCCACCAGGTTTTGCAGAGATATGTTTGGATATAGATGCGTATAGAGTTGCTGTTTTCAGAGATGGACACTAGAGGGCGCTGATTCTCTTGCAATGTTTGTCAGGCTTGTTTTCTGCCACTGTGTTGCTCTCTCTGCTCTTTCCTTTCTTATCTGTACAGGGCCAATGTGGCTGCAGGCTGTCTTTCCAAACAAGCAGTTGGAATTGTTCAAACCTAAGTGAGCATGAGGGCTCCTGCTCCCGCCACCTCACTGGCCCTTAGTGGATCAGACTTAACATTTAACCCCTGTGGTCATGTGGCCCAGAATTCAGACAGTACCAGAATAACAAGAAGCAGGACGTCTGTGTTGACCAGTCTAAAGGCCTGAAGAGAGATGGCCTTCATAGGACTCTAAAGACACCATGGTGCTATACCGGGTTATAACACTGTTCCAGTGTTTCAGAGTGTCTATAAAGGGTTTATTATCTTTTCAGTAGCATGTGTTTTTCTTCAGAAGGACTAAACAAGCCAAACCGTCAGTATCACCATCACCAGGTTTATCTATATATGATTTTACATAAGACTTTATTATACGGATGAAGTATTCATAAAGCTGCAGTTCAAACTATGATTAAAAGCTACAGCAACAATTCACATCCACCCTCAAAACCTGACAGACCACCAACACGCAAAAGCCTCACCACAAGTAGACGAATCTTCCGTATGTGATCTGGAGTATGGAATAAAAGTAATTTCTTCATGGAAGTCATAATTAGACTGTGTAATCCCCACCTTCTCCAAGTCTGCTGCTGACTTGGATCACTGCCAGCACCTCTTATTACAATGAATGGAGTGTGATTACACGAATGAGGTGATGCTGGCAGTGATCCAAGAGCCAGTCTTCTTTCTACTGCATAAGGTCCATCTTCATAACCTTCCATAACCTCTGTAACAAGGTAAACTACATGCAGGTACGACCTTCGATCTAGAACCTCCTGCTTAGGAATACTGTTCTAGTTACTGACAGAGTATAAATGTAGGGGTATAGAGGTATAAGAGGAGAGCTGGTGTGTTAGTGTGTGGTCTGCCGATGGGAGTGGATCAGACTGTGGACACTGTGTCCACTCACTGTCCACTCTATAAGAGACTCCTACCTTGCTGGTCTACCTTGTAGATGAACAGTCAGAGACTATAGCTCATCTGCTGCTGCACAGTGCGGTGTTGGTCATCCTCTAGTCCTCCTTTATCAGTAGTCACAGTACACTGCACACAGGACGCTGCCTACAGGACGCTGTTGGCTGGATAGTTTTGGTTGATGGACTATTCACTATTCCAATAGTAGCACTGTATGTTTTTATAGACACTCATCTCGTATATTTGTTGCTCAGTCCTGAACATAGCATTACTTGCTGTCACATTAACACTTTCACATATAGCAGGTGAAGGGGAAGGTGGGAAGGTGGGGTGGTTCTTTAGTAACATAAATTAGAGGAAAGTGTGAAAGGAAACAGTCACACCCAACACTGCATAATTCCATACGTGATTTACATAGTTTATTTTCACTATTATCCAGCTGTGGAAATGAGGGTTATAAGGAATGTTCTTAGGGAATGTCTTTTAGGAAGCTGGAACAGTTTTAGTATGTGTAGGAAGCAAAGCGTTTCAGACAGGACTCTGTTTTGGATATAGGGCTAAAGACGCTCTACAGGGCTGAAAGGATCGAGTCACAGGTTACACCCAGACAAAGAGATCTGAACACAGCTACAAGCTTCATTTACATTTCAGCTGGATCTGACTTTCTCAGATCTGACTTTCCAGCAGAAGTGGAGCCTGCAGGCTGTGGGTGAAGTCAGATGCCGTTAGCATTACAGAGCACTAAACGGTGAACAGACAACAGAGACGTCCTACAGAAGGTCTCAACTCGACTACACCAGAGGCTATATAAGGGTGTTATCTTTGGGAGGGCATTATTTGCCTTCCCAACAACAACACTGTATAATAATGAGCTTTCATTGGATGGGCAGATGATTCTTATGGTTGGGAAAGGCTTATCTCCAGCCCACCTACAGACACACCCCTGAGGTGAAGTTGAAATGTGCTGCATGTTTCCTCCAGAGAACAAAAAGCCAGAGACGTTCCAAAGAAGGAGAGAGTTCATTAGCTTAAAATTAAAATAGCAACGGCTGTAATCTCTGTAAACATGGAGTCTTTACAGGAATGTCCCACCCTTCAAAACACAACAGCTGGTAGTGCTAGAAAACTGCCTCCAGTATTGTGGAGCTGTATCCAGAATAATCCAAAAAACAAAACATAACAATAAAACATTTCCTGTTTCAGATTACAGCTTCCATTCAAAGATATAATCTGGACTTGTGTAACTGTTAGCAACTACTATTGGGCCCGCAGCATAAACAGGTTTCCTATAAGAACTCTGAAAAAGCCCCCTCTAACTACGACGTCCTAATACTACTGCAGTCCTGACCAAAATGTGTAGTTTCATAGGCGGACATCTACTCGAGTTTCAGTGGACATGGTGAATGTGTAACCATGGTCTTAAAAATTAGCAGCTGCCAGTTTAGATGTGGAAAAGGCTGAAGCCCTTTTGTCCCCAGAGAGAAAAAATATAAGACCAGAATGAAAGATGGTAAAAAGACAGAGGAAATTTAACATGATGATGTTTATTTTGTTTTATGTTATGTTAAGATGTTATGTTAAACAATATACAGACAATCAGAGAATTCAGAGAGGGTTCATAAAGTGTACAGTGAATATTTTCACATCGTAAAAATAAGTATGAAATCATAATGTAAAACAGATCAGTTTCATTATATGAAATATTTTCACTAATAAATAACTCTACTATAATCTGACTGTAGGTGTTTTCAGTATAAAATCATCTGATAGTGAAGCTGTATTTAATAAAGGCTGTTTATTATCAGTAGAATATCAGTTTTAACTAACGCTGTTATAATTCCAGCTTGTAAAACGACAAACAGCCTGTTTGACGCAATGCATGATGGGACGTGTCTAGCCCAGCCCAGTTTGTGCTCGTACACACAGCTCCGTTCTTTACTTTTACTGTGAAGCGGAGTAGAAGTCTGGTGGAGTTTGAGAGTTAGCTACTGAGTCTGATTGATTAGACTGGCTGGTTAAAATGATCTCAGGATACAGGATTCCTGCAGCTCTCCTTTACCTGCTCTGCTGTAAGTCTGCTTTAATCCTCACACGGTTCCAGTAAAACGAGGAGCTCTGAAATCTCCGTTAGCGCTCAGTCCGGTTTAACACAGACCTGCTTCTTTATTACGGCTCTGGATTTGAACTGTGATTACTGTGGCTGTAAATATGAATGTGTTTATACAGTGGAGGAGAAGTGGAAAGAGGGTGTATCTGTATTAGATTATGAGCTATCAGTGTGACATTTATATTTATCTGTTTGTTGTATATGATATATATAAAATAATGTTGAATATTTTGTTGGATGTCCTCAAAACTGAATGATGAAACTCTGAATGATCTATATGTTTACACTACAGAACATTTTTTATAATATTTAATAATAAGATTAGTTCTCCATTAGGGGTGGCACCGTGGGCACCTTATTGTCTTAATATCCAGTCCATGTGAATTTTAATGTTATAGTCTGTGATAGTGAAATGAACAAATGAGCTAGTATGGAGTATCGTCTGTATGTGAGTGTAACTGGGCTAATATGATCTACTTACATTGTGTCAGGTCTGCTGTGTGTAGCTGGAGAAGAGGTTATCAGACTGCAGGAGCTGGAGGGAAACACTGTAACCATCCATACTGGAGGAACTGGAGTTCAGAGTGATGCTCACATACTGTGGTCCTATATATCAGATAATGTAGATATAAAGATAGTGGACAGTCTGGTGTTTAAAGGAGAAACTAATACAGACTATAACAGAGACAGATTCAGAGACAGACTGCAGCTGGACAGAACCAGTGGATCTTTAACCATCAGAAACATCAGCAGAGAAGATTCTGGAGTTTATAAACTACACATCATTACTGGAACAAACTTAGTCTGGAGTTTCAGTGTTGATGTTTATGGTGAGTAAATAGTATATTACTTTTATAGCTCCTGGAGAATGAGAGAGAACATGAGTAGAACTAGGCTCAGTCTGTAGAACAACATAAGCTTGTCACATTGATGATATTTTAGCTGCTGACTAATAATTGAAATAACAGCAAATAATAATTGCACACACGTCTTCCATTAAACAGGTGTAGGGTTAGATTTAATGTCTGGCTTGGTGAATCTGTTACATCCATTATTCCATCATATACGCAAACCCCTTTATGTTCATGCTAAACAAAGAATTAGCTACATGAGCAAAGAGTACTTAGTGCTGCGCTACTGAACATGTGAGAGCACCAGATTAGAGGTTACATCCTATTTCTTTTACCTACACCTATTTACCTCTACCAGCACATTCACTTTTTTGCATGTTGCTGCACAGTTTATAAAATGTAAATGTAAAGTGTAAATAATTATGGTTATGTGATGATGAAATGATTGTGACAGCATACAACAGCTTGTGCTGAGTCATCTGGAATAGCTACTATCCTAACACAGGCAATTTAAACATAGTATAGTTGTACATTGGTGGTGGTGTTGGTGGTGGTGGTGGTGGTGGTGGATGTACTTCTGTATGTAACTGTGTTAATGACTCTGATCTGTTGTATTGTCTGATTCTGTGTTTCACAGCTCCAGCATCAAAGCCCACCATAAGAAATCAGGCCGGGAGGCGCTCAGTGAGTCAAAGAGAGTCGTGTTCTCCTCTGTGCTCTGTGGAAAATGGGAAGGATGTGAATTTGTCCTGGTATGAAGGAGAAGAGAGAATCTCCAGCAACACTAGCACAGATTCCAGTGAACGTCTTTATCTCCCTCTGAATATAACCCACCTGAGCTGTTCTACCTACACCTGTGTAGCTGCTAATCCTGTTAGCAATCAAACCACCCAGCTCAGCATTTCAGAACTCTGTTATAACACAGGTGGGTTCAGGTCTTTGTTACTTGTTTAGTGTTTCATTTAGTGTTTGTTGCTGAGTGAAAGGTGAGTATTCTAGTCAGAGCTGGAAACACAAAGTAGTAAATAATATAGTTACTTGTTTATCAGATGTTCTGCTTAGATACAGTTGCTGAACACAGACATTTAACACAGAAATGTTGGTCTTTAAATATCTTTTTTACAGACTCATGTCAGAATGCTAAGGAACACTCCAAGTCACTGCCTGCTGTTCTGATACCTGCTGTACTGATTGCTATCGCTGTCTTTATATTATCTCCGTGGTGGTGCTGGAAAAAGAAACAAAATCAAAAAGGCAAGAAACTCATCTGCTTTTAAACAGTTTAATTATGTAATTGCTTTTTGTCTGTATGTTTCTTCATGTATATTTGTAATGTATATGTTATATACTTATTACACAACACTGTTTCATCATTATGTTTGTAGCTGTTGGAGATGCTGAAGTGAATTATGCTGAAGGAAAAACTAAACCTCAGAATTCACATAAAGATGATGAAGTAAGTGTATTACAGGTTTACAGTTACTGAAGTGATAGTGTTGTGATTATAAACACTTTATAACGGGGATGTGAATGTTTGTTATATCTATTGAACTTCAAACCTGAACCATAGAATCCTCAGCTGGAGTGGACCCAGATTAGAATCTGAATAATCTCTTTATCTGGGCTGTTTATTATGACACTGTATTTGGACGGTGACAATCAGCACGGGTGTACACATGCTAGTGTAGTCAGCTCTAACCTTTCTTAGATACTGGATTATAGTTAAGTAACTCTAAGGCTTAAACGTGTCCACATCATTAAATCACTTCTGATTTACCAAACATGCAGCACTGTAATAACCGAATGTCCTGTATTAGGGTTCTTTAATGAAAGTGTTCTGTGGGCTTTGGTACAAGGCAGATTCTGGTGAAGTCAGTGCGGTGTGTTGACTGATCATAGGGCGGGAGGTTCGGCATTTCAATACAAGCCACGCCTTTGAGTTTTTCAAGAATTTTAGATTGTACAGCCAGTTGGGCTGGCTTAAGTTGTCAAGAGTAATCAAACAATTTCATATCATTCTAATCATGTTTCTGCTCCAACTCTGTAGCGTCTTATACCTTCAGTGTTATTAATAGTGTGATAGAAGTGATATGTTTTTCCAAAAATAACCAAAAATACATCACAGACATCTATGTACTGTATTGAAGAGATATCTTTCTCTGCTTTACAATCATTTTTCCCTGCCTTTGGAACTGTATGTATAACAGTGTTAACAGGGAAACAGAGCTGGAGTGACGGATTCAGATATTAGGAAGTAACTCTGTAGAAGAAGAACTGTGTCCAGTATTCAGTATTCAACCTGTTGTTTAAAACTGGTCACTTGGACTGTGTATGAGCATACTGCATACTGTACATACAGTATATGTAAAAAAAAAAGTCCAATCATGAAATAATAACAGACCAGACTTAGGTTGTTTAAATATAAATGTTCATAACCAAAGACTGATTACAGTAAGATGAAAGTCATCGCTGACATGCTTCATAAACAAAGGCGCTAAGGTCTTTCACTAATAAGGTTGTTCATGGGGTCCTGTCTCAGGATCCTGTACATCAACCATCTCTTCTACACACCTCCTCTCCTGTGTCCTACTAACAGAGAACCATTCAGCTAAACTCCTCTTGGATTTATTGAGACTTTAAACTACAAACAATATTATAAATATAAAACGCTGTCTGAAACACACCACACCAAACAACTCCGGTCTATGGAGGACCGAATCTGCCAAAATAAATAAATAAATAAATAAATAAATAAATAAAACACTAATACTTAAATTAAAATGGTAAAGAAATAATGATGGTAAATCTAAAAATAACTAAATAAGCATAGAAATAAATATATCAATAAATACAAAACTTAAATAAATGTGTAATGTGTATTTATTTTGTTATTTGTGTTACTTAATGAACATTTTTATTTTAAATTAATGTATTTACCTAATTATTTATTACTAAATTCATTTATTTATTTATTTAGTATGTTTTACCTTATGTAAGAAACTACTCATTTATTTTTGGTTTTTCTTTACCCTTATGGTAATAAAGAGCTCGTAGGGCTGTCTTTGGATCAATCCATGAAAAAAAAAAAGCAACTCAAAGCATCAAAATAAAAAAAATTCACATGTACAGTAAAAACAAGTGAAAAGAATCCAACAGAAAATGAATTTTAGATCTATCACTAATGTAAGCTAACAGGCAAACAAAAAAACAAGTGAAAACTTGAGAATCTTAAATGACCCTGCTGGAAAAAAAGTGTAAAGATGATGTAAAAACAATTAAAAAAAAACTCCTGCGATGCTTAATAAATTCCTTTGTTGACATTCAGTGCTGGATTTAACATTCCTATTGGTTGATCGACAGCAGATTCCGTAGATCGATTGTCTTGCTCCATCAGCAGCAACTATGAACAACACGGTGCACTAATGTCTGCTTACAGGCAACAGGTAGCAAGAGACCCTAGACTCTTAGCTGACCCTGCTGAAAATGCAAGTGCAGGTTATTTACTCTTTCGAGTGGAGGCTGTGGCCGGCAGTTCATTCCTTTATGCCACATCTTCTGATACAGAGATCGACCCCATAGTGTTCACAAATTTGGAGGAGGTAGTTCATCGTCTTTCCCTGCTAAATTCAGATCAAGCAAAACCTGGAAGCTGCCTCTCTGAGCAGATCCGACACCGACCTGCGCCCCGATATTTGTCCTCTCGGAGTCTTTCACCCGAACGCATAGCCAAGCTACATAGCTCTGCTCGAAATCAGCTCCTGTCGTTCTGCACTTGATTGCTAAGCCTGAACATGAAAAACACGCCTCCTTATTATCATATGGAAAAAGAAAAACAGAAATAAACAAATAAATAAATACATTTTTAAATATATAAATAATTAAATGTATAATTAAATTATATTTTATGTAAAAATAATTTTTTTATTGTCATATTTAAATAATATATGCAGAAAATATATATAAAATGAAGGGAGACATTAATAAAACATTAATAAACAGTACAAGAATAAATAAAATGAGGAATATATGAATGCAAGAAAAGGAAATAAGCGTATAAATAAAATCAAAGCAAGCAATATATACAAATTCTAGTTATTTTTATTTAAATGTTAGTTTTATTTAGTCTTTTATTTGTTTATTTATTTATTTTCAATTTTGGCAGATCCGGTCCTCCATACCGGTCTACCTAACCAGAGCACAATGGGTCCAACAAAATACAGTAATGGCTTTTCTTCTATGAAGAATTTTGAAGTTAACAGGGAAAAGTCCAGGAAACATCTTACTTAATAACAGTAAGAACAATAACCAGAACATTACAGACTGCTTAACTGCACAGACTGACCACCAGAACATTACAGACTGCTTAACTGCACACACTGACCACCAGAACATTACAGACTGCTTAACTGCACACACTGACCACCAGAACATTACAGACTGCTTAACTGCACACACTGATTACAAGAACATTACAGACTGCTTAACTGCACACACTGATTACAAGAACATTACAGACTGCTTAACTGCACACACTGACCACAAGAACATTACAGACTGCTTAACTGCACACACTGATTACAAGAACATTACAGACTGCTTAACTGCACACACTGACCACAAGAACATTACAGACTGCTTAACTGCACACACTGACCACAAGAACATGACAGACTGCTTAACTGCACACACTGACCACAAGAACATGACAGACTGCTTAACTGCACACACTGACCACAAGAACATTACAGACTGCTTAACTGCACACACTGATTACAAGAACATTACAGACTGCTTAACTGCACACACTGACCACAAGAACATGACAGACTGCTTAACTGCACACACTGACCACAAGAACATTACAGACTGCTTAACTGCACACACTGATTACAAGAACATTACAGACTGCTTAACTGCACACACTGACCACAAGAACATGACAGACTGCTTAACTGCACACACTGATTACAAGAACATTACAGACTGCTTAACTGCACACACTGACCACAAGAACATGACAGACTGCTTAACTGCACACACTGATTACAAGAACATTACAGACTGCTTAACTGCACACACTGACCACAAGAACATTACAGACTGCTTAACTGCACACACTGACCACAAGAACATTACAGACTGCTTAACTGCACACACTGACCACCAGAACATTACAGACTGCTTAACTGCACACACTGATTACAAGAACATTACAGACTGCTTAACTGCACACACTGATTACAAGAACATTACAGACTGCTTAACTGCACACACTGACCACAAGAACATTACAGACTGCTTAACTGCACACACTGACCACAAGAACATTACAGACTGCTTAACAGCACACACTGACCACTGCTCAGACAGACCACCAGAACATTACAGACTGCTTAAATGCACAGACTGACCACCACAATATTACAGACTGCTTAACAGCACAGACTGACCACCAGAACATTACAAACTGCTTAAATGCACAGACTGACCACCAGAACATTACAGACTGCTTAACAGCACAGACTGACCACCAGAACATTACAGACTGCTTAACAGCACAGACTGACCACCAGAACATTACAGACTCCTTAACAGCACAGACTGACCACCAGAACATTACAGACTGCTTAACTGCACAGACTGACCACCAGAACATTACAGACTGCTTAACTGCACAGACTGACCACCAGAACATTACAGACTGCTGAACATCACAGACTGACCACAAGAACATTACAGACTGCTTAACTGCTCAGACAGACCACCAGAACATTACAGACTGCTTAACAGCACAGACTGACCACCAGAACATTACAGACTGCTTAACTGCTCAGACAGACCACCAGAACATTACAGACTGCTTAACTGCTCAGACAGACCACCAGAACATTACATACTGCTTAACAACACAGATTGACCACCAGAACATTACAGACTGCTTAACTGCACAGACTGACCACCAGAACATTACAGACTGCTTAACAGCACAGACTGACCACCAGAACATTACAGACTGCTTAACAGCACAGACAGACCACCAGAACATTACAGCCCGCTTAACAGCACAGACTGACCACCAGAACATTACAGCCCGCTTAACAGCACAGACTGACCACCAGAACATTACAGCCCGCTTAACAGCACAGACTGACCACCAGAACATTACAGACTGCTTAACAGCACACACTGACCACCAGAACATTACAGACTGCTTAACAGCACAGACTGATTACAAGATAATTACAGACTGCTTAACTGCACACACTGATTACAAGAACATTACAGACTGCTTAACTGCACACACTGATTACAAGAACATTACAGACTGCTTAACTGCACACACTGACCACAAGAACATTACAGACTGCTTAACTGCACAGACTGATTACAAGAACATTACAGACTGCTTAACAGCACACACTGACCACTGCTCAGACAGACCACCAGAACATTACAGACTGCTTAAATGCACAGACTGACCACCAGAATATTACAAACTGCTTAAATGCACAGACTGACCACCAGAACATTACAGACTGCTTAACAGCACAGACTGACCACCAGAACATTACAGACTGCTTAACAGCACAGACTGACCACCAGAACATTACAGACTCCTTAACAGCACAGACTGACCACCAGAACATTACAGACTGCTTAACTGCACAGACTGACCACCAGAACATTACAGACTGCTTAACTGCACAGACTGACCACCAGAACATTACAGACTGCTGAACATCACAGACTGACCACAAGAACATTACAGACTGCTTAACTGCTCAGACAGACCACCAGAACATTACAGACTGCTTAACAGCACAGACTGACCACCAGAACATTACAGACTGCTTAACAGCACAGACTGACCACCAGAACATTACAGCCCGCTTAACAGCACAGACTGACCACCAGAACATTACAGCCCGCTTAACAGCACAGACTGACCACCAGAACATTACAGACTGCTTAACAGCACAGACTGACCACCAGAACATTATAGCCCGCTTAACAGCACAGACTGACCACCAGAACATTACAGACTGCTTAACAGCACAGACTGACCACCAGAACATTACAGCTCGCTTAACAGCACAGACTGACCACCAGAACATTACAGACTGCTTAACTGCACAGACTGACCACCAGAACATTACAGACTGCTTAACAGCACAGACTGACCACCAGAACATTACAAACTGCTTAACTGCACAGACTGACCACCAGAACATTACAGACTGCTTAACTGCACAGACTGACCACCAGAACATTACAGACTGCTTAACAGCACAGACTGACCACCAGAACATTACAGACTGCTTAACAGCACAGACTGACCACCAGAACATTACAGCCCGCTTAACAGCACAGACTGACCACCAGAACATTACAGCCCGCTTAACAGCACAGACTGACCACCAGAACATTACAGACTGCTTAACAGCACAGACTGACCACCAGAACATTATAGCCCGCTTAACAGCACAGACTGACCACCAGAACATTACAGACTGCTTAACAGCACAGACTGACCACCAGAACATTACAGCTCGCTTAACAGCACAGACTGACCACCAGAACATTACAGACTGCTTAACAGCACAGACTTCACATTTTGCACATACCTTGGTGATTCATTGCATCACTCTTATATAAGGACCAATAGTATTATGTTTATACTACATAATGTATACTGTGTGTATAATACATGTATCATACATACCTTATAAGGGTATATGAGTCAATATTTGGCTGCTATTACACAGTACTCTCATTGGCACTGATAATGTACACTGTGCTTTTCAGAATTCTTAATTTATGTACATACATGTCTGTTTTTCCTCCCTCTAGTCTTCTACTTAGTATGTACATTGTAGCTGTTAGTACTTGTGGTTCGGGGTCTAGCGCAGACTAAGAGCTTCATTGTTTCTCTGGGCATATGACAATAACCTCTTAAATCTTGAATGTCCAGACTGCTTCTCTTATTCTTACTAATAGATCATCACTGCAGGCTTCTAGCAGCACTTATGGATATTCAAGGTCTTTATACTGTGATAAACTCCTTACAGTGTTAACTGCTTTCACTGGTAACAGTGACTATGCTTCATTCTGACTTTCAGGTCTGTTTCTCATTCTCACTGTACATACAGTATATGTAAAAAAAGTCCAATCATGAAATAATAACAGACCAGACTTAGTTTGTTACCAACCAAATGTTCATAACCAAAGACTGATTACAGTAAGATGATGGGACACTGTTTGAGACATGTGTGAGACATTGTTAACTGTAAAGGGAAAAAAGCAAGACGCTTTGTGACTGTGCAGATGGTTCGGTGCTGGAAACCGCCCCAACTTGTTTTTCTGTCATGCCAGTGACTACGGAAGCTAAAGCCTAAGAACACTTTTGAAACATTCTTCTTTCTTTTGAACCTTTTAATTTATTCAGACCAGCAGCGTTAAATCAGAGAAAGCCATTAAGTTATCAGGGAACTAGAGACCAGTTATACTTTTATTTATTTGCTGGATTTTCAGCCTTTGGGACTGTATTTATAACAGTGTTTGGGTTTTTACTGTCCTGCTGTGTTTTACAGGGAAACGGAGCTGCAGTGACAGACGTCCAGGATCAGAGTGTCTCAGTGGTGTACTCCAATATCAGGACGTAACTCTGCAGCAGAACATCTTTCATCATAGTGTTTTACATTCTTTGCTGATCGCTGCCTTGTTCTTTTAGTCTTCAGCCTCTTTCATTCTTTCTTCACTCTTTCACTACATTCTGAGCTGCTGGTGTTTCTTACATTACTGTAACTCAGCTGTACTGTTTTTATTGGGGTATGTTTAAGCAGGTGTCACATACTGAAGTTACCTGAGCACTTTATCATGGTTTTATTATCACCATCTTTAATGAAGAATATCCATTTTGCTAGAAGATCAAACAAATCATAGTACCTCAGTATAAAAATATGAAGGACATATCACTGCAGTAATCACTAACAGGGTGACATGTTTCTCTGTACTGTGATAACTTTAAGCTGTATGTTTTATGATGTGATGTTTATGCTGTAAGGTTTGTGATGAAATAATCTACATCATGTTTAATGTGCACAAGCATTAATCTCAGTCTGAGACTCCAGATCTGGGTTAATTGGGAAAGGTGTTTTCCACCATCTTAAAACAGCGTGATTCTGTTCGGTATCTGGAAAGTCGACGGTTCAGTCTAAGTTGAACCCGTCATGTGACACAGACCCGGACAGATGATGAGTTCACTGAAGCTGCTCTAGTTCCGTATGTTCATAAATCCAGTTTGTGGGTTTCATTTGTAAAACCGTTTGTACCTGCATCTGGGAAGATCTGCTTTCCTGGAGCCGAACTTGAAGTTACTACAATATCTGAGTCCTGGGAATGGGTTCTCACCAGGGCTTTGTAGTTGTGGGTTAAAGGTCAAATCCCTTTAGGCTAATTATTGGTTAGGAGAGTTGACCATCAGGTGGAACACCACCCCTTGCTTGATTGTGAATAACCGTTGCCTTAAAGGAGGATAAAATGGCCTGTAGAAACTGTGTGTCCAAATACTTTCAAACCAGAGCTGAGCCTCAGCCTGACATTTCCTTACAATAAACAACTCCCCACCCCGAGCCTGTCTCCTGACTCTCCTTTCAGTAAAAAAGAAAGAACCAGCTTCAGTTCTAAAGCTAGTTCATGGAAAGGTTGCCCTGGCACTACGTACTTATACAGTATATGTAAAAACTCTGATCATGAAATAACTACAGGGTTAGAGTTTATAATATTTATGGCCTGTAACGGAAAAATGCTAAACGCTTTGTGATTATAAGCAGGCGGTTTGATTCGATGCTGGAATCCGCCCCAGCTTGTTTTTCTGCCATGCCAGTGAACCATTTTCTGGCTGGCTAAGATAAAGCCTAAGAGCACTTTACCTCTTTGTAAACGTTCTTAACTCCGACACCAGCTGAACACCTTTAATTTATTTAGAGCAGCAGCGTTAAATCACAGAAACCAATGAGGCCATTAAAGGAACTAGAGCCACTAACAATCACCAATAGTAGTGCAGCTACAGGTTTTAGTCTACTCCCTGACTTCTCGAATTTCAAGCTGTGTTCAGTGTAAAGCTCTCTGTATCTCCAGTAATCATTAAAAAGCTTACATATTAAAAAGACCTAAATTAGAAAAGAGACTGTACAGCACTTTAAAGTTCATTCAGCTTCCCAGGTAGTCACTAAAACCCTTTCAGAGCTGCTTTAAACTGTACAGTATTACAAGTTTAACTAATGATGGAATTAAACGGTACAGGAGGAGATCAGCAGCGTTAGGAGAGCAAACGCTAAGCAGTAATACATGTGAGGGGCATTCAGGGACATGCCCATGATTCAAATCCTTATCTCTGTACCTCATTGACCCAAGAACCATGGGCAGTGATGTGAGGAGTGATGCCCTCCACAATTTACCCTTTTAGCACCAGCTAAAAAACAGTGTTTGTGTGTTAGTTTCACCTTAACGTCTTTCTCTTTCAGTCATCAGAACATGAATAAAATGAGGACTGAGGTCAGTTCTGATAAGCCTGTAAAAGTGTTAGTGTGTTTAGTACAGTCACAGGTACAGTAGATTGTATGTGTCACTCCGTCTACAAGATCTGCGTACAGATCAGAGCACCAAATGAGAATGTTTATTGTTTATATCCCTAAAAACTGATTAATAAACCATAAACTTTTTTTTTTTTAAATCTAAACACCTTATTCTTTACTGTCTGCAGTTTCAGGATGAAGGGAATATAAACTCATACAGACAAACGACTAACTGACAGATGTAGTCTGTGATCCCATATCGGGAACGTTCACCACCACTCACTAAACACATAGTACAAACTATAATGAGAATCATACAGTAAATATATATGACGTATCATGTAAACGGCAGGTATTTACTAAGAATATCTGTCATCGGTTCTGTCTTTATATGCGCTGAGTACCAGTAAGGCTATCACGCGCCCGTCTCGCGTCTCACAGGCGAATACACCCGCGAACTCCATTTCCCAGAACTCCTCAGGTGATCATGTGACTTCCGCTCACAGCCGGCAGCCAATCCCAGACCGACCTCACCCGAATTCTGATTAGCTGCACCTGTGCTACTTCCTTTATAAACTGCTCTTCCGGACTTCCGCCTCGCGAAGGGACGGTTCTGTTGGCCGGTCCGTTATCGAGGCTTTTATACTCTTGCTGTTATTTTGGTTTATGAATTTATCGGTCTGTTCTCGGACTATTTTGGATTTCCCTTCGTACTTCCTGTTTGCCGTTTCCCTGACCTCTCGCCTGCTTTTGTGTTTACCTCCCTGGATGGCGTCTCTTTTTAATAAACCCTTTAAAAGCCTGTACTGCTCACGTCCTGTTTTACCAGACCCTGACAAAGCCAAATGGGCCCTGGGGTTAAACTGATGAACGTTTGGTCCATCTTTAAAACGGCTACAGCATTAAAACTTTATCATCAGTTCTTTATTACACTCAGCATATTCAGTATTACAGTTCCAGCACCTGTTACAGTGATCTGGAAGAACTAGCAGATTGAGAACTGTCCGTATGATCCATAATATCTTACACTTTAGTGACTGCACTGTGTAAACGTGTTTATGTAAAGTGCTCTGTTTAATCTTAATATTTGACACTGTTTAACTTAATACTGTGTTTCTACACACACACTCTCAGTTACGTCCTCTGTCCCCACATCTCTGTTCTGCTATGTTCTACTATATAGTGTAGGAACCGAGCAAAAGTCAGAGACCACCCTTCATTTAACTCATTTTCAGTCATAATGACTTTTAAATACGCATGACTCATTGTTCAGCATCGACTCTGGCGTGGTCAGTCCAATATTCTGAGACCACCAGCAGCTTCTTGTTTGATATGTCTGTCTCCTTTTCTCAGTCTGGAGCTACTTGAACAACTACCCAATCTTTCAGACCCGTTGAGATGAGTAGTCAGTGGAACAGTGCCTAACAGTGGAAGGAAGGATGGACAGAAACACCTGTGGAGGTCTTCAGATCGTGGAACTTGGATTTCCTCTCCCTGCTGTTTATCTGATGGGATCAGTTTTGGTGGTCCACTGGACCACTAGATCACCACTAACCAACATAAACCAGCAGGGTCTACCAGATCACCACTAACCAACATAAACCAGCAGGGTCTACCAGATCACCACTAACCAACATAAACCAGCAGGGTCTACCAGATCACCACTAACCAACATAAACCAGCATGGATCTGATGCTGGAAAATAATTACACACAAAGACATTTATCTGAGCATTAAACATTTAATTTTTTTTAAATAAACCAACATCACCATAGATTCTCATTCTAAACAAGACATTAGTAATGTTTACTCAGTTTCAGAGCACTCGGAGAGAGATTAAGTGTACAGTGTATTTGTTTTCACATCATAAAAATATAAATTTGAAGTCATAATAAGTATACTCAACTATAACCTGCACTGCGAGTGTTTTCAGTATACACAGGCTGCTGATAGTGAAGCTGTATTTAAAGCTGTTTCTTATCAGAATAGTATCAGTTTTAACTAGCACTGTTACTATTCCAGTTTGCGAAACAGTTACAGACAGTTTCTCACACTGCATGATGGGACATGATCAGTCTAGCCCAGCCCAGTTTGTGAACGTGCACATCTGCTCCGAGTGTTCTTCAGTTGTTCTGTGAAGCTGAGTAGTGGACGGAGGGTGGAGTTTGAGAGTTAGGTACTGAGTCTGATTGATTAGACTGGCTGGTTAAAATGATCTCAGGATACAGGATTCCTGCAGCTCTCCTTCACCTGCTCTGCTGTAAGTCTGCTTTAATCCTCACACTAGTCTAGGAAAATTGGTCGGGCTCGGTCTGGTTACGGCTTTTGATTTGAACTGTGATCACTGTGGCTGTAAATATGAATGTGTTTATACAGTAGAGGAGAAGTGAAAGTGCTTCGGGATGAAATGCAGTCAGATTAATCAAGGCTTGACTACTGCAACTCGCTCCTGGCTGGTTTTCAAGACCCTTGCAACTGGGTCAGAATGTAGCAGCTCGGCTTGTCTTCAGTCTTCCCGGGTTCGGTCCCACTGGCTGTCCGAACAGCTGAGTCTCTTGCAGTGGTCTCTTTAAAATGATTGAAGGGGGAAAAAATTAATAGAAGGATCAGGATTAGGTAGACGAGTGAAATATCGTTAACTGCCTCTGAGTCAGCAGTTCAGTCTTTATGGCTGGTTTGTTGGATCTAGTGAACTTCTATATCATAATATTCAGATATGAATGTGCTCAAAACTGAACATGATGAAACTCCAAATGGTCTATATGTTCACACTATGGAACGTTTTAATGATAGATTCGTTTTCCATTCCATTTCCACCTTATTGTCTCAATATCCAGTCCATGTGACTTTTAACACGTTGTAGTCTGTGTTCGTATCTTCAGAAATGATCTGGTATGGAGTATATTCTGTATGTGAGTGTAACTGGACTAATATGAACTACTTACATTGTTTCAGGTCTGCTGTGTGTAGCTGGAGAAGAGGGTATCAGACTGCAGGAGCTGGAGGGAAACACTGTAACCATCCATACTGGAAGAACTGCAGTCCAGAGTGATGCTCAGATACTGTGGATGTATAGATCTGAGGATGTAGATATAAAGATAGTGGACAGTCTGATCAGTAGAGGAGAGATTATTACAGACTATTACAGTGAGAGATTCAGAGACAGACTGCAGCTGGATAGAACCAGTGGATCTTTAACCATCAGAAACATCAGCAGAGAAGATTCTGGAGTTTATAAACTACACATCATTACTGGAGGTCTCTCAGTCTGGAGTTTCAGTGTTGAAGTTTATGGTGAGTAAATATTCTATTTTAACTTTTATAGCTCCTGGAGAACTCGCTGTCGTGCCCGTATTCTCCTGGATGAAACACAAACCCCAATTTTACACCAACACAGTAAAATCACAGCGAACATGGCGTGAATGCAGTGAACATGTGGGATATGTGGGTTTACTTAAGCCATATTTTGCTTTGTTGGTGTGTTTGCTGGCGTATTAAAGTTTTCAGTGTTCAGTAAGTATGTCCATGAAGAAAGCCAAATGTCTCTTTTTGTTGGGTTTTGGGTTCGGCCAGAAATGTCCATTTCATGCAGGTTTATGGTAGGGAACCCCTAATTACCCTAGTGTCGCAGTACTGGTCTGCCTCAAGGTGGCGCTTTAACTAATAGGTTTACTCAATTGGTCTTTAATATTATAGCAACTGTGTCTATGCCCAGGACACCGGCCAGTGAACACCTTTATAATATGCTGATGCATTTAGGGAAATCTGAAAACCCAATTACGCAGGAAAGGCTTAATTGTAACTCATTTCTAAAGCTGCAGAGGAAAGGTGTGTGATCACAGTTAACGTATGGAAGATCTACCAAACCTTTCCAGATCTTTCTGGAAGAAAAAGTGTTATTCAGAACATTCGTGCTGCCCTGGCTGGAGTGCACAATACACATACTCTGATCTCCTGAACTCCCGAATTTCGCAGAGGTCACTACCCAACGACTTCATAGCCACATGTCCAGAATTCACCAATCACACCTCATTCTCCTGTTCCTCCTCACCCAAATACTTTCACACACCTGCTTCTCATCACATTCATTTGTATTTATTCATTTGTACCCCACACACACACACACACATTGTGAAGTATTGCCTTGCCTAGTTTGCATACTGAGTGTACTCCTGTCTTCCTTGTTTGCTATAGCTGGTTTTTGACTCTCCTTTGGTTTTCGACTCTCTCTCTCTCTCTCTCTCTTGTCAATCAGTCAATCAATATTTATTGGTACAGGGTGCTAACGTTGTCTCAAAGCAGCTTCACATAAAAGCAGTTTATATAAAAGAAAAATAAAAGGAAAATAAAAACACAGGGTCCATGTACAGATGTAAGAAAAGGAAATTCGGGTCCAAGACCCCCTGAGCAAGCCAGTGTTAAGGAAAATCTCCCTTAGAGTGAGGAAGAAACCTCGAGAGGAACCAGGCTCAAGGGAGGAACCCATCCTCCTCAGGTCGATCCCGGTCGATCAGGAAAAGAAGCTTAGAACAACTACTAGATACAGTCTGATTAATCCAGGATGCAGTGATTGCAAAGGTGGAGTCGACCCATAGCTTCTCAGTTTAAGTGAGAGATAAACTTTATGTTCAGCTGGCGGTTCTATTGTGGTCAGGTGACGAGCTGGAGAACCAGCTCATTACCTTTGATTGCTTATTTGGTTTTCGACTTCCCTGTTGTGTATTTCTCTCTGGTTCTCTCCTTTGGATTTGTTTGGCTTATCTCTGTCTCACTGGTTCTGGACCCCTGTCTGCCTCTCTGTTTATGACTTTGGCCTGTCCCTCTGTAATGTTTGCCTGGTTCAGATACTAAACACAGAAATGGGATATGTTTGTACTGTCGATATTGGTGGTGGTGGTGGTTGTAGTGCTGTATGTAACTGTGTTAATGACTCTGATCTGTTGTATTGTCTGATTCTGTGTTTCACAGCTCAAGTATCAAAGCCCATCATAATCAAACAGTCTGGAGTCACAGAGAGGCACAGAGAGTCAACCCAGCTCAGCATCAATGAAGTCGGTAATAAAGCAGGTGGGCTCAGATTAGTATTACTGGTTCAGTGTTTCATTTAGTGGTTGTTCCTGACCAAAAGGTGAGTATTCTATTAATAGCAACTAAGATCTTCACTTGTTTCCCACTTGTTTTTCGTTAGATACATTTGCTAATGATTGACGTTTAACACAGTGATGTTGGTCTTTAAATACTCTCTCAGGTTTACACCACACCAAAGATCCCTCCAAGTCACTGCCCACTGTCGGACTGACTGCTGTTACTCTATTAATATTACTGGTCTGATTCTGGAAATAGAGGCCCAAACAACAAGGCAAGAAGTACATCGGATTTTTGAAACTTTTTGAGTTTTATTATTTCATGGTTTTCTTTTTGTTTGTACTTTTATGATATATATACTAATTACACGATCATATATTGTCTTTTTGTGTTGCCAATTTCCTTCAGAATGAATAAATTATTATCTTATCTGATGTCTGTAATTCCTGAAGATGCTGGGATAAATTCTGAAGTGAACACTACACCACAGGGAGTTCATGAAGTTATGAAATGAATGTGTTGTGGTCATATACACTTTATAACGGTGATGTGAGCATTCATGATTTTTCTATTGAACTTCAAACCTGAACAACAGAATCCTCAGCTGGAGTAGAACATGATTAGAATGAGAGTAGTTCTCTTTTAATCTCTTTTTGGATTAATTTTGCATTTCTTTGTTTTAATGGTTTGAACATTTTTCAAAATCATTTTATGTGTTTCCCAGGTTTCAGGCCTTTGGGACTGTATATTATAACAGTAGTAACAGAGTTTTTACTGAAAAGTTCTGCTGTTTTACAGGGAAATGGAGCTGGAGTGACCGAAGTTCGGGATCAGAGTGACTCAGTGGTGTACTCAGATATCAGGAAGTCACTCTGCAACAGAACATACTTCATCATAGCGTATTTACATTCTTTGCTGATCGCTGCCTTGTTTTATTTTACTATACATTGCTATGTTCATTGTTCAGACTCTGAAAATACTGTATTCTGTTCTGAGCTGTTGGGATTTCATAACTGTAATATAACTTTAACATTTTTATTATTAATGGATATTTAAATACAGTCTGAAACTGGGTATTTTTATTATGGCTTTATTATTCACCATCTTGAACACTAGGAGGGTGGGAGTCTCTCTCACCAAGCACGAGTTCTTCCCTAACGTCCCTGAGTAATCCTTGATTATGTTGGTCATTCATTTTTATTAATAAACAGCTTTTGAACAAATCAAGGTAGGGAGGTGGACCTCCCTGGTCACTTTTCCTTTATGCTGGATCAGTAATATGAAGAACGTATTACTGAACTGTCAACTATAGATTTGTGTTTGTGTTAATGAGATGATGATCCTACCTTTACTGATACAGGTGTGGTGTGAGATGAGACATTGGTAGGAGCTGTAATTAAAATAAACAAAACATGTGCTGATTGTAAGGAGAGGATATTTGTCAGTGGCACTGCAGGACCTAGCTTGTTTTTCTGTCATGCCAGAGACTTGCTTGTTCAGTTGAGCTAACAGAGATCTGGGAGGTGTTTCACAAAACAGGATTTCTTCAGTCAGTAAACGAATATCACCCTCTGGTGATGTTTCATTGTTTCAAGATGCTTTACTATTTAAGCTACAATTAATAAAAATATTAAATGCTAAAAGACCCAAATTAAAAAAGGGACCACTTTAACCCTTTGAACTCTGACCTCCCCAGCGTTTTGGCACTATAACCTTGACCTCCCCAGCAATTTTCAGACAATTTTCTAAATGCAATAGTTTGTATTCAAAATGCTTTTAAAATCGTATTGAGCACCACAGTTTCATTTTAGGCCTACCGACCTAACGCCAGAACTGAACCCTTGAATGATACGCTTTAAAACAGTTGGCATTACCAAAGGCAATGCACAGAAACCCTCCGCACGGTTTACACCAGTACACCGTTTCAGTGCGCTTTGGCAGGTCCTGGTCCTTCGCTTCTGGATTTGCTGTCTCGGCTTGTTTGTACTTTTTGGCACAGACATGCATCTGTTGTTCCGAGTCACTCCTGCAAGTGCAGTGGAATGTTGGCTACATTCTGCAGCCAGGCATCATCTCTTCCTGTTTTGCGACGTGACATGAATGCCAGCACTCGCCGTGTGTCCCAATCAAGTCATGACACAGCTCGTCAACAAACAGTCGGAAAGTATGAACCCGCTTGCCAGGTTCAGTGTGACCAATATTATAGCAATGGCCGGTATTGCAGCTCATTGGGTATTGACGGTATATAGGTGGGCCTTTTTGGTATATATGCCCCTTCGGCAGGCCACTGTAGCTGTGTTCAAAGGGTTCAAGTATGTTCAGCTTCTCAGGTAAGCAACATCCAGTAAGCAGTAATTGTCATATACGGTAGTTGGGTGTTACTGCGCATATACTACCGTTATATACGGTATATAGGTGTTGCTGCAGAGCTTTATTAAACAAGACGTTTTCACGAGAGAAAACGCCTCAGTCTCATTATTCTACATGGTGTCAGAAGTAAACCAGACATGGCCAAGTTCAACCCCCCAACAAACTTTTCTTTCGACAAGCCGGGTGAGTGGCCCGACTGGAAGCAGCGTTTTGTGAGATTCAGAACAGCTACTAAACTAGACAAGGAGGATGGCGCCGTGCAAGTGAGTAGCCTGATATACGCCATGGGCAGCGAGTCGGAAAACATCTACCGCTCGTTTGCTTTTGACGAGGAGGAACAGAGAAATGACTTTGATAGGGTGCTGACGAAATTTGATGAGTACTTTGTGCCCCGGAGGAATGTAATACACGAACGCGCGTGTTTCCATCAGCGAGTCCAGAGACCGGGCGAGAAAGCAGAGACGCTTATAAGAGCTCTGTATGAACTGTCGGAACATTGCGACTTCGGCGCTAGCAGGGACGAGAATATCCGCGACCGAATTGTTGTTGGAATACTCGACAAACATGTCTCACGGAGGCTGCAGCTGATAAAGGACCTGACTCTGGCACTGACGATTGAAACGGTCAGGCAGTCTGAAGAGGTTGCTTCACAAGTCAGCATGCAGGGAGAGGCAGCCGGGATGTACACGAGATCACTCACAAGCGCAGCAAATACACCAAACACTACGGTAAGCCAAAATGGGGAAACGATGGTCAGTGTGGAAAGTGTGGGAGAGCAAGGCACAGCAAAGACGAAAATTGCCCAGCTAGGAAATCCAAATGCAATGCATGCAGCAAAGTTGGACATTGGGCTAGAGCGTGTCGGAACAGAAAAGCTGTGAGTGAGGTGACTGGACAAGCAGAGCAGTCATATTTTCTGGGGGCTGTGAGTAAAGCAACAGGTTCATCAGAGCAATGGACTGTGAATCTGCTGGTGGGCTCCACAGCAGTAGCATTTAAAATTGACACGGGCGCCGTTGTGAGCATCATTAGTGAGGAGACCTACCACTCTCTAATCCCCAAGAGACCTTTAGAGCCTGCAGTTATCCCATTGGATAGTCCAGGTGGCGAGCTGCAGTGCATAGGGCAAGTTCAGAGCACTGTAACCTATAAAGGAAAAACCCATCCACTTACAGCGTATGTCATCCGTGGACACACCGTAAGCAATCTGCTCAGCCGACCACTATCAGTGAAAATGAATCTGGTGAAAAGAGTAAATGAACTAGTGTGCAACAGAGGACATTTACAAGCATTTGGTGAGCATGGGACATTGAAGACTAAACCTGTGAGAATACAGCTGAAAGCCAATGTTCAGCCATATGCAGTACACACAGCAAGGCGTGTACCATTCCCCATGTTACAAAAGGTCAAAGAGGAACTCCAGAGGATGGAGAGAAATGGCATCATTGAAAGGGTAACACAGCCCACTGACTGGTGCGCACCTATAGTGCCAGTCTTGAAGAAAAGCACAGGTAAAGTTTGTATCTGTGTAGATCTCAAGAAGCTGAACGAGGCTGTAAAAAGAGAACAGTATTTGTTGCCTACTACTGAAGAGATTACAGCAAAACTAAGTGGGGCCACTGTATTCACTTCACTTGATGCTGCTAGTGGGTTTTTCCAAATACCACTGCACCCAGACAGCTGTAAACTCACCACGTTCATCACACCATTTGGAAGATTCAATTTCAAGCGTCTTCCTTTTGGTATTTCAAGTGCGCCAGAAATCTTCCAGAGGAAAATGAAAGAGACACTGCAGGGGCTGGAGGGCGTTGAAGTCTTTATGGATGATATTCTGATTTATGGGGCTACAACGAAGGAGCATGATCATCGTTTGGAGATGGTAATGCAGCGCATTAAGGCAGCAGGTATGAAACTCAACCGTGAGAAGTGCTCCATCAGGCAGAATCAGCTACGGTTCCTCGGACATCTCTTTGACCGGACCGGTATCCGCCCCGACCCAGACAAAGTGGAAGCCATTCGACAGCTGCCTCCACCTGCAGATGTGCAAGAGTTGAAAAGAATATTGGGAATGGTGAATTATCTAGGAAGATACATTCCCAACCTTTCAACAGTAGGACAACCACTTTATGAGCTTCTAAAACGAAACAAGAACACATGGACATGGGACCATGCACAACAAGCAGGCTTTGAAAATATCAAGGAGCTCTTGACGACTGCACCTGTACTTGCCTACTATGATGTAAACAAGCCCACTGCTGTGTCGGCAGATGCCAGTAGTTATGGACTGGGAGGGGTACTCCTGCAACTTCATGGAGAGCAGTGGAAACCTGTGGCATTTTGCTCCAGACGGCTCACTGAAGCAGAAACACGCTATGCCCAAATAGAAAAGGAAAGTTTGGCTGGCGTGTGGGCATGTGGGAAGTTTGACAGATACCTCAGTGGACTGGAACAGTTTAAACTTGTGACAGACCACAAGCCGTTAGTGCCACTTATCAACAACCGCTGCCTGGACAAAGTACCTTTACGTTGTCAGCGTCTTCTCATGAGACTCATGAGATTCAACCCCATTGCAGAATATGCTCCGGGGAAAACCCTGATCATTGCAGACACCCTGTCACGAAGTCCGTTGGCTGGCAGGGGTGTAGAAACTAACACGCACAGCGAGGTAGCTTCTTATGTGGCTAGTGTGGTAGGAGGGATCCCTGCATCTCCAAGCAAAATAGATGAAATCAGAACAGCAACGTCGACTGACGCTGAATTGCAGTCTGTCATGAAACTCATAAAAACTGGATGGCCTGAGCACCTAAGCAGTGTGCCTGAGAGTGCAAGGGAGTACATCCAAGTGAAATCGGATCTATCAGTTTATAATGGTCTTGTTCTCAGAGGTAGCAGGATAGTAGTGCCACGATTGATGAGGGGTGAAATTCTCCAGAAAATTCATGAAGGGCACCAGGGCCTAGTTAAGTGTCGAGAGAGAGCGAATTCATCCGTGTGGTGGCCAAGACTCAGTAAGGAATTAAGTGAGCTTGTGACATCCTGCCAGGTCTGCCGTGAACTGAAAAGAACACAGCAAAGGGAACCTCTCATGTCTATAACACTTCCGGAACGACCCTGGAAGAGGATCGCAATGGACTTGTGTGAATACAAACACAACCAGTACCTGGTGATCTCTGACTATTACTCTAGGTTTCTTGAAATACTGCACCTACCCTCAGCAACAAGTGCACAAGTCATCAATAAACTGAATAACTGTCTTTGCCAGATTCGGCATCCCAGATGAGGTTGTGAGCGACAACAGGCCACAGTTCTCATGTGCAGAGTTCCAGGAGTTTGCAAGACAGCTCGACTTTAAGCACTGTACATCTAGTCCTCACCATCCACAAGGCAATGGACATGCTGAGAGAGCTGTACAAACAGCGAAGAAAATTCTCAAACAAGAAGATCCTGTGATGGCTTTGATGAGCTATAGGTCCACTCCATGCTCCTCGCTTGGCTTCAGCCCCGCCGAGTTGCTGATGGGGAGAAAAATCAGAACCACACTCCCCACTTTGGAAAAGAATCTCCTGCCAAAATGGCCCAGTAGGACTGCAGTGAAAGAAAAGGATGGTAAGGCAAAGGCTGAACAACCGCCGTCATGGAGCCAAGCCCTTACCTGCACTGCGACCAGGGGACACTGTGTTCATGAAGTTGGACAATGAAAAATCATGGTCTTCACCAGCAGTGATTTCAAGTGAGAGCACTACTCCAAGATCCTTTGTCATCAGAACAGAGCAAGGAGCAGAGCTGCGGCGGAACCGTCGTCATCTCCAGTTAGGACCCGTTCCCCAACCTGTCCAAGCAAACATTGATGCAGTCACCACATTAGAGACCGTTCCTACTAGGCAGAGTATGGACAAACTCACAAACCCTCTACCTGCTCTGACTGTGACCAGGTCTGGTAGAGTGAGCAAGCCAGTCAACAGGCTCAACCTGTAGACTAACCCGAACCTATGGCCTTTGGGAGGGGGTGTGAAAAGAAAAGAGGGAAAAGGAAAACACTGTGAAAAGTTGTGTTGTTGTCAATAATGTTTTTGTCTATGTTATTGTGACAGTAATAATACAGTACCATATTCTGAGTAAGTACTGAAGCGTTTCAATGTAAGTAACCCTTGGTTTAGGATGTGTGTTGTTAAAGCTGATGGACGTTTAAGTTTGAAGTGTTCTTTGCTGGAAAGAAAAAAGAAAAAAGGGGGAGATGTCATATACGGCACTTGGGTGTTACTGCGCATATACTACCGTTATACACGGTATACGGTATATAGGTGTTGCTGCAGAGCTTTATTAAACAAGACGTTTTCACGAGAGAGAACGCCTCAGTCTCATTATTCTACAGTAATAACATCCAGTAACATTCAGTAAGCAGTAATAACATCCAGTAACATCCAGTAAGCAGTAATAACATCCAGTAACATTTAGTAAGCAGTAATAACATCCAGTAACATCCAGTAAGCAGTAATAACATCCAGTAATATCCAATAAGCAGTAATAACATCCAGTAACATCCGATAAGCAGTAATAACATCCAGTAACATCCAATAAGCAGTAATAACATCCAGTAACATCCAATAAGCAGTAATTACATCCAGTAAGCAGTAATAACATCCAGTAACATCCTATAAGCAGTAATAACATCCAGTAACATCCAGTAAGCAGTAATAACATCCAGTAACATCCAGTAAGCAGTAATAACATCTAGTAAGCAATAATAACATCCAGTAACATCCTATAAGCAGTAATAACATCCAGTAACATCCAATAAGCAGTAACAGCATCCAGTAACATCCAATAAGCAGCAATAACATCCAGTAACATCCAATAAGCAGTAATAACATCCAGTAACATCCAATAAGCAGTAATAACATCCAGTAAGCAGTAATAACATCCAGTAACATCCAGTAAGCAGTAATAACATCCAGTAACATCCAATAAGCAGTAATAACATCCAATAATATCCAATAAGCAGTAATAACATCCAGTAACATTCAATAAGCAGTAATAACATCCAGTAACATCCAATACGCAGTAATAACATCCAGTAAGCAGTAATAACATTCAGTAACATCCAGTAAGCAGTAATAACATCCAGTAACATCCAATAAGCAGTAATAACATCCAGTAACATCCAATAAGCAGTAATAACATCCAGTAAGCAGTAATAACATCCAGTAACACCCTATAAGCAGTAATAACATCCAGTAACATCCAGTAAGCAGTAATAACATCCAGTAACATCCAGTAAGCAGTAATAACATCCAGTAAGCAGTAATAACATCCAGTAACATCCTATAAGCAGTAATAACATCCAGTAACATCCAATAAGCAGTAATAGCATCCAGTAACATCCAATAAGCAGTAACAGCATCCAGTAACATCCAATAAGCAGCAATAACATCCAGTAACATCCAATAAGCAGTAATAACATCCAGTAACATCCAATAAGCAGTAATAACATCCAGTAAGCAGTAATAACATCCAGTAAGCAGTAATAACATCCAGTAACATCCTATAAGCAGTAATAACATCCAGTAACATCCAGTAAGCAGTAATAATATCCAGTAACATCCAATAAGCAGTAATAACATCCAGTAACATCCAATAAGCAGTAATAACATCCAGTAACATCCAATGAGCAGTAATAACATCCAGTAAGCAGTAATAACATCCTATAAGCAGTAATAACATCCAGTAACATCCAATAAGCAGTAATAACATCCAGTAACATCCAATAAGAAGTAACAACATCCAGTAACATCCAATAAGAGGTAATAACATCCAGTAACATCCAGTAGGCGTTGATAGCATCCAGTAACATCCAATAAGCAGTAATAACATCCAGTAACATCCAATAAGAAGTAACAACATCCAGTAACATCCAGTAAGCAGTAATAACATCCAGTAACATCCAATAAGCAGTAATAACATCCAGTAACATCCAGTAAGCATTAATAACATCCAGTAACATCCAATAAGCAGTAATAACATCCAGTAACATCCAATAAGAAGTAACAACATCCAGTAACATCCAATAAGCAGTAATAACATCCAGTAACATCCAATAAGCAGTAATAACATCCAGTAACATCCAGTAAGCATTAATAACATCCAGTAACATCCAATAAGAAGTAACAACATCCAGTAACATCCAGTAAGCAGTAATAACATCCAGTAACATCCAATAAGCAGTAATAACATCCAGTAACATCCAGTAAGCATTAATAACATCCAGTAACATCCAATAAGCAGTAATAACATCCAGTAACATCCAATAAGAAGTAACAACATCCAGTAACATCCAATAAGCAGTAATAACATCCAGTAACATCCAATAAGCAGTAATAACATCCAGTAAGCAGTAATAACATCCAGTAACACCCTATAAGCAGTAATAACATCCAGTAACATCCAGTAAGCAGTAATAACATCCAGTAACATCCAGTAAGCAGTAATAACATCCAGTAACATCCAGTAAGCAGTAATAACATCCAGTAACATCCAGTAAGCAGTAATAACATCCAGTAACATCCAGTAAGCAGTAATAACATCCAGTAAGCAGTAATAACATCCAGTAACATCCTATAAGCAGTAATAACATCCAGTAACATCCAATAAGCAGTAATAGCATCCAGTAACATCCAATAAGCAGTAACAGCATCCAGTAACATCCAATAAGCAGCAATAACATCCAGTAACATCCAATAAGCAGTAATAACATCCAGTAACATCCAATAAGCAGTAATAACATCCAGTAAGCAGTAATAACATCCAGTAAGCAGTAATAACATCCAGTAACATCCTATAAGCAGTAATAACATCCAGTAACATCCAGTAAGCAGTAATAATATCCAGTAACATCCAATAAGCAGTAATAACATCCAGTAACATCCAATAAGCAGTAATAACATCCAGTAACATCCAATGAGCAGTAATAACATCCAGTAAGCAGTAATAACATCCTATAAGCAGTAATAACATCCAGTAACATCCAATAAGCAGTAATAACATCCAGTAACATCCAATAAGAAGTAACAACATCCAGTAACATCCAATAAGAGGTAATAACATCCAGTAACATCCAGTAGGCGTTGATAGCATCCAGTAACATCCAATAAGCAGTAATAACATCCAGTAACATCCAATAAGAAGTAACAACATCCAGTAACATCCAGTAAGCAGTAATAACATCCAGTAACATCCAATAAGCAGTAATAACATCCAGTAACATCCAGTAAGCATTAATAACATCCAGTAACATCCAATAAGCAGTAATAACATCCAGTAACATCCAATAAGAAGTAACAACATCCAGTAACATCCAATAAGCAGTAATAACATCCAGTAACATCCAATAAGCAGTAATAACATCCAGTAACATCCAGTAAGCATTAATAACATCCAGGAACATCCAAAAAGAAGTAACAACATACAGTAACATCCAGTAAGCAGTAATAACATCCAGTAACATCCAATAAGCAGTAATAACATCCAGTAACATCCAGTAAGCATTAATAACATCCAGTAACATCCAATAAGCAGTAATAACATCCAGTAACATCCAATAAGAAGTAACAACATCCAGTAACATCCAATAAGCAGTAATAACATCCAGTAACATCCAATAAGCAGTAATAACATCCAGTAAGCAGTAATAACATCCAGTAACACCCTATAAGCAGTAATAACATCCAGTAACATCCAGTAAGCAGTAATAACATCCAGTAACATCCAGTAAGCAGTAATAACATCCAGTAACATCCAGTAAGCAGTAATAACATCCAGTAACATCCAGTAAGCAGTAATAACATCCAGTAACATCCAGTAAGCAGTAATAACAGTAATAACATCCAGTAAGCAGTAATAACATCCAGTAACATCCTATAAGCAGTAATAACATCCAGTAACATCCAATAAGCAGTAATAGCATCCAGTAACATCCAATAAGCAGTAACAGCATCCAGTAACATCCAATAAGCAGCAATAACATCCAGTAACATCCAATAAGCAGTAATAACATCCAGTAACATCCAATAAGCAGTAATAACATCCAGTAAGCAGTAATAACATCCAGTAAGCAGTAATAACATCCAGTAACATCCTATAAGCAGTAATAACATCCAGTAACATCCAGTAAGCAGTAATAATATCCAGTAACATCCAATAAGCAGTAATAACATCCAGTAACATCCAATAAGCAGTAATAACATCCAGTAACATCCAATGAGCAGTAATAACATCCAGTAGCAGTAATAACAATAAGCAGTAATAACATCCTGTAACATCCATTTAGCAGTAATTTGATCCAGTAACATCCAGTAAGCAGTAATAACATCCAGTAACATCCAGTAAGCAGTAATAACATCCAGTAACATCCAGTAGGCGTTGATAGCATCCAGTAACATCCAATAAGCAGTAATAACATCCAGTAACATCCAATAAGAAGTAACAACATCCAGTAACATCCAGTAAGCAGTAATAACATCCAGTAACATCCATTAAGCAGTAATAACATCCAGTAACATCCAGTAAGCATTAATAACATCCAGTAACATCCAATAAGCAGTAATAACATCCAGTAACATCCAATAAGAAGTAACAACATCCAGTAACATCCAATAAGCAGTAATAACATCCAGTAACATCCAATAAGCAGTAATAACATCCAGTAAGCAGTAATAACATCCAGTAACATCCTATAAGCAGTAATAACATCCAGTAACATCCAATAAGCAGTAATAACATCCAGTAACATCCAATAAGAAGTAACAACATCCAGTAACATCCAATAAGAGGTAATAACATCCAGTAACACCCAAAAAGCAGTAATAACATCCAGTAACATCCAGTAAGCAGCAATAACATCCAGCAACATTCAATAAGCAGTAATAACATCCAGTAACATCCAGAAAGCAGTAATAACATCCAGTAACATCCAATAAGCAGTAATAACATCCAGTAACATCCAGAAAGCAGTAATAACATCCAGTAACATCCAGAAAGCAGTAATAACATCCAGTAACATCCAGTAAGCAGTAATAACATCCAGTAACATTCAATAAGCAGTAATAACATCCAGTAACATCCAGAAAGCAGTAATAACATCCAGTAACATCCAGAAAGCAGTAATAACATCCAGTAACATCCAGTAAGCAGTAATAACGTCCAGTAAAAAGTACAGCCTGTTCCGTCTTCATTTGGCTGACTTCCTTGGCTCTTAGCTCTATAGGAAATAACTGTCAAGCCATTAGTGAATTTGCTTGTTGTCAGTGAGTTGACTGTGTGATAAATAAGGCCATGAGGGTTGTTGTATTAGCAATGCTAGACTGTGTTACCACATCTGTGTCACTGCAGTGATGATAATGATCCACCACCTGATCTGTGGTGGGCCTGTAGTGGTCTTGTGGTGGACTAATAAAGTATGCAGAGAAACAGATGGAGATACAGTCTGTATACAGATACAGGTATACACGTATAACAAGAAGGCCCTTTCTTTTATTCCATCAAGTATAAACCTGATAACAAGCGGTACTGACCATGATTTACTATACATCCGTATTGTACCTGGATATATTCGTTCTGTACTACAACAACCCCAGTTCCAAAAATGTTGGGATGCGGTGTAAGATCTAAATTGGCAGTTTAAACAGAATGCAATGATTTACAAATCTCATAGACCCATATTTCATAGAACAGACACACAATAGAACAGAGTACTCATATCAGATGCTGAAAGTGAGACATTTGATCACTTCATGAAAATTAAAACTCTTTACTTTCAAACTAAATGGCAACAACACATCTCAAAAAAGTTACTACAGGGGAAACAAAAGGCTGGAAAAGTAAGTGGTGCCAATAAAACACAGCTGAAGGAGCAGCTAAGTCACATGACTGGGTATAAAAACTTTCTTAGAGAGGTAGAATTCCAGACAAATGTTCATCAATGGAACATTGTGCAGACTTTGGAAATCCCACCATCTACAATACATAATACCATCAAAGATTCAGAGAATTTGGAGAAATCCCTGTGTGGAAGGGCAAGGCCAACAGTCGATATTGGATGCTTGGGATCTTCGAGCCCTAGAGGCAGCACTGCCTTAAAAACGGGCTTGACTCTGTACTGGAAATAGCTGTATGGGCTGGGGTTGTGCTTACTGTGTCACTCTAGTATAGATTTTGAATGAAGTCTAATATTTATTTTAGTGAGCTTTGAGCCAGAATCTGGTCTACAGCAATCGCTAACTGATGTTCATTTGTAATTATTTGGTTCTCTAAAAGTTCAATATCTAGAACAACATAAAAGACAGATGGGTTTGTCCTAGGCAATAACAGCATGTTCACCTTCCTTTATCCGAAGTACTATGCAGTGTTTGATGTTCACCTGAGATCATTTACATGTATCAGTTTAAAGCCACTAACCGAAGTTTAAATCTAAGGGTAATTAGCTGTATGAGAAATTAGATTTTGGCCACCCACTGGAAATTGTACGGAACACATCCCGTAGATACAGGGGTTGGACAATGTAAACACCTGTCTCATGGCTAAAATTGGACCACAGCCAATCTTCATTAACTCAAACTGTAGTGTGAAGGTTTGAAGCAGGTAAGAGCAAGTTCTGATTATGCACACAGCTGGGTATACATACCAAATTAGAGAGTGTTGGTGCACGGCTGGCGCATCTGTGACCAAGACAGCAAGTCAAAATATGTATCAAGAGCCACGGTATCCAGGTAATTCAGCATACCAGAGAAATGAACCTCCACCACATCACAGTGGCCTGTGTGCAAGAAGAATGGCTTATATGATGCAGGACGCAGTATATGTTATTAAGACCAACTGCGCCTGAAGGAGGCCCTTACTAATAAATGATTGTGGCTAAAACCTGATTGATTGTACTGTATTGGTGCCCTCTGGTGGCGCTTGTATTACCATGCATACTGCTTGGGCATGAGAGAACATACCTACAGGCATCTAAACATCACAGATGGACACACGTGGTAAGTCCTTAGTATTAACAGATTAACAGATTTCTTGTGTATAATAAGTATATATTTTTTCAACACCATGCTTCACCTCAAAAAAAAAAACTGACAACATGATCATCGGTATATCTTGGAGGACCCTCTGCCTGGTTTTCCTGTCAATACACACCCCATGGCAGTTGACCATGGCTCCATTGTATGAGCTGTAGGGCAGCTCACTCGCTGGGCTTTGCTCCAAGCCAAACCCATGGATTTTCATACCTGACTTACAGCACCACACAAGGGGAATGCTAGAACCTACCCCAGTGGCTGTAGCCCAGAGTCTAAAAGATCCTCATCCTCCAATTACAGATGGCTCAAATGAGAACAGCCGTCGCACCTCACCAGTGGGTTTCAGTGGAGGTGTAGCCGCAGGAGGCTTCACCAAGTAAATCTGTATATTGGAATTAATTCTAAAATAATTCAAATGATAGCTTGCTATTGTGTCATGAAGTCTGAATTAAGTTCTGTCAATCAAGTAGTCCTTTGATTCTTTGGCCCAACCTTTTTTCCAATTTTGCCAGCATTATAGTAATAATAATAATAAACTCTGATTAGGCAGCAACAAATGGCTTCAGCAGATGCCTTTATGAGGGTGGATCTGTAGATTCACAGATCCAGCCTGACTGATAAGGGCAGGGTGCATGGTTCCATGTCTGCAGTGTAGGAGAAGAGGGCTGGAAATGGGCACAGTCTTCCCCTCCTTGAGCCTCGTTGGGTTCACCATCCCTCCAGAACCTGGAATTAGATTAGGGCTTCACATGATTACCCTGCTGACTTGTTTCTGGTCTGTTAACACCACAGGATAAATGTGGGCTCTGCTGCTAAACTCATTTATTCCTTCATTAATTCCACAGCTTTACTCACGCAGTGGTCAGCGGTGACCCGTCCACCCACTTCCACACTTTCTCTGTTTCTGCATCAGTTAGACCGATCCAGGCATTTTCGTTTTCCTTCTTAATGAACTCCTAGAGGAGAACAGACTGTGATTAGAAAGAGGAGATTTCTATCTGTGTTCTTCTTTCACTCTCTCTCTCTCTCTCTCCTCACCTGTTCCTCTGTGCTGTTTATGATCACCAGATCTGCTCCTCTCTCTCTGCAGGCCTGTCTGGCTGCACTCCAGCTCTTATACTCAGTAGAGACGTAGTAATAGCTGCTACCAAATCTCTTCCAATGTTTAAGATCCTCTTCCACTACAACAAAAAACTCAAGTCTCAACTTTTTCCCTCTGTCTCATGACTTGAATTCTGAAATCTATATTCAAATATATTAAGTAGAATATGAATTTAACGAGTGAATAAATTAATTTCTACTGTAACTGAATTTGCTTGTTTCATTCTAACTAATATATACATACATTCGTCATCAACGGAATAGCTACACCCAGAACGAAGTGTGGGATTGCGGTGCTTTTGGGAAAGAAGATAAAGGGCACCCGGATCAGTACATGATGATAAGTTTAAACTGATGTGGGCAATATTTATTGAGCTACACCTACAGAAGTAGTGTCTCTCAGTATGGTGTCGGGTCACCGTGTTTGCTAACACAACTTGCCAGACGTCTCAGAGTTGTAGAGGTTCCTAATAGTGTCCTGTGATAATCCATCCCATGCAGGTTGGATATTCCCACTGTAACGGTTGATTACATGCACTTTACTGTTGCGCATGCGCGCTGAGCTGTAGCTCTGCGCGGGACGAAGGTTGTAGTTGTAGCCTAGCCTCCCCTCTGATGCACCTGCTCCTAAGCACTCCGGACAGTAATGGTCAGATGGGTGGTCACTTGAGCCAATAAATGCTATTTCTACCCCGCATGGGGAGGGTCCTGTGTCTGGCTCCCGCACCGCCCGTTTTAGCCATTACACCACACAGTTCCTGCAGATGGTGCAGTAGGGGTGGACGTAGAGTGACACCAGGCCTTCTGGATGTGTGATGCATGGCAACAAGCCTCTTGGTGCTAACCATGGTGCCTCCACACACGGATTCGCTCCTTTCGTTTCATTTACATTGACATTTACATTGACGGCATTTAGCTGACGCTCTTATCCAGGGCAACTTACAAGGTTAATCATGTTACAGGTAGGCCAGTGTAGTGTTAGGAGTCTAGCCCAAGGACTCTTATTGATGCAGCACAGCGTAGTCACCCAGACCGGGATTCGAACCCCAGTCTCCCACATGTGGTGGTGGTTCCTTGGTGGGCAGTGGTGTTATCCGCTGAGCTACACCAACCACGTTTCCTTTTTGTCTACCACGAAAAATGCGGGATAATACTCGCGTGACATGGCACGCAATACATCCATCAGACGTCGATCCCACTTGCTGGAGACCGACAGTGCCCTTCTCTGAACTCTTCCAACTGCTCACATTGCTTTCGATCTCTTCTCCAAGGCATACTCTGCTTGCAAAGTCAGTTGATTCCTTCTGGGTGCAACTACTTATAGATGATGAGTGTTTGTACCTTAAATACATTAGTAGATGTGAATGATTGGTTATTAAGTTCTGTCTCACCAGCCTTATTTCTGTTTATGTGGTCTTTTTCTATACTGAGAATCTGGCAACTGTTGCTTAGTCGGTCTCGTTCTTCAGTCAGGTTCTGGTAGCTGCTCTGTAGCTGGTCTCTTTCCTCAGCCAGGTTTCTGATACTGGATAAGAGAGTCTTCCTCTCTGTTTTCAAAGAGAGGAGGGTCCGGGACAGACTGTTCCTCTCCTTATTCACATTACTATCTGTACAGAAAATACCACAAACATTGCCTTATTGAGCACAATAAACCCATTGTGGAGAGGATCAGTTATGTCTTCAATCATCAGTTTTATTTAAACATGTAGAGAAATATATATATATATATATATAATTATATTACTGTTTAACGGTTTTGCCGATATTTAGTATCACATGCGACTGGTCTTAGGAACAGTTCACCAAGTTTACCTTACCCAAAACGGAGAGAAGACCAAGTCTTAAGAACAAGACTGGCATTGAGTACCACAGCAATAGAAATCTGTATATCTGTATTTGAAATATTTAGGTTTCAGACTAAGGTACTCACAGTAGATGCATAGCACTATGTTGGTGATCAGCAGGAGAACACACAACAGTCCCACACACACTGGAGCTCCTCTAGAACATCTGCTTCCTGTTCCAACTGTTGAGAAAGAATGAACTGACTTAGAAAAGCATAAGCATTGACAGAGAAGAAAGAAAGTGTGTGTAATTCAGAATGAAGAACCACTGTCATCTTGTTTCTATCCATCCCCCACAACTCTACACTGCTCACATCAGCATATATCCTCTTCACCACTCTCTGTTTACTTACTCTACTCTCAGCAGTTGCTTGTTCTCAGCACCTAAATGCTAAGTGTTAAGTGTGGGCTTCCTGCTATGCATATGGTTTCAATTTGACACTGTGATACAGATCATGTGATGTTCTTCTGAACAAAACTGTCTTCTAGTTTGACTAACACAACATAGCAGACATCTCAGCAACTCGGCTCAGAGTTGTAGACTTTTCCAATGGTGTCCTGTGATAATCACTGCTCGCTGAATGTATGCAATTGTGGCTACAGCAATAAGACACGTCCTTGCTTATGTCACATTAATGGCTGAGTGGGAAACTTGGATCATTGGCATGTCTCACGATGTCTAACCTACCCACCAAGTTTCATTCCTGTGGGTTGATTCCTTTAGGGTGCAGCTATTTATGCAACTCTACCTTTTGACCTGTGTAACCTCACTCCAGATATACGTTTATACGCCCCCCGGCTGAATTGGTAAGATGTTCACCTTTTGTAGGAATAAATGTGAGTACGGTACTTCAGTGAAGCTGTTCATCACAGAGATGTGCATGTTCATTTTTGTCTTCTATGGCGTTTATTCACAGGGTCTGTCATATGAGGACTCTTATTGTGAAGGGGGCCAGTTTTACTTTCTGAAAAGTTTATATGCCTGCCCTGAATTTACTTGGCAGCATGGAGAAAGCAAAAGAACTGTCCAATGTTATTTGCAAAGGCCAACTACAGTAACCCAAAGACTCTGAGTCATTTTCATTGAGAGGCGATGGTGTGTTTTCCGAGGGATGGTGCACAGAGATCCTTTTTTATGTGGTGTTATAGTATGATATTGACAAGTAAGAGATGGGAAAGACCCATAAGCTCATAAGCTTTTTGTGGTAGCCAGAGAAAGTCCACTCTTCTAAGAGATGGTGGTAGAGAAAGGGAAAATACACGATATGGACAAAAGTATTGGGACACATTACACCTAGGGGAGGTTTTAGGACAGCCCATTCTAAATCCAAAGGCCCCTAGCTATAGCTATTACAGCTTCCACTCGTCTGGGAAGGATTTCTACAAGATTTCGGAGTGTGAGTAAATCCAAGCATTTAAATCAGCCTTGCGTCCACAGGTGCCTATACGTGCCGTCTACCTGTACAGGCATTTATGAAGAAGAGGGTTGTTCTAAAGAGCTAACTGGTATAGGACTGTTGAAAGTTTGTTTGTTTTTTACAGAGCATGTTACTGCAAGGTATCTGTGGTTTTGAATTGTAAAAAAAACGTTATCCATTTGCGATTTTTCTAAATTGTGTAACATGAAAGGTGTACTTTATATATAATGTATTTCCTTAGAGCTGGGAGCCTTTCATACAAGGTACATCTCAAAGTGCTTTAGAATCAAACAAAGGTGTGATTTTAGAAAAGTTATATACATATTTAAGCAAAATTAAGCCATAAGGGTGTATGATATATATGTTTTATACAAGGGATTTGTAAAAGATTTCTTATCTAGTGTTGTAATTTAGAGCATAAATAATAAATTCAATTTATAATAGATTTGTTTCTGCAGTTCCCTGATACAGAAAAGGTCAGACATCAGCAAGTATCATTTTTTTTGGAGGGGGGGCGGTTTATTGTTATAATTATATAACACATTCCAACAATTATGATAAATGATGATTTTTTAAAATGCTTTACAATGCCATGTAAAGCAGCAGAGAAAGACGAAAGAAAATGTATTAATGTTATTAAAAATAAATAAATAAATATTGATCAATAAAATAAAAATTAAATAATGAAATTGAAATCTGACAGAGCATGGTTGTTTGAAGTGAAAATCATCAAGTGGTAAATTAGGAGCAGTTAGTATCGTCTTCGTTTAATAATATAGAGTTACAACTTTTAATAGTGAAAACAAAGGCATCTTTGGGATCATCATTATTCTCATTCAATTCTTTTATGTAATAAAGCTTATCAAAGTGATTCAAAATAGCAAAGGTCCTAAAATGGAGCCCTGTGGAACTCCCCTCTAAAAATGACCGTTTCAAGATGAATGCTTTCCCAAATAACCAGAATAATGTAACAACAGTTGTGTCTTCTTCCAGGAGGTCTGTCCTCTTAGATATACCTGCTCAGTTTAAAAGTTGATGTGCCAGAATCTTTACGATAGCTGCACTGTAATCGCGTCAGACCAAAATATGGGGACTATGTGAAGGTTGCTTTTTCTTAGATTCATTGTTAGATTCCAGACATACCACTGAACGTAGCTGAGTCAATTTTTAAGCAGGACTTAAATGAATAAATCCTAAAATTTATAAATTTAAAAGTTATTTTTTTAAACAGCAGGATACGTGTTCCTTCTAACAACACCTTCATCAGTTACCAGAGTAGTCTTAAAAGCATTCGGGATGACACCACCGGACAGAGAGTATGAGAATTTAGTTTGGAAACACCGTTCTGTAAAACTAGAGAGCCAATTTTATTGTATCCTTGTAGGCTATAGGCTTCTGATGACCCCATGATTTCTGAAAAATGTTTATTGCTTTGTCATTTTGCTTCTATTAGTAACACTGTAGTGTGTATATTAGTAAAGTTAATACAGAAACAAAAACAGTCTCCAGGTATGTGCATGTTACAGTACCTGTGTTATTTGTCCTTGTCCCCCTGGGTGTGTAGGGATCCCGAGCTCTAACAGCATTTACTTTGTAAAACTCTCGAGGCATCTCTCTCAGCTCACCCTCTTACTCCCAGTACTGGGGTCTCTATGAGCACAAGCACCCAGGAAATGAACGCAAACACTCGGGGGCTTACCCAAGGCTTCGACCTGAGGTAAAAATCACCATGTACGTGCAAGAGGATTATAAAAAATCAAAAATCAAGTTTGAAATGATGAAGCTCCCACAGCTCACAGCTCAAAACTAAAATAAATAGAAACCTTTTATGACTGTCCAAGCAATTATAGGCATAAACACATAAAGAATCATTTACCATATAGCTAGGTGTTTGTATAAGCACATAACCCACACATGGATTGCATGTGGAAAACCAGGAGAGGTCATTAAAGTCAATCAAATCTGCACTTACAAATATGCCTTTGGTAGCTGTTCATGGGAACTTTCAATAAATCAGTCCCCAAGAGGTCTTGCAAGTGAAGAGACCATCATTAGGCAATCAAACAACCCCATCAGAGAAATAACAGAAACGTGGCTAAATCAGTTTAGTATCTTCTTAAACAGTAGGAATGCACCAACAAGCCAAAGCCAAAGGCCTGGAACACCACGGAAGGCACCTAAAGTAAAAAACCATGGTCACAGAATTCTTTCTGAGGTGAAGAAAAGCCCCCTCACACTATCTAGTGAGGTGAAGAACATTCTAGAAGAAGCAGACAGTGGTGGCATGTCAAGTCTACAATCAAAAGACACCTTGCAAACACAGGTTTCATTTTTCCACAAGATCCAAACGGCTGGTAACTCTAAACAACAGGAAGGCCAACTCACACTTAGACAGCTCAAAAAGCTTATCTAGGTCTAGAGCAAGGTTCTTTGGACAGAAGGAAAAGAATAAGGAGAGGAAAAGAACGGAGGGCCTCCACTAACATACCACATCATCTGTGAAGCATGGTGGAGGCAGTGTTATAGCATGGTCCTGTATGGCCAATAGAACACTGGTTACTGGTGTTCACTGATGACGTGACTGTGGATAGAAGGAGCAGGACGGATTCTGAAGCAGAGAAATCTATTACTGGGCTATGCTGTATGCCGATTCAGATGCTGCAAAACTAATAGGACAGCCTTTTGATGATCCAAAGCACACCACAAACCCAACCCAGAAGCTTCCTAATGCAAAGAAATGGAATGTTCCTAAACAGCAGTCACGTGACCTCAACGAAAATGCTTCAGTGGGATGAGTTCTGCCTGAATAGTCACCTAAGTAGCAGTTTAAGGGGACACTGCAGGTGTGGTTCAGGTAAATGATTTTATATTTAACACATATCCAATATTGGGGCCTAGAATACCATTATATGGACTATAATAAGAATTTGAGTCTGTTCTGTGTTGTAGTAGATGGTATATTGTTTACCAGTTAGTCAATGACTGATGTGTTTGTTGTATATTTAATTATGTAATTATGATTTAATTATTAATCAGTAAATAGTTTTGTTCCCTCAACTCTATCCATCTCATTCAGTTCAATTTTGTCTTTGCTGTTTATTAAGTACTGTTTATTAATTCACTGTATATTAATACCTGCATTAGCAGAAATACACAGGAAACCTACAGGAAAACGCTGAGCTTCCTGAAATGTATGTGGCTTTGAGTTGATGAAGAGATAAAGATGTTTGTGTGCAGGGAAGTGATGTAAGCAAAGCTGCAGGTCAAAATTTACACTGCTTAATATCTTCCTGTTTGTTCAAAAACTTTGGTATTTGATAGCCTGCTTATTATTACTCCGATATGGCTGAATGCTTTGGGGTCATTTAAAGGAGAAGTTGGAAAATATCATTATTATTAGCATTTTTAAATATCATTTTCTTGGGTTGGTGCAGCAATGTTGTCAAAGTGCCAAACAACCCACGTATGAATGTTTGCCTAGTATGCTGTTATGGAAATTTTGAGAAACTACTATTGTAGCCATTGTATTCTAAGCTCTCAGCTTTTCCTGCCATTGGTAACTTTTAATTATGAAGTTCAGTCTGTGAGCAGTTACTAATACCACTGACTGACTCATCTGGTCCTGTGTTTTCTCCCTAAACATGGCATTACCAGTATGTTTAATATCCAAATGTTCTACATTAGTAATATTTAACCAAAATAACTCAACAAATGTTCTTATCTACCTTTTACTAATAAATAATAACCATATTTTTGTTATTACTATCTTGAGTTCCTCATTCTAGGGTATTTGTTGTTGTTTGTTAGTTTGGATTTGTTGACCGACTTGCATGAATGCTTTAGTTATCTTCAGAATAATACATTAACAGTGATTACAGTGCTTAAACAAAGTAAAAAAAACAGATATATTTATTTTCATATTAATTTCATTTGAAAATATACAGGGGTTGGACAATGAAACTGAAACACCTGTCATTTTAGTGTGGGAGGTCTCATGGCTAAATTGGACCAGCCTGGTGGCCAATCTTCATTAACTGCACATTGCACCAGTAAGAGCAGAGTGTGAAGGTTCAGTTAGCAGGTAAGAGCACAGTTCTGCTCAAAATACTGCAATGCACACAGCATTATGGGTGACATACCAGAGTTCAAAAGAGGACAGAGTGTTGGTGCACGTCTTGCTGGCGCATCTGTGACCAAGACAGCAAGTCTTTGTGATGTATCAAGAGCCACGGTATCCAGGGTAATGTCAGCATACCACCAAGAAGGACGAACCTCCACCAGCATCACGTAGTGACCTGGCCACTATCCTGCAAGAAGAATGGCTTACAATCCCTCTGACCACTGTGCAGGACGCAGTATATGTCATTCCCAAGACCAACTGACGCTGTATTGGCCGCAGAAGGAGGCCCTACACCATACTAATAAATGATTGTGGTCTAAAACCAGGTGTTTCAGTTTCATTGTCCACCCCCTGTATATTTAAATTTTAAACAGTACATCACAGTCGCATCACGGTCAGATTATTTCTTCACACTTTTTACCAACCTTGAGGAGCTGGCGATGAGGAGACTGTTTAACACTATCACACACTAACAGAGAAATATACATATGCATCTGCACTCTCTATTAAGATAGGGAGGGAGGATCAGGGAGGGTCCAACATTGTTTTACCAATAGGGAATGTACATCAGCGAGTCCTGTGCTTCTCATGAAGCCACATTAGATGTGTTTCCGTGGTTGTGGCGGGGGTGTAAATCGCTGGTAACACTGATAACCTTTGCTTTTGATAACCTTTGCAAGCAACTGTAAGTAGATAAGAGTAAATGCAGATAAACACTCTACATCAAAACAATAGTTGCACCCAGAAGAAGGTGTCAGATAGCAATGCAATATTTACTGAGCTACACATACAGAAGTAGTGTCTCGCAGTATGGTGTTAGGCCGCCGTGATTGCTAACCCAACATGCCAGACGTCTCGGCATGGGATTGTAGAGGTTCCCATCCCATGCAGCTTGAATATTCTCACACAGTCAAACTTTACCCGCCAAGTTTCATTCCTGTCGGCTGATTCCTTCTGGGTGCAACTATTTGTATAGCTGCTCTTTTGACGATGAGTGTATATCTACGTAGATGCCGGCAGTTCACCTACGTCAGAACATGTTGCATGGTAACACGACAGCCAACAGAGGGCGCCAAAGTACCCAAAGTTTCCCCTGAGGTTCATTTAAAGTAGCAGTGTGTGTCTCTGCTACTAACCTACTGAGCCCCCCACCCTCCCCATCTTTCACTAATAAGCTTGATGCTCTGTTTGTCAAATGAGGGTTCTCAGACCTCTCACAATACAAAATGGTACCTGTGTTCTAGCTATTAACTGCACCCATCAAGCACTTCTACCTAGTATGCTTCTATTATTAGTATAGCAGGCTATGTGTTTAAAATGTTTCATTAGGATTTTAACATTAATTTAGTTCAGATTCAGCTTAATAAAGCCCACTTCCCCCATGATAAGCTGGTTTAGACCATAAAAACTTTTTTTATTTTTTGATTTTTTTTTTTTTTCCCCTTTTTCATTTAATAAGGCGTTTATTTAGTCTTTTGTTATGGGGCAGGGGGTACTTTTATTTTGAAAGGCAGGGCTGTGTGTGTTATTGCAACAAGCATTAGTAGCATGTGGTTGGTGTAGTTCAGTGGATAACACCACTGCCTGCCAGGGAGCCACCACCTAATGTGAGAGACTGGGGTTCAAATCCTGGTCTGGGTTACTGTGCTGTGCTACACCAATAAGAGTCCTTGGGCTAGACTCCTAACACTACACTGGCCCTCCTGTAATATGATTAACTTTGTAAGTCGCTCTGGATAAGAGCATTAGCTAAACGCCATAAATGTCGCCTAACAGGAACACATGTCTCTGACTGCACATCTACATGGTGGACCATTCAAAGTGGATAGTGAGGTTCTTTGTTGGAGCAGACTTGACAAAGACGGTCTCTATAAGTAACTGACCTTTCTATCCATACACCAATGATATTCGGACAAGCATTTATTGACATGTTGAAGGCATATCAGATATTTATTATGAGCATGTGATCAAAGGAATAAACATTAGATGGTAAAAGAAACAGCAGGAAATGAATGAGTGCTTCCTTATGTAATCTGACACTGAGTCTTCTTCTCGCATATCCAAGGCTGCTGGCTGTCACAGCGGATGTCTCGCCAGTTGGACAAAATGTCATAATTAGCAGAGGTCACCTGCACACAGCTCTCTCGTGTGTAGATCTTACCGTTAAAGTATCTGCCATTGTTAGGTTCTCCCTTCATCCAATACCTAGAACCACACAAAAAGACAAAAGCTATGAAAAAGGAACATGGTACGTTCTTTGTTTTAAAGGGCCAGTTGTCATGGTAACCTGAAGATTCCTTCCTCACTGTTCTTAGATAAAACTCTTGATGTACCATGTATACACAACTTGCAACATATTCCGATCCATACAGTCTACACTGGGAATTCAACCTGGAACGATAGCCTGTTTTTATGATGTCACAAAAAGTGAATTTGTGTCCAATATGGCAACTTTACAGGAGAGGGCAAAAACCTCATTTAACTTGAATGGAAGTCAATGGAACCAGACTTTTTTCCAAGCAGCTCTAGGCCATTTCTTTTGGCCCATTCACCATGACATTTGCATACAAGGTAAATGGCTGATCATGCGATCGAATAATGCATAAAAGTAAAAATCGACTAAAATAAAGATACATGTTTTTCTATGGACAGCGACCAGATAGTCACCTATTCAGTCTATACATGGGCCCCTGGCCCTTCAAGCTGACTTTACAATGAGAGGTTTAGACTATACTGCTTTTTGAACTAGGCACATTACAGGGTGCCCAATCACAACAGAGGTCGTTTACATATATCAGTCTTAAAGGCACAGTAACAAAAATTTAAGTCTGCTTCAATCTAAGTGTGGAATAGATGTTGGAGAAAAAGTCATGTACATGAAGTTATGACTGTTTTTGGTACATACAGTATGGTGTATAAACAAAATATGGGCCCCTAAAGTAACTACAACAGCTTTGTTGGTATGTTGGTGCCCTCTGGTGGCTCTTGCATTACAATGCATCACGTTTGCCCAGAAGGGAACATGAACATTAACATTGATCCTATTTGAATTCCAAAAAGTGGGAGCTGTCAGATTTTAGGGCTACATTAAAGTAAGGGGTTTAATACACTCCAGGATTGTTTAAAATGAAGGTGCTGAATATGGTTCTACGTGGAACCTCTTTCTGGCAACACATGGTACATCATTCCGAAGAACCATTTAAGCACGTAATGGTGAAATCATGTCTCTCCTTACCCGGATGTCAGGAATGTACCGTCCACCCATTTCCACTGCCCCTCCCAGCTAAGGTCATTCAGACCGATCCAGAAGTTGCTGGCCAGTCCAGAAACAAAAGCCTGCCAGTAAAAGAAAGCACAGTGTCTGTTTAAACCTGCCTTTCGATGCTGATAGGAGAGATTATCAGTCTTCAGTAGCCTCTCACCTGTTCCTCTTTGCTGTTGATGATGACCAGGTCGGCTTTTTTCCCTTGGCAGTCCAGTCTACTCAGGTCCCAGGTGTTTGCAGACTGAGAAACGTAGTAACAGCTGGACATGAACCTAGTCCAACGTTGTGGACAGGTTATCTCTGAAGGACAGCAGTGAGAAGGTTAAAGGGGCATTACGCCCTAATGCTAGCAATGTAAATGTGTTTTCACCCATCAGTGTTTCATTTACTACACCCACATCCACCCAAGTACCTCAACTACAATGAATCCTGACTAGAGATGTTTGATTGGGTTCAAGTCAGGGCTCTGGCTGGGCTACTCAAGGACAAGGACATTCAAGGGCACGTTGTCCCTAAGCCACTCCTTTGTGGTCCTGGCTGTGTGTGGAAGGTGAACCTTTGGCCCAGTCTGAAGCCCTGAGCACTCTGGGTCAGGTTTTCATCATGAACATCTCCGTGGTCTTCCTATTCCAGCCGCTAACAACCCCACAGCAGGATACTGCCACCACCATGCTTCACTGTAGGGATGGTACTGGGCAGGTGATGAGCAGTGCCTGGTTTCCTCCAGACATGATGCTTAGAATGAAGACCAAGGAGCTCAGTCTTGGTTTCATTGGACCAGAGAGTCCAATAGGTGCTTTATGTCAAACCTCAGGTGAGCGTTCTTGTGTCTTTTACTAAGGAGGAGCTTCTGTCTGGCCACTCTGCCATAAAACCCAAATTGGTGGAGTGCTGCAGTGATGGTTGACCTCCTGGGAGTTCCTCCCATCTGAACACAGGACCTTTGGAGCTGAGCCAGGGTGATCATTGGGGTCATGATCACCTCTCATACCAAGGCTCTTCTCTCCTGATTATTTAATTTGTTGGGGCGGCCACCCAGAATCCTGGTTGTTCCAGACTTCTGTGTTATGGAGGCCATTGTGCTCTGGGGAGCTTCCTCCACACAATCCTGTCCTGAGCTCTACAGGCAGTTCTTTCCTCTTCAAGGTGTAGAAACTCTTACAGGTGATGAAGAGAAATGGAAGGGGCCCAGAGCTAAATTTCAAGGGTCATAGCAAAGGGTCTGAAGACATATGAATACTTATGAATGATTCCTCCACCAGCACCGAGAACAGGTGTGACTGGATTTGACATGGACTGGACATGTTTCTGGATGTAGACCACATCAATGTTCAGACACTCTGGACCAAGGATTGTCCAGCTGGTCCAGACTTGGTGGATGCCTTCCCTGGCACAATCCTGAGGAGAGTTTCCTGTAGACTCTAGATTTTAGCCACTGCTGGTAGACCCGTATGAGCACATGCTTCCATACACCTGCAGATTCAGCTTCTTCTTTCACACTATGGTCTTAGACACGCCCAAATGCAGTCACTCCTTTTCGCCCATCTGCTTTGGAGCCGTTTTCCACACATGGAACGAGACATTCCCAGCGCTGTAGCTACTCTTCTCAGTCTATGAATCCCGTCACTCACACCCCTCATCATTTTCGTGCAGCACCATCGACAGGAGCCTGCAGTTACTACCACCTTAAACACACAGGGTGACTCATTTTTTGCCCGAGGAGCTTGATTGTATATATCATGTTTTCATATACTATATTTCGGGGGGAGGGCCCTCTTTAAGTTACGCAAGGGGAATTTCAGGGCCAATTTTCCAATTATCAGCATTGTGCATGGTCTAGGTTAGAAGTGGCCAGTATTGTCCATGGAGTTTTAAATCTGGAGGTTTAAATTTTTAGAAAACATCTAAAAAATGAGATGCACAGGTTACGATGATAAACCCATAGTTCAAATGTTCAAGCCTAACACCCTACTAAACATTAGACAACAAGCAATACATCTCCAAGCTCACCAATGTTAGAAAGCTTGCTCTGAAGTCCCTCTCTTTCCATGGTCAGATTGTCAAAGCTGCTCCGTAACTGCTCTCGCTCTGCTTTATGTTTAACACTCAGGCCAATGATAACAGCCAGCAGGAGAACACACAGCAGCCCTAGACACACTGCAGCTGGGTTACCAGAGCGCACCTGCCTGTCCTCAGATACAGCCTGAGAACCTGGAAGAGTCACAATAGCAGCATGGTTAGACTCCCACTACTGCTTTTCAGATTCTAGGCAAGTAGATATTTTAGAGCTGACAGAGAAGCAGAAAGTGGTGGTGGGGGTTTCCATTGTTTACTCTACAGCTCCGTGTAGGAGGACTGTGTAGTTCTATAGTTACCGACTGTAGACTGTGTCCCCACATGTAGTCATGTATATAGTTTGTCCATTTACCATATAGGAGCATATATATATATATATATATATATATATATATATATATATATATATATATACAAATATATATATGTATATGTGTGTGTGTGTGTGTGTGTGTACAGTGACAGTCAAAAGTTTGGACTTTTGATATATATATATAAATGTATATAAATACATATATATATATATATATATATATATATATATATATATATATATATATATATATATATATATATATATATATATAGTTTGTATACCATATAGCATACACTGTATTGCCACACTGTGTATATATACACAGAGCGAATATACATGCACAGTACTAGTATGCACATCTAAAGCTAAAGTATATATGCACAGTAAAGCAAAGTAAATCATCTTTTCAAATCAAGCATGCTTCCATAGTTCCATAGCCTTAGAGCTATAAGGCTAGCGTAGCTAACAAGAATGAAAGTCTATGTAATACACAGTTGTGTTTCAGTGGAACAGGCCTCTCTTATATCCTGTTAAAGCAAATCTTATAATCTCATACACGCCTTGACTGATTTACACTTGGAGTGAATTAGAAGCAGTTGCATTAAGAAGGGCTGATTGATGATCAGTAGTTCAGCTTACCTGGTTTCGGCATTTCTGTACTTGAATAGAAGTTCTCATAGATGTCACTGCGACTGGCGCTCACGCCGTCCTCTACGTTCATATAGATGCTCTGAGAATCTCCATCTATTTTAGTCTCCATGTTCCTGAAGGACTGTCACGCACAGGACACAAACTACTGCTTTCCTGCCAGGCGGTTTCATGGCGGTCTCGTGTCATGTGCTGCTGAGCGTCATCTATTCCTCTTAGAAAGGCATGAAAATGATCTGGGTGCTACTGTTTCGATGAAACTTCTGCAAATTCAAGATGGCTTATTTTGCATGCATGTCATTAGGAATCTGTGTGGTCCCAGTAGAACTGCAGTGGGACAGCACAGGAACTGGACCTGGTCAAGCACCATGCTTGTGTTTTTGCTCTAAACACCCAAATTATTGCTTATACTGGACTGTTATTAGAATGATCTCTATTATGAGTATTTATGAGTTTCATTTGACATCTTGGGGTGTTACGGTGGCGCAGTGGGTAGTGCTGTCACCTCACTGCATTTGATTCCTGCCTGGGATGTCCCATTTCCTCCCACAGACATGCTGTAAGGTGAATTGAAGAAAATGATGAAATGATACATTTAGACTGATACAGGCTTTATTTATTAAGCTACACATACAGAAGTAGTGTCTCTCAGTATGATGTCAGCCAGCGTGTTTGTTAACGCAACATGCAGACGTTGCGGCATGGAGTTGTAGAGGTTCCCAACGGTGTCCTGTGATAATCCATCCCATGCAGTTTGAATATCCTCATATAGTTCCTGCAGCTGGTGAGGTGGAGTTAAACCAGGCCTTCTGGACATGTGACGTGTGACAACAAACCGTTCATCTTGGTGCTGGCCACGGCCCCTCCACACACGGATTGTCTCGTCGGTCGTCTCCACAAAGACAGAAGCGAGACTTGGCACTCAAGATGACCCGCTGCCATTCTGAGTCACTCCATGACAGTCTGACACGACACCATTGCAGTCGTTGGTGACGTTGGTATGGTGTTAAGGACAGTCGTCATAGGGGTCTGTGTGCATCTAGTCCTGCGTGGTGCAGCCGTCTACCAATGGTGCTGACTCATGGAGGGCATCACTGACTGCTGAATGCGTGGCCAAGCATGAAACTTGAATCATTCGCATATCTTATGATGTCAAACCTACCTACCAAGTTTCATTCCAGTCGGTTGATTGTACAACTTGAAGAGTGACTAGAGCAAGGTCACCCATGACTTTGGGCCATTCCTTAAACTCTTTGTAGACTAATTGGTGTTTTTAGGCTCAGTGTCTTTCAGCCAGAGGCACGGATGAGTGTCTTAACATTCTGGTGTAGAGCTTCCTAATGCAATCCAGAATCCATAGCTACATCAAATTATAATAATAAGCTGTAAGCTTATAATAAAAACACCTCCAAACAATGGTACTGCCACCACCATGTTTCAAAGTCAGGGTTTGTGTCCTATTTAAACCATACATTCTTGCTCTTTCTGTCCACATAACATTATTTCAGTAGTCCTCTGGCCTGCTCAGGTGGTCTTTAGGAAATGTTAACCGGCAGTAAGGTGCTTTCTGGAGAGTACTGCTTTTCCCATACTATTATTTCATATATACTTTACTTGGTCATTGATTGTGGACTCATGGACACTGACATTAGCCACTGTAAGAGAGACCTGCAGATCCTTAGACGTTACCCGTGGCTTCTCCCAGAATGTTCTAGTCCATAGAATTGGAGTCGTTTTGGTTGGATGACCACCCCAGTGAAGTGTTGAATGTCAGTGAATCGGTGAAGACCACACTCGTCAGAAATAGTTTTGGAACCTCCTCCAGTCCAAATAGCATTGGCAGCATTTGTGTAGGGTCCTCGAAGACTGACTTTGATGGTACAGCCTCAGACTGAGTAGGGTCAACCACACCCATACCTGACTGCCATCCAATTCGGTGCCCCTCATGACCCCAATTATTCCAGATGCCAAAATTATCATTCTATAGATTTGCATACTTTTGCCAACAAGGACATTTAATGTTGAATCACTTTGTTTAATATATGGCTTATATCCTATATGACTGTTTAGGTTATTTGTTTAACATTATTTATTTATTGTTATGAGTTTAATCCATATCTGATCATATTATGGCTCTGCTTAGGTCGGGTTACCTGAATTTACTCTCCATAAGCCCGCGCGTCACCTATAAAGCAAACCAGCCCGGAGCGCGCTCCCGAGTGACCAGAGGCGCGTTCACGAGGAGTCCTTCTGCGCGCGTGATGTCTCGCGCAGTGGTGGCGCTTGGGCAAATCGAGCTAAGCTAGCTAGCGCTTCGGACTGCTGATACATGTTCCGTTTTCAGGTAACTGGTTCTCTGGTGTTTGTGCTCGCCTCCACCTTTCGGGTTTCAGTCTCAGCTTTTAAGAGACACGACTCCGAATCGTCTGTGGTCATTTTTCGTGTGAAGTAGGTGGTTGTTTATCGGCGCGGGTCAGCTAGCCGGCTAACGTTAACCGCTAGCCGAGTTTTGTCCGGGGCCTAACGTTAGCGAAGCTATGAGACATCGCGCTGTCGCCGGGTTCAAGTACGAGAGCTGAAACTGAATTATAACACTGAAAATGTTGGGTGTGTTGTCAGGGGCAAGCTGTTTGTTGTGCTTGGTACTAGCATTTCATGTGTGAATTAAATACGCTTGCTACTAGACTAGCAAACTAAGAGTTACAGTTGGCTAACCTGGATCTAGTTAGCTGGCTAGCTAATACAGTCTTCCTTATATTGTGAAAACGTGTGGACATTTAAAGCCAAGCCCTGATAGGAGTCAGATTAGCATTAGCATGTCGCTTCATGTCGTGGCTCAGCCTTTTGTAGCATGTATGTCAGTTACCTAATTGTAGTAGTTGGGTTAGGATTCCCCACCTTTTCTCCATGACCCCACTATACGCATGAGTGTTAGCATTTTGTTAAGGTTATCAGGAATTAACCAGGTTCCTTGTTGTTGGCAGCAGTGGTTAAGTTACTGAGTGTTTGCACTGGTGCTACATTTTGGTTACCAGCGAGGAAATTGGATATGGTGGTCTTGACCTAGAAATGCTGCCCAGCACAAACCCCTGCAGACCCCTCTGCTTGTGCTCTGTCTTTGTGCTTAGCAGCTCTGACACGTTTCTGTCCCTGCTCCTGTTTTCTAGCTGTCTGATCGGTGTCCTCTTTTTGCGATCTGCGTTTTAATCCTGCCCGTGTCCTAACCCTTTCTTTCTGTTTCTGCTTGGCTCCAGTCCTTTGATGATGATTGCACCCTGGAGGCGGAGGAGGGACTGGTAGAGGAGGAAGATGAAATCGACCAGTTTAATGATGACACCTTCGGGGCTGGGGCAATTGGTAAGTCTGCAGAGCTTTTGCAGCCCTGGCAGCCCTTGGATATATGCTAGAAGCATGGTGGACAGCCTGATTTATGTGCGGTGCTTAAGGATGTTCGTTCAAATGAGAGATACGTGGCTGAGAGGAACCAACGAACTGCAGATAAAACAATGAGCAGCAAACCAAAAGGCTCTTTCTTCAAACTGGGAACATGAGCAGTGCAGTTTGCAAACAAAAATAAAAAGCAAATTTGGAGAGGTTCTGTAAGTTATATAAGACCACATTGTCTTTAAACTAATGACACCAGCTCCAGAAGTCCACACGATCACTGAGATCCACTGAGAAAACATGCATCTCTGAGATTCACAGTCAGTCGCAGTGGACATGTTTAAGAGGAGGCTGAAGGAGGATGGACCATTCAAGCAGATTAAGTTTATTCAGTTCACTCATTTAAAAATGTTGCTTTTATTTGAGCATTTAACTGACTTCTGTATATGTGATGTTGATATGTCATCCAATGACATACCAATGTCATATGGCAGCCAATAACTACTGCTGTAGAGTTACGATATGTCAGATAACCAACTAGCCTAGTCAAGTTAACCATGGCCTTAATGCAACATGAGCTTCGGATTTTTCATGAGTGAGTTTCCTTCACAAATATTCCACCCCCTTTTGAAAATCTTCCAGAAATAATTATTGTCGTGAATGGTCTTGCTGCGTATCTGAAGTTCTGTGTTTGTAGTGTGTTTGAGAGATAATGTTAATCTGTAGTCACGGTGATGACGTCTTATAGACTGCAGTACATTTGCGTTGCAGCTCTGCTGTGATCACTGTAATGACTGGTGTGCTCGTACATTTGTTGTGGGTTGTGTTGCATAGGGCGATATTATTTGTATCCGAAAATAGCACTTTGGAAAACCTTGGTATCTCAAATAGCGTTTGTAGCCAGTCTCTTGTTTCCTGTCCTTAAACCAATCTGGTAGTTGCCCTACCTCATGTGTAACATCAAACACAGCGGAACGATATGTAACTGTGACTCTTGTCCACAGATGATGACTGGCAGGAAGAGCATGCCCGGCTGGCAGAGCTGGACGAACGAGTGCGGGATGGGCTGCCGGAAGGTGGCGATGCCGCTGCCTCAGCCCTTCCTCATCCGGCAGAGAGTGCTGCCTTCCCTTCCGCCTGCCCTCCATCCTCCTCTCTCCCTCCTCCCGGTTTAGAGGAAAAGGCTGGGGGCGACCTGGCAGAGTCACTGACTCGACTCATCCTGGGCTCTGATCCTGCCATTGCAGGAGTAGGTGCTGCCAAACCGGATAGGTCCAGCCTTCATCCATCTGCGCCTCCCAACCAGGCACTGCCTTCACCGTTGAGTGGAATGCCCACCCCGCTGCTTAGTTACCACCAGCAGCAGCAGCACATGCTGCATAGGGGGGGTGCACCGCTGCAGCAGGTGAGCTTGCAATGTCACTTATTTGGCCTTCGTTTTTGCATAATGCACTAGTAAATGCCACCTTTTCATTATGACCATGAAATTATAGTTAGAAATGAAGACAGCTTAGAGTTTTGTAAATAACTGATCTTTCTTTCTTTAACAGATGAACTCTCATAGTATTTGGGAGAACAGTATGGGCTTCGGACCTGTTAGTGTTACCCCTGGGCTCGTTCCTCGCATGGAGGTATGACAACTTTAGAAAGAATGTCTATAGTTCTCCTTTGTGAGATCTGGGTGATGGTTCAACATTATTTATGTGTTCTATTGTTGTATATGTTAAAATAGGGTATACATATACAGAATATTGAAGCATAAGCTTGCAGGACATGCAAGACGTTGACAGTTTATTTGCTTTTGTGGGTTTTTTTTCTTTCTTTCTTTTCTTTTCTTTTTCTTGGATTGCTTGGCTTCTTTTGTAGTACTGATTTCCTTTTTCTCTTACAGGACTCTCCCCTACTGTCCATTATTAAAGAGGTGGGGCTTCCAAAACGGACACCTCAAGTCAGCAGAGAGGAGGGTCGGGATTTATCTGAACGAGTACCACCACCTCGTTCTTCTTCACCTATAATTGGAAGTCCACCTGTAAGGGCAGTACCTATTGGAACTCCTCCTAAGCAACCTATGGGACATGCCCTGAATCAGCAGGTATGCCAGACACTGTTTTGAGCTGATAACTGAAGAGTCACAAAGCTTCACAGAGTAGGGATGTTGATATCGCTATAGTATTATTATTTTTTTTTTTTTGGCCTTGCCATCTTAAGCCTTTAACAAAAATAGGTTAGGTGCAATTTCTTGAAAGTATGTTTGATACAGACTGATGCATCTGATGTCAGTGCTCATTTGACTTCAGGTTATTGACCATTGTGTTGCCATTAGAGTCTAGATGAGTATGGTGTTTTCTTTTACCAGATTCACCATCCCACTGCGGTGCATGTGAGGGCTCCAGTGCCACACCGTTATCCCCATCCCTTCCCTGAGCGCCTTTCCCCCAACACCCTCCTCAACATTGCTGTGAGTGCCCCTCAAGCACCCTGTCTGCTTCCTTTTTACTCAAATTTATTCCTTCTTGTCCCTTTCCCTTTAGATTTTAGTTATGTATGTAGTGTTCTGAACTCTTGACAAAGTAGGAGTAAGAATTTTAATTCATTTAATTCTCTTGCTCTCAGAACTCTCCACTGTGTCGTCCTCCGTTCCCTGCTGGGGTCGGTCCAGTCCTGTCTCAAATTCAGAGGGCCCAGTTGCTAAACTCTCAGGTAAGGCTCATGTTAAGAATTGCAGATCAGAAACTTCTCAGAATGGCCCACTTTGAGGTCTACCTACATTTTATGTTGGTGTATATAGTTCCAGACTGTAGCTGTGTAACTGGTTGTCCTATAATCCTATAAATGCAATAATGTGTCTGCAAGGTTGAGTCTGACCTAAAAATATCAGACCAGAAGGAAGTTTATGGGCAAGCTGCCAACCAATGACATGCAAGAGCAGTGGTGCCTAGTCCTGGTTTTGCACACCAGGTTCTAGTAAGGCCGTTGGGGGTATCTGAGTATAAGAGACAGGCTGATGGATCTAAAATACAAGGATTTGGCAAGACAATAACTTACGTGAGTGGTTCCCAAACAGTTCCAGAGACAGTCCACATTATTGCTTAATCCCAGCTAAATCCAGTGTGTACAAAGCTGGTAGTACAGCAGTAGGAAGATCACATGGTACAGATCTTTTACATTTTTTTCCCTTTGTCTTTGATCTTCTAGGTTGGACCTTTCCCAAGGGGTCCTGGTCCAGCTCCCCCAATGTTGGCAGGCGGGGGTGGGGGCTTCAGGCCATTTTTTGGGCAACCTCCTCCTAGAGTCGGCCCCCATGGGCCTCACCCCCCTCCTCCTAACCATGCCCCCATTCGCCACAACACTACTCATCTCCATCCCCAGCACCGCCGGATGCTCACCCAGAGGATGCAGAGCAGAGGGTGTGTATGGGAGGGACCCCCTCCTTTTTGTGTGTGTGTGCATAGCTATGTGGTTTTTGTTGTTTGCTTTGTTTCTTGTGACCTTATTTTAAAATAATGACCAGAACAAAATAGTTGCTGTACGTGGTGTTGTCTTTTTGCCTTTCAGTGATCGTGGTGGGGGTAGAGTAGGAGGCGGCGGCGACAGGAGAATTAGGGACCCCTATAGTAATCTAATGACTCAGAAGGAAAAGGATTGGGTGGCCCGAATTCAAATGATGCAGCTCCAGAGCACTGATCCTTACCTGGACGACTACTACTACCAGGTACACAAATACACATTCTGCGTTAAACCTCAGAAGGATTTAGCTTATCATAATATTATTATAACAACATTGCCATTCAACTCTTAGAATTATTATGAGAAGATGGAGAAGCGCCAGGAGCGGGATAGAGACAGCAGCAGGAAGGAGCACACCACCAAACTTATCACGCCTCAAGTGGCCAAGTTGGAGCACACCTATCGGCCAGGTACTTTCAAATGTCACAAAAAATCCTAATTACATGCAGGAATGTGGATTTATTTATTCTTTTTTTTTTTTTTTTTTTTCTTCTTTATCATCTTCTGCGACTCATTGACAGGTTGTATGCATGCATGTGTGTTATGAAATGGAGAAAGCCCAGTGCATATGTGTAATGCTACATGATAAAAGAGAAACAAACGTTAAAACCTGTATCCCTGTGTGTCTGTCTTGTAGTCCAGTTTGCTGGATCCTTGGGTAAACTTACTGTCTCCAGCGTGAACAACCCCAGGAAGATGATAGATGCTGTGGTAACGACTCGCACTGATGATGAGGTTGGTGCACTTTCTCTCTTTGTTCATCTCTTTTCTGTGTACCTAATGTGCCTTGGTTTGATTTGTTTTCATTTGTCTGCGCAGGAGAAGAGGGAGAAGCAAGTGTGGAACAAGAGACGACAGATCCTTTACACTGTGGAAAAGGTGAGGCGAACGGCCCCAAGAATGAACTTGTGTTTAGAGATTGTGTGTGTTGATGCTTCTTTATTCATATTCCACTGACTTTCTTAAAGATCTGTTGATGTACAATGTGTATGTGCTTTGCAGATGTACAGTCTGCTGCTGGAGGTGCAGGACTTTGAGAAGAAGTTTCTGCAGACCCCTGAGGAGCAAAGAGAAGCTCTGCTGGAGCAGCACAAGACTCACACGCTGCAGCTCTACAACTCACTCCGAGAAAAAGAGTGGGATGACAGGTGAGGAAAATAATGTGTGGAACTGAACTGAGAGAGGGACAGAAATGAGACTAGACTGTCTTTAGCTGGACTATGTAGTCTGTTTGGCATTTTGCCCAATACAATTTAGAATGCTGTCATCTTTTGGATGTGGTCCATCTGTAGCTAGGTTTCCATCTGCATATTTTATGCATGTCAGATGAGGACTTGCTGGAAACTGTTGGAAACGGTCCAAATTGAATAAAACTGTGAACTCTTGCAGACTGTGCAAGGAATTGGAATGGAAATACACGATGCTGATATTATGTGGTCATCAGACATTAAATGCTTGCCACGGGTTTTGAGTCATTACTTTTGCCAGTGTTTTTCCTACATGAGGAAATCTTATCGGACCTTTTTATATAGGTCCCTCTTTGTCATTTGAGGGACTGAAGTGTGTTTTTGTTTTTGTCCTTTACTGTGCGTGTCTGTGCGCAGAGTGAGTGATGAGCAGTGTTTGATGATCATGTCCGTGCGAAAGGGAAAACGCCTCATCTCAAGGCTTCTGCCCTTCCTCCCTCCGCCACAAGCTGCTGCTGTTGTCATGGGAATTGCCCGCAATCTTCCAGCCTTGGCCAAAAAGGACAAGCAAGACCAGGTAGCTGTCGTCTCATGTCACTTTGAATGATGTGATGGGTTAAAATTTATGAACAACTACACAAAAGTGATAATTGAACAGAAAAAAGTTTTGCACTGGCGTTGCGAGGTTAGTATACATATCACACATTTGCATCCAATTTTGTCAAGTTGTTAAATGGTATCTAGTTGGTTTTATGTTTTCAGGCATTGTATGACATTTTTAGAAATAGACAAAGGTATGGGCAATATCTGTCTCAAACAATGTGAGTACAATTTCTAGTTATCTTGAAGTAAGACACTACTTCATCTGAGGTAAGCAGGTTTACCTCAATTCTTCATGCTAAGGGGTTTTAACATGACTGCTAGCTAAATCTGTCTTTAGTAAATTCGTGCTGTGTAGGTTGTGCGTGTGGGCGCTCTATAAAAAAATGTTGTTTATTTTTTTGTGATGCCTTAAAGAAAGCAAAGCTTTTATCTATTTTACTGCTGGGTGAACATCCAGGGAATTTACTCTCAAGGAATGCTGCTGTAACGTTAGTTGAATGTCAGACATACCAGATTTCATAACTCAATGGTGGTGTGAGCCATGTTGGTGATTAGTTAGAAAAAGCTTTTGGAAGGTTAACCGCTGCAAGGAATACCCATTTTACATTTTACCATACTGGTAAAATACACATATTAGCTTCTGGGACTATATTCATAACACACACGTTGAAGATGTATATTGAGGCCCAAGAGTTACAAGATTAACTTCATTAGTAAGGAAGCTCAGATAAACAAGCCCTGGACTTAAATTTTGGACGGTTTTATGCAAAAGCAAGTCCTTTCAGGTGAAATGTTGTGAATTAGGAGCCAGTGTTGTACATGGTTTTTATGTTTTATGTTCTGTCTCACTTCTGTAGGTCCTTTGTTGGTTGGTGGAGCCAGTTGCTGTTGTAATCCAGTCCATGTCTAGCTCTGCCCTCACTGATCTATTGCAGGAGCTGCAAGGCAGTGAGGGTCAGTTTCCCAGAGTGCTGCAAAATAAGGTAACTGTAATTTTCCTCTTTCTTTAATTTGTGTAATATAGACAAAAACTTTACAAGTGCATTTGGATGGCCATATTTGTACATTAACACATTTTTACATTTGGTTCCTCAGTTTGGTGTGACGCTACTTTATTTGATTCTGAGTGAGGGAGAGAGAATGCAGAGCTCTGATCCCAACTGTCAGCTCATGGATGACAATCGATGGTGAGTATCAAACGTAGCTGTGTTGGGCATAATTACACAACCGTTCCTCCTTCCTTCTTTCCATGTGATGTACCAGGGCCACAGGAACTATTTTTAAGCTGTTTGTTTTGGTCTTCTCTACCCAGGACGGAGTTGGTGTTCTCAGTGACGAGGGAGCTGTTGAAGGTCCCCTCCTCCTCCCTCTCTCCTCCCCTCTTCACCCCTCCCAATCTTCTCTCCCTCTTCTCCCGTTATGTGGACAGGCAGAGACTAGACCAGTTGCAGGAGAAGCTACAGTGAGTTTTCTCATTGACACGTAAACGAAAGAGGGGTAAACTGGTTTGAAATGTAGTAGCCGGATGCAGTAGACAGGCTGTGACTTGTGTAATGCACAGGGACATGGTGGACTGGTGATGGTGTGGAAGATGTGGGAAAGGAAAGTGCAGACCAGTAGACCACGGAGGTCCTTTTGTAGTCACCACCAGTCTCTTATGCCCATATGAGGAACCCTGGGAATTTCTCTAAGTAGAATGAATGCCGTTTTCCAAATTGGCTGTGTTGCGTCCTGTGGTAATCCAGTTGTTTTAAATAAACATGCAGACCAGCCATACAGACTTTTACCGCTGTAGACGATCAGACTAGAGGTATATGCCACGCTGACGATCAGACAGCGTGGTATTGACCTCTACTGGTCTTCCTTGAATGGTGACAAACCACAGAGGGATGCGACCACCATAGTGTCCTACCATCATGTGGTCCTACATAGCACGCGCATATTGGAATCCGGCAGATTACAAGGTGACTTGTAGTTTTATGCATTTAGCTACCTATAACTGTTAACTACTGTAGGACAGGTATCAAGGTAGTATGACATTTGTCTGACTTACTTTGGTGTAGCTTAATGACATCATAATGCATTAGCCTGCATTCCGCAACATGCTCCTAATTCAGAAGACCCAGTTACGTACAGGAGAAAAATGTATGGATGATGAAGCTGTTCTGAACATCGTTATTTACCACAGGGCATGATGGAGGCAATTTTTCCAAAACCCGATTTATTTTGACCATCAGACGAATCTAGATTCCATATATGGGTATAACAGCAACTGCAAAGGTCTGCACAACTTCAGTGGTCTGTGCCTGCAGCTAATTTTGTTCAAAAAGGTTTTAATCATATGCTGTCTAAGTCAAGTTGTTTTATTGTCAATACTTCGAAATGTACAAGACATACGGAGGATTGAAAGATAAGTAGAGAGTCAGGAATCTCTGATCTGCTAGTGTTTTTTGGGAGGTCATCCCTGGTTCTCCCCCCACCCCCTTTTGTTTTTAACGATGTATTATTATTTTTCTTTTTCCAGGATCTCTGCTTTGTCCAGGTAGAAGTAACTTCACCCATCGAGTCGCAGTTGATGAGAGGCTGACTGTTAATGTTTGTGTGGCTGTGTACGAGTATACACAGGTTTGTTTGTGCGTGTGTATGGGAGAAGTAACGTTTAGGGCTGATAATGATTTTAATCCAGCAGAAAACTGTCACTTTCTTATTTTTTCCCCTTGTTATAAATTAGGTGTGTGCGTATGTCTGTGTGCGTGTGTGAGCGTTAGATGAAGGTTGAAACTGAGAGGAAATTAATCTGCATTTTTAAATATCTTGTTAACATTGATGCCTGTGATAAAACATGGAATTAAAAGTATTTCTATTGTATAAAAAAAAAAACTGATGTGGCATTTTGTTCTCCCTTATCTGGTAGGATAGGCAGGAGGAAAATGAAATCCCGTGTGTCTCAGGACCCTAGATGGTTATCTCGTAGTTGGAGCATGCAGGTAGCTCACAGCATAAAGATCACCTGTTCTTGTTCAGAGACTACGTAAGATTAGGTGCAAGAGAAATGAATGATGGTTGTCGTGGCTTGTTGAGTATTGCTCCTGCAATTACATCTGGACCCCGTGCAGTTTCTTTAAACTGTGTTTCTGAAATCAACATGTAGAGCAGTAGTCACCAAGCCTTCTCCTTTCCAGATTCCAGTACTGGGGTGTCTTGTCTTATCCAGAGAGGGCCTGTGTGGCTGCAGGTTTTCCTTCCAGCAAAGGAAGAGATACCATTATCATTTGTGTGAAAGGCTGGGCAGTTGATTATAGCTCCTGCCTGTTCAGAAAATAAGCCTGCAGCCACAACGTCCCTTTGGGGGTGCGATTGGACATGCCTGTTCCACTGCATTTAATCTAGTCAGGGGCAACTGGCAAGAAGCAGGTATGACTGATTTGCAGTTGGAACTAGATTCATCTGGAAGGTAGAACAGGGCTGCTAAAGACTGATGTAGGTAATCCAGATGTCAGATATTTCAGAAGGCTTAAAAGATTCTTATCTCAAGTGGAAATATGGTGTTTTTAATATTCTATAGGATTTATTGTTTGGGGAATAATACTCTATTAGTGCACATTATATTAGGGATGTATGTCTCCATCAGTGAGCCTGATGTAATACATCTTTCAGTGCCTTGCTAAGAGAGAGATGCATTAAAGCTGCATATGAAGCTGCGACTCATGTGATGCGCAACTGTTCATCCTTATGATTTAAAATATTTGGTTCACGATGCAATGCAAATGCATTATTCTTTGTGTTGCAGTATGCTACAGATGTTTGATTTTATTTTATTTATTTTTTTACATGCTATATTTAGTAAAAAGGCTGAATCTAACAAAAGATAAACCCTGAAACATGCACAGGGTGCATATCTCAACAAATGAATGAGGTGGTTCCACTGTCTGTAGCCTTAGAATGAGTTTAGTAGCCAGTGAGGCTTAAATGGGTGTAGTTAAAAGAAGTAAAGGGGAGGGGTGCCTTTTATAAGGTGTTTGACCTATATTCATCCTGAAGGAGATGGCAGAATTACATTAGCATGGCATATATTTTCATATGAACTTGAGTATGTAAGAACAGACATAGTCTTCTGAAAATCTATATTTGCCATATACTAAAGCAAGTACTTTACTAGATGGAATTAAGTAAATTAACTTGTATGGTATTGTTACACTGTCGTTGTTGAGCGAAAAATACAGTTATTGATCACGTTTCGAATAACATATTACTAAATGCATTTCTAAATTTTCTCATGTTAAACAGTAATAAAACGGAACTCATTCTTTTTGGATCCTAATTAAGCCTCAGTAAAACCCCTCCTCTTGCGTTATACATCGATGATATACCCATCTCTCCTTCCCCACTGATCCGAAATCTGGGTGTCATCCTCGATCCAACCTTGTCTTTCAGTGCCCATATTAACACTGTAGTCAAAACTTCTTTTTTCCACCTGCGCAACATTGCCAAAATCAGAGCATCTCTCTCAGTCTGCTGCAGACACCCTCATTCATGCTTTCATTTCCAGCGGTTTGGACAACTGCAACTCCCTTCTATCTGGCATCAACTCTTCCTCCCTTTCCAAACTCCACATGGACCAAAACGCTGCTGCCCGTCTCCTCACCCGCACCCGCTCACATGACCATATTAAGCCCTTTCTCCAGCATCTCCACTGGCTTCCTGTAAAACACCGCATACAGTTCAAAGTTCTTCTGCTCACCTACACAGCTCTAAATAATCTTGCTCCTTCTTACCTGTCCGAACTCACTCTCTGTGTTTAAATCGAATCTGAAAACACATCTCTTCACACTCGCTTACAACCTGCCTCAAAACTAAAACCCGCTCACTTAATCATGCTCTTACTGTCTATTGTCTACTGTATGTCCTTGTTGTTATCAATGTTTGTGTGTTTCGTTCCTGTTGGACTTCCACAATCAATTGTTAGCTACTTTGGGTTTGTGAAAAGCGCTATACAAGAATAATGTGTTATTATTATTATTATTATTATTATTATTAAAGGATTACAGCCTAAGACTATAATAATGTCATAGAAATAAATCCAGTTTTACGGATGCAGAGGTATTAAAAAGATGCATCTCAAGTTCTTCTCAAATATTTATTCAGTTCAGAATTTCAGTTTATACTGGTTCAATAATGCAAATCGGTGAAGCCCCTTATTAAAAATAATAAGAAAAGGAACAAGATGCAGTTCTTAAAATAGCAGCCTTGTTTAATTACATGATGGCAGGAGTCTGTAATATGTTGGGATTATGAAATTAGGGTTTAAAAGTACATGATCTGATCCACTTCTTAATTCTTTATGTATTATGAGGCTTTATCTCAGTAACTTGGCCCATTTTTATTTTATTCAGAATAAAATACAGCTTCAGAAATCTGAAAATCGGCGAAAAGAAAACGTAGTTGGAACAAAAACGTTGCGCCCGAACAGGGACTTGAACCCTGGACCCTCAGATTAAAAGTCTGATGCTCTACCGACTGAGCTATCCGGGCTCTAGGCTGGAGTAGGTGCAAGTAGTCGTAGTTGAAGAGAACGACACTGGACCAATGAGAACATGTTTATGTTTAATGGAAAGTAGGATCATTTGTTAACGACACTTTACATTAGCTTGTCTCTCGTGCCCTCACTGCTTTACTCACTGCTCACTAAAAACGAGAGTTGTGAGCTTTTCCTTTGGCTTTCCCGGTCCACCTTAAAACGCCACTGCAGTACCGACATTCCGCCGGTAGGCGGCACTGACAGCAAGCCTACTGACTTAATAGTAGTCCATTTGCAGATCATGGAACAGTCTGCTGATTTTGATCATTAGGTCTGATACACTAAGTTGTATGGGGGTTCAAAAATAAGCAGTGATGATTTATGTATAATGTCTATGACCGGGGTTCTCAGCCTTGAGCACTCCAAGGCTCTGGTGTACGGCGAAACGTCGTCACTGCGATAGCGTTTTAAGGTGGACCGAAACCGCGAGAATGACGGGTTGGCTAACCGAGATTAGGCACGTTCCTGACCAACCTAGCAGTTTTAAAAGGCTTCGTTTGACGATACTTTCTGGAAGATTTAAAATATGAAATACGAGTCACGCAAACATAGCAAACATAGGCGCAATTCTTCCAGGGATCAACAGGTGGCTCCGTGGCGCAATGGATAGCGCATTGGACTTCTAGTCAAGCACTTGAGATGTGATTCAAAGGTTGTGGGTTCGAGTCCCACCGGAGTCGCGTTTTTACCTTTTTCGTCAGTGAAGCTAAACATCTGGAGTGACATGAATTCTGGATTGCTTGTTTCCATGCCGGTTCTGCTTATATTGCTTATTTGCACAGCTGTATAGATGTTACGTGTTGCATATGTACTATTCTATGTATAATAATATATGTGTTCTCTGAATTGATATCCATATGCACATCTCTTAAATTTCAGATTGGCTGTATTCAACTGTATTCTCTTTATTCAATTTTGATGAATTTGACCCCTTAAATAATTGGTAACTGTCTGTACACTTGTGTTATCTGATACAACGTGAAATTCCTTGTTTATGCACTACTGTGTCTGACCTACTCACACCGGCACAACACACACTAACACAATACCACTGCCCCCTCAGTGTTACTGCAATGCAGAGAATGATCCACTACCCACATAATACCTGCTCTGTGGTGGTGGTGGTGGTCCTATGGGGGATCATGATTACTGAAAAGCAGGTTAAAAAGGCCTACTGAAGTATACAGAGAAACAGATGGACTACAGTACTTAACTACAGATTCAGAATGGTTCACCACGATGGTAACCAGATGTCCACCTTTAACATGTCCCTTACAGAAAGCTATTACATACAATGGTTATGAATGCTTGTATTATATTATATTATATTATATTATATTATATTATATTATATTATATTATATTATATTATATTATATTATATTATTATGTGGATAAGTTCAATGGATGTTTCAGATGCCTATATTTGTGTTGTAGACATGGAGCTCCCTGCTTCCCATCACCACAGAAGTTGTTCCAGAGTTGGCAAGTTTCTCTAGAGATGACTGATAAACGGATTATTTCAGATCAGACTTCTTTGAATAACTTTATTTACCTCCTAAGAGTTTAATCATTCAGACATTTTGGTAAATCAGTGGAGTGCTCCTTTACATGCTTCGGACGTCTGGTTCCCATCACCTCCTTCCGTGGTAAACAGTTCTGAGTAGGTAAGTCTGTCAGTATTTTGATTTTAGAGATTACATCAATCCCATCTAAATAACTTTGTTTACATCCTAACTATTAAAGTATAAGACTAAGAAAATGAATCCAAGTGTTTCCCCTTTAACGTCGCCGGATAAGCTGCGCATGCGCACTCGAACATCTTCCAGGCATTGAGAAATGCTCACAGTCAGCTGAAGAGGAGAGTCGCGCTGGAAGCTTCTAGAAGTTCCTCGGCTGCCTGGCTGTACAGGAGTAACCTCAGACAGTTCGATGAGAAGAGCGTGGTCGGCACTGTATCTTACAGTAAGAGATTTATGGAAAAACGTCATATTTTAATATTATAGCAGTCGTTAAACAGTCCAAGTAGCTGGCTAGCCACCGCTGTATTTTAATTTGCTGTTATAGCGGTAAATCCTAGGTAAGCTAAATTGCTAGCACAGTCAAGCTAGCTTGGCTAAAGTCTCATAGCATTGTACCTGTTAGTGTAACACACTTATAGATGACTTACAGACTTATAGGTGAGAACAGTTAACACCGAGTAGCCTAACCTCGTCTGAGTACATCGTTAGTCTGTCACAGACTTTACTGTGGCCAAATGTGCAGCTTTCTAACTAGCTAGCTAGCTAGCTCTCTAGCTAGTTAAGTTACATTGCTCGCTAATGCCAGTTACATTGACTGTGATGAAATTCACTTCAGCGTACATGAAGTGTCATAATGTCATGACCTCCGGCTTTTGTATTAATCCCTCAGCTAACAAGCCGACGCTGGTCCTCCATAGGTAGCCTACCGCCATCTAGTAACATCACATTATGCGTGTGGCTGTGTAATTTAGCTGTTCAGCCGCTGTGTTTACTTTGGAGGTTCAACCCTAATAAAGGAAAAGTCCACCGGCGTTTCAGATTTCGACACAGCTTAGTGGTGGAGATGTTAGTCAGTTAGAGAGGTCTGATGTGAAGTGGTTCCTCCTCAGAGACACTTGCTGGCTCAGGTCACCTGACAGAGGTGGTGATAGTAATTTCACACCCAACCACTCTGACTGACTTTGCCAAGGAGAAAATCGTTCTGTAGGAGTTATGACAAATCGATGGAATTTCCATTTAAATGAATCCATTTCCAAGGAATGTTTCACTGATTTCACCAGTAATGTGTCATTTGTGTAGGCAAAGTGAATGCTGAAGACGTTTTAAATATAGGTAAAGTGTCTTTCACAGCAACCTGTGTGCTGTTTCAGAGACGCAACTCTTCATACCTGCAGAAACAGCATTGTATCCCATCCTCATCTTTGTAGGTTGAAATATACAGTAATAACATGTGTTCATGTCAATAAGCCCTATTGTTTTAAAGAGGTTAATTTAAAAGCACATAGAGAATAAAAGTTATTCCTAAATCATGCATGCATAATTGAATCATTGCGATGTCTTTAGTGTCCCTATTCACGTAACACTGGTGGTACATTTACATTGAAAACATTTAGCAGACGCTCTTACAACAACTTGCAACCGTAAGTCCATGCTTACTGTTCCATTAGATAATGTTTCCCAGCTAGTATAAGAAGTTTAGAGTCTAAAACTCACCATGAGCTCAGACACAAGGGCCTGAACAAGGGCCAGTAGTGATACCTAGAGAGAACAATACAAATGGTATTTAATCAAAATTTGTTTATTGGGTAATTCTGTGCTTACCGTCCTTTTACTTGATGCTTTCAGTTATATTTTCCACCATTTTTCTAAAGGAACAGTGATTGAGGGAGATTTGATGTGAACTTGCAGAGAAACATATCGATTCATATATCACTCTAATGGTGATGGGGACCTGGAGTTGCCATGTCTACAATGCAGTTATAGCCATAGTGACTATTATGGCTGGGAAACATGGCAGTACTGTACAGTATGCATTTCTGAGTATATCATGTATATTGTCAGTATGTACATAGCCCTGAGCAGCTGCATGTTTCATTATAAAGAGATCAACAGTAGTCACTGTATGTGTAAAATTGATGATTGTAGAATGTAAAATGAATGTAGTATTCTATTCACAGTGTACAAAATATTCACAGCTGTCTAAAGAAATAGTCTGTGTACTCATCATGATTGGATTAAAAATGACAGAAGGTCTAAACGATTGTTGAACAAAGTCGTGGGCAGTTGTCAGTGTATTCATAACCATTTGATGTAATAACACGAGGGAGCTTCTAAAGGCATGACATAATTCAGAGGTTTGGTTTATATTACTGCCACTGTAGGGATTCTCTACAGTCCATTTCACATCACAGTTCATCTTCATACTACTCATTATGACTTTGTTTATGTATTAAACATCAAATTCTACAAAAAGACAGCAAAATGGAAAACATGGAGTATTATTCCTGAGATGTGTGATCACGTTTTAGCATGATTTCTTATGTTTCCTGTTGAAAAACTGTTCAGTTAAAAGCTCAAAATGGACCCCTGTCACTGGAGAACTCGAACTGGGTCACTCTCAAGAAGCTGCCTCAAACCATGTCCATAAATATTTGAGCGTCGGTCATCATGCAGATGAGTAGATCAGTTGGAGCTCCATATGGAAGAGCAAAACATTCAATTATTTTTCTAGGTTAGTGATTGTAATTTGGTTCCGTCTTTGTTGTATGTATGCAAACATCTCGGTGAATGAACATGATAGTTTTGCACAGCAAACACAACAGCCTGTTTTTAAAAAATATAGTTTAATATATATTTTCTTTTTATTTCTTTCTTTTTTTTTAAAAATAGTTAAATCCGCTTGGTGGCCAGCATGGTGAAGGAGACCGGTTTCTATGACCTGCTGGGTGTTAAGCCCAATGCCAGCCCTGAGGAGCTGAAGAAAGCCTACCGGAGACTGGCCTTGAAATACCACCCAGACAAAAATCCAACCGAGGGGGAGAAGGTAAGCCACTGATTTGCTCGGGTGGGGATGTAAATCCATTACTCTTGCTTGTCAACTTCCATTGTTTTAGCTGCGAGGGATAAGGGGAGGTGGGCAGAGTAAGTGGCATGTTACTTAAAATTTGTGAGTAAGTGGGAGGGGTAAACAGCTGCATATGTCTTTTTTGTTTTCCCCCTTTTTCTCCTTAGTTTAAAATTAGATGCCACTGCTTTATTTAGAAGGCAGTCAGGAGGAAATGTAGCACCTCGTAATGAAATTATTTGAGCATATCTGTGTGCTCCTCGCCCTACAGTTTAAACAGATCTCTCAAGCCTATGAGGTGCTATCAGATGCAAAGAAGCGAGAAGTGTATGATCGAGGAGGAGAGAAGGCCATCAAGGAAGGTGGCAATGGAGGTGGAGGGGGTGGCTTTGGCTCCCCCATGGACATTTTTGACATGTTCTTTGGTGGAGGGGGCCGCATGCACAGAGAGAGAAGAGGTACCCGTTTATTTTACCCTAGCAAGCGGTTATCTCGTTGTGACTATGTATTGAATTGCTTGCGGTTAATTTAGCCTACTGATGCATTGATGCGTTGACTCATCTGAATGATTTGTTGCATGTCAAAGTTACAGGTGATATAAACCTTCTTTAAATAAATAATTTAAGAGTTTAACTGTAGTTCCAACAGTTTGATGAAATAAGTGGGATTATAATGACACTAACTGCCAATAATGTAAAGCCATACAGTAGTTTTGCTCTGTGACCTGTAAATGGAGGGGTTAAGTAATTTTGAATGTTGTATAGCACATCATAATAACAGCAGTTTATATAAACATTAATATAACGTGTAAGCAAATGCAACATGTCTACATTACCATTCTGATAAGACCCCATTTATAAGCTGGTTAATTTTATTTTTGATCCTATTGAACATTTACCAAATGAGACAAAACAAATCAGAGCCTGTAAAATTCTGACCAAAAAGGCAGACTTCTATGTAAACTAATTATCTAGCATTAGTAAAATAATAGATATTTGTTATTCCTTAAGCTTATTGAATGATCTAAAGCAGTATGTTATACAAAGCCATTAATAAGAGGATTGAGGTATTTACAATGACTATGTATTTAGTCAAGGCAACTGTAGTACTGAAAGCGCAACCTCGCTGACAAGATTTCAGAGTTGTATTTCTCGACGAGGGACAGCAGGTGGCTCTGTGGCGCAATGGATAGCGCATTGGACTTCTAGTCAAGCACTTGAGATGTGATTCAAAGGTTGTGGGTTCGAGTCCCACCAGAGTCGCTGTTATGTAAATTTAAATGGTGAATGTAAATTTGCGCTTTGAAGTGGCGTGACCTAAAATAATATTTCCATGGGTTTAAAAAAATAAAGTGGAGTGCATTTTGTACCTTGTAGTCCTAGTTTGCTCATGCTTTGTATTTCTTGGTACCTGTCTGCATTCGGTCTTAAATCTAAGCCTTTATGCTTATTTATTGTTTTTTTAAATAACGAGGAGTTGTAGGATAGAAATAGATACAATGGATACTATGTCCAAAAGTATCCAGACACTTCTGCCAATTAGGGTACAGCTTTTAAATGGTACTCTCTGGAGCAGCTAGAGGGGTAAAAGGCCTACTAATCATCCAGTATCAGTTTCCGATTTCAGTACTGCTCTAAATATGTTCAGTAAGTCAAAATTATTACATTAATATTCTAACCACAACTAAACGATCTGGTTTAATAAAGTGTCAAATTGTAATTAATCTTTTTAATATTATGATAATATATTTATTCAATATTGTAAATAACAAGTATTGTTCTTTTGGCCAAGAAGACCAGGACATCCGTTTTGTCTGGTTTGGAGCTTCAGTGTTGCCATTTAGCTGTAATTGTGTTGTCATGTACACAGTACAAATGTTCTGCTTTTGGTTGGTCTGACTTTTCTTTTTCATTCCACAAGCTCAGTGCTATCAGGTACCATGAATGTAAGATGACCGTATAGATAAGTTTGCTTATAGTTATAATTGCAGCACTACGATATTGATTTAGGTATGTTGTAACCCCTATATTTGTCATGTGTAGCTTAGGCCTGCAGGGGTCACTGAAGTGCTAAATCTTATGTTTGTGGAAATATTAGCATAGTCATGAGCCCCCAGAACACAAAAAAAAAACGTTGTCAGTAATACGAAGTAATACGGTTACATGCTTTTTCTTCTCAGGGAAGAACGTGGTACACCAGCTGACAGTGTCTTTGGAGGACCTTTACAATGGAGCTACCAGGAAACTTGCTGTACAGAAAAATGTAATCTGTGAAAAATGCGAAGGTAACAGACCATAAAACAAGGATTTAGTTATGTTTAATGTATCAGGTGTATCATGTTTTCACTCTGTTGTATTACCTGTATGGTGTACTACTCAGGTCGTGGGGGCCGTAAAGGGGCCGTGGAGGTGTGCCCGTCGTGCCGGGGGACTGGGGTGCAGGTGAGGCTGCATCAGCTGGCTCCAGGCATGGTGCAGCAGATCTCCACCATCTGCGGCGGCTGCCATGGCCAGGGCCAGCGTCTGAACCACCGTGACCGCTGCAAGGCCTGCACTGGACGCAAAATCCTGCGGCAAAAAAAGATCTTGGAAGTCCACATCGACAAGGGTGAGGAGTGGAACGTCAAAGAACATTGTCCTGTGCCTTGTCATGTGTAATTTTGCCATGTTAATCCTGCTTTAAGCATCATATGCTTTGTGTAGCATGGACTGAACTTTAGAACTGGTGCTCTATTAATTGTTGTATAGGCTTTAAAAAGTTTGTCTCTAACTGGGCAGATGTTTTGTGTGACAGGTATGAAAGACGGGCAGAAGATTGTTTTTCATGGGGAAGGGGACCAGGAGCCTGGTCTAGAACCTGGAGACATCATTATTGTCTTGGACCAGAGGGAACATACTGTGTTCAAGAGGTATGGATGGAAGAGAAACATGAAATAGTGGTGGCAAAAATGTGATCATCATGTTTTCAAAGTATGCTGAACCCATCAGTCCACTAGTGCACATCAAATATCAGTAACATATTACATTAAGGCCAATTGGACAGTACTAACGATGCTTACTTTGGACTGAAACATGAAGTCAGCGTTCTAGTAATTTTCATGACGTGCTCAGGAAGATGTGAAATGCTTGTAATGCTAGGAGTGTTGTCAAGTTGCTTTCTCCACCACTCAAAAGTAGATGGAAAACTTATTTGATGATATAAGCCCACAGTTTGTTGTTAGTCTATATGATTTGAATTGTTTGTTGTAGCGAGACTGCCCAGCCCAAACCGCACACTTTCTCATATACTACTGATGTATTTCAAACAGACAAGATGAGGACCTGTATATGACCATGGAAATTCAACTTGTGGAGTCATTGTGTGGATTCCGGAAACCTGTTAAGACACTGGATAACAGAACACTTCTCATTACTTCTCATCCAGGTATATAAATGCGTTTTTGTTTTGTTCGTCCAAGAGTGCACACTTTACTTCGTTAGTTTACAATACAGGCAGAGATGTTTTATTTGTAGCAATACAACCTGCACCTACCAATGTACTGCTCCTGTGAATATTCATCACTCCTCTAGGGTAATCAGATATGGGCCAAACTCAGCTGATTTTATATGTAAGTAAACCACCTGCTGTGAGTAGTTATCAGACCCCTTTAAACACAGTTATGTAATATAGTAAAATAATTGTATGCTTGAAACAACATTGTGAAGTAGTACTGTATTTAAAAGGGTTTGATAATTGAAATTATGGCTGACTAGTAATAGAAGTGATCAGCCGAATTAACCGTTAACCGTCAGATAATTATTTGAACTATGCTAAACGGTTTAAACACATTTTATTTGATTTTTATTTTTTATTTGATTTGAAGTTTATTGTTCAAAACATGCAGCTCAAACTCACACATGGGTGTTTAAAATTATAGAGAAGAATAGAAATGCTACAGAGGCAAGAGCTTTAAGATTCCCATTGTTATATATTCCAGTCATTTCACCAGTCGGTCCAGTCTTGTTTTGATATGACCGTTAGTCATAAATGTAATGTAACCTGTTGGCTTAAATATAATGAAGTTCATATGCAGGCCAATGTCTGGTCCCTTATATCAATACAATGGTCAGTACAAAGCTTACTGGTTCATATAAGGAACACTTCTTACTGTGTTAATTCAGGTTAAGGTTATGCTTATGTGTGTGTGAATATGGGGAGTTTTTCATGGCTACAGCCAAGCAGCTTTTAGACTGGGAAGTTTCATAATTTGTTTGTTTAATTGTTATTTAAATAATTACATTCAAATAATATATATTAAATACGGTTAACGATTAATTGCTGATCAGTAATCAGACAAAGTGATATGTCAAACTTTACATTCTTACACCTGAAGTGTCACACAGACAAATACTGTTTGTTTCCATGAACATAAAACTTTATATGTTCTCTCCGTGTGTCTTGGACAGGTGAGTTGATCAAACCAGGAGATACGAAGTGTGTGCTGAATGAGGGAATGCCTATGCACCGTCAGCCATTTGAAAAGGGCAAACTCATCATCTCCTTTAATGTGAGTGTGCACAGATCTATTTGTAGTGTGTGTGTGAGTGAGTGTGTGTGTGTGTGTGTGTGTGTGTGTAAGAGAGAGAGATGATGAACATGCACTGTTTACTGTTTAAAAAGGTCTTTAGCATAATGTCTTAATGTGAAAACTCTGATCACCACAGGTTGTCTTCCCTGAAGCAAACTTCCTCCCCTTAAACAAACTGAAGCAGCTGGAACAGTATTTTCCCGACACACGAGAGAAAAGCGAGCCGGAGAGCATGGACGATGACCTCTACATTTACGCTGACCTTGAGGACTGTGACCTCACCCATCAGAGACGTCATTACCACTACATAGAGGATGAGGAAGATTTTCATCCAGGTGGAGGGGTACAGTGTCAAACCTCGTAGGGCTTCCATTGCCTTAAACCACCTCCCTGTTTTTCCTCCTGAGCCTATATAAGTTAAATATTGAAGAGAAAGATTGGAGAGGATCAGAGCAAATGCCATCTTTTTCTCCTGAATTGCCACTTGGGCAAATGTGGGAGCTCTTTCTTTTGTGACTGGAAAAATCGAATTTTATTACCATTTAGAATCGTGAAGAAGCATACAATCCAAAGCCTTTTTTAAAGAGGCAATCAAACTTGTTAATTGTCGATGCGACAGGCTGTTTGTGTTCAGATATCCATGGACCATCCCACTGCACCTGCCAACAGTGAAAGCATGAAGCAGACATGGTGACACAAGGGGTGGAACCTGCCATATCCAGTTTTCGCTGCTTTTGTGTGCTCTCCAGAGCGCCTTTTGTCATTTTTCTGGGCCACACTACTTCGAAAAATGCAGAGATTTTCCACATACGTCTGAATAAAACGCTGGGTTTTAAAAGAGAATATTTTAAAAAGCGTGTGGTGCACAGAAGTGGCCAGGGATTTGGAAGAAACTCATTTTTGGTGAGGATATCAGATTATACATTTATTAGAGAAGCCTTTTTTTCAGGAGTGCTGCTATTTGCAGTCAATGCCACATACCCTTGCCTTTTTGGTAAGAGACCCGTGCCTGCTTAGTTGATGATGTTTTGAACGATAAATTATGACCATGGACTAATAACCGAAAAGATCCCTTAAGGTATATTAGTTGTCAAGCATTTTAATTTGTGTAGCAGCATTTGCACAATCATTTTGTTGAACTAACTTTTATTTATTTGTAGCCTTTTCTTGTGATGTTAAAGATGCCAAATGATTTATCACCTACGATTTTAAGTCTCTCTCATATTAATGTTGTTCCTAATTAATTTGGCATCACAGTAATTGTATGCAGAACTGACAAAAAAAAAAAAAAAAAACATTAAGCTGTTGAAAGTAACACATTTTCATTCTTTCTAATGGTCTTTATGGAAAATGTCCTTTGTCTGCCTAATTTCATATGTAAAGAGGCAGTTGTATCCTTCCTTCTAATTTGAATATTGCAGCGAATGACACAAGTGTTTTAGAATCAAAACTTGCAAAAAAAAATTCTTAACATTTCAAACATAGCTAGCTTTTATGTGTCTCATAATGTACTTTTCTCAGTCTGTGAAATGTGTGGTCTTTGTTTCTTGAGTGCCATGTTAGGGTCAGTTTTACTAGGACCAATAATGTAAGCATTTGTACTTTAATTTATAAATTAAATCTTCCCCTGTTATATGTGCTGAACCGTTTTTGGACTCCTTACACAAATGTAGCGGGAAAAATGGAATATGTTTACCATTCCTCATGTAAATGTGCACGATCACATTATCATGTTATTTACATCATAGTGTACATTTTAAATATTAGAAACAAAGCCATGTTTTTATTCACAACCCGAAGTATTTTGGGAGCAACGAGTTTAAAAAATACGAAATGCATTTAAATAAATAAACTACAACCATCTGTTTATATGTCAGAAAATTAGTTTTCAATGCTTTCTACATTACTTTTAATAGAGCTTTCTAAATGATTATGGAATCTTCTGCAGTCCTGTTCATTAACGTTTCTTAATTTTTACAGCTTCCCACTCCCAGAAGTAATCTGACAACTGTGATACTGGAACCGTTGTGTTTATGCACATGTGCAAATGTCAGAAACCTTCCTTCGTTTTTCAAATTTCACGTCCACAGTCATTAAATAAGAGCTACTTTTGCAGATGTCCCAGGAGAGATTAGATAATGCCTTTGCATATGGAAAAGGGTGATCAAAGCGGGGGAAATAAGTGTGGGGGGTAAAAACTACAAAACAAAAAAAAAGTATGATGTAGAGCAAATGGGACTCCTACCAACCACCTCAAGGCATCACCATCGTTGAATACGTAGGATTATTTTGATTGTGCAAGGCAGAAAATCCAACCAACTTCTAAGACTGAACTTTGGGGATGAGGAAAAAATGATTGTGATTTTTGTTTATTGGGGAAAGTTAAAGCAAGTCTCCATCTGAAAAGAAAAGCCTAACAAAAACAGAGTCAATACTAAATACAGAAAGGAATCCTGATATTTAGCTGTGGCTTCTATTATATATGGTTTGTTTGTTTGTTTATTTATTTATTTGCTGATAAATCAATTATCCATGTCAGGACTTAATAGCCAGTTCAAGGCTGGTCTTCTGCACAGCACTTTATCTGCAAGAAAGTGGAATCTGTAAAAACCAGTGACTCCAGCAATGTACATGGCAAAATAAAAACCAACAGGTAGGAAAGTAAGTAGGAACAATAAGCCTTTATTGACCCATGGAGCTTATGGCAGAGAAACTCCAGCAACCTGAGACTGAACCTGGCCTGTATTTAAACAAACCACTACACGTCCTCGCTGCACTGGAAATGCAAAATACTTTTGCCGTTGTTTCGAAATGTAGATGCAGATGGAACTCTTGAGCTGTGTGTTGGCAGTTTTCTCACATCACATGCAGCTAGTTTTACTTCTACGGCAAAGCCGAAGCCTGCCGTAAAAATAATGGGAACGATGCTACTGAATGTGAAAGGTAGCAGGATAGAAAAGGTGTACGCTTTCACATTGACCGCAAAAATGAAATTGCGTCGTTTTCCGATACTTAATGCCACTTAATGAATTTACATAGTAAAATCGCCATAATCCACTGTTCATAAACATAAACGAGAACGTCTTCAAGGGTGAATGTGCTATAGAAATACCAAAATCTAAACATAATACGTACAATACACAAAGATACAGCATACCTCCATTGTTGCATAACCAAAGTCATGTTGCATGCAAGTGTGGGGTCAAGTGTTAAAACACACCAAGCCTTCACACCAGAATACTACTGAACTAGAACATTGAACCATGTACCATGTTCCATTAGCAGCTCCAACACGGGTCCACTCTTGGACCTCATAGCAAGTTCCACTAAGCGTCTCCTGTGTCTCGTGGCTTTCTTAATGAATTTGCTTGTACTGGGAAACCACTTCTCGCTGGTCGAACCATCCCAGTCCTTTTATCTTCATCGCCATGAGCGATGCCACCGCAGGTCTACAAAGGCTATGTCTAATAGCGACAATGTCAGGAAGGAAAAACCAGTCATGTGTAGTTTCGTATGGCTACAACTGGCATGCATATACTGACATAGACGACACCACAGATCCCTTCACGAAGAAATATGTGCCCTATGTTCATGCAGTGGAGACTGTAGAGGAGAGATGGCCTTAGTGGAGTGAATGCACAGATCCTATACCCTCTTTGGTGTCCTTTCGCGGCCTAGCTCGTTTCTCTCCGGTAGCCCTCACCTTTTGGGCGAATGTACAGCCTGGATAACCAATGATATAGTCTTAACTGCTATATATCTGAAATGTAGACTTCCATGCTACTGACTTCCACAGCAAGGTTCTAGTGGATCCAGACTCCTTTTGGTGATATACAACAGATGCTAATGTAGATCAGGTGGAGGTTAAACTGGATTCGTTGTGTTGTTGTTTTTAGACTACTGGGAAGATGTGAACCTTCGATATCACCAAATGGAAGACTTTCAAATGTCAGACTAAATACTGATGCATAACTCCAGAGACCTGTATGTACAGGGGTACCACAGAATTAGGACCACTACACAAACGTATGTTGTTAATATAGCGCACGCTGCTGAGTGGCAGGGCTTCAGGGTTTCCACAGCTTCAGCAGGCCATCCTCGCTGTAGGTGGCAATGAGGTTCTGGTGAGGGTGGTGGGTTATGCCAATCACATCTTTCTCATGCACCTGTGGAGGCGGGCATGTTTGCATAATTAGGGACTAATATAGTACTGAGCCAACAAGTCAAAACTATTACCTCTGATAAAGTTAATAGAAGTGATAAAATACTGTATATTCATTTTGCTATGCATATATCTGTCTAAATATTTAAAAAAGGGGGGCGTTATGGCTTATGGCTAGCATTTAATGTTACTTGTCATGTTATGTAGTATTCTGTATCGCAGGATTGCGTCCCTCAGCCTCATCGGTTTGGCAGATTCTTGTTTTTACCTGTCACTGTTGACTTTGGCTACTGTAGGCAACATAAACGACCTCTATTAAACTTTTTTCCTAATTTTTAACTAATCATTCTTTTATCTTCTAAGCTGCATATTCTTCAGGGTCATACCCACTGCTGCCCACTACCTACAGAAGGCAGGAAACTCCCTGGACAGGCTGCTAGTCCATCACAGTCTACCAACTCGAATTCAACTTAATTCTGTAGCATCCTTTCACTTTCTGTGCAGCACGTTTTCTTACAGGTGAACTGTAGAAGACATTTTGTCTCAAGACTGCTTGTAGTGACCTGCTATTTGTCAGAATGACTGATTTCGAAGTCTTTATCCGATCTAGAAAATGGGAGCATGCGGTTTCTGTGATAACTTGAATAATCAGATACCTGCAGAAACCTGATTATTAAGTGCATGTAAAGGCACTCAGTGTTTTGAGACTGTGAGTAAACAAAACATCGGCCCCTTCTATAATTGGTGTTGCTATTGCTAATTAACTTTGTTGACTAACTCATTTGTATTTTCTTTGGGGATTAAAAACCTCAAATTCCTCGAGCCTAGAATAGCTGAACCTGTAGGGCGGAGGGACCATTACCGTGAGGCTTCTCTCCAGTTTGCCTGTGATGGTGCTGAACGAGTAGAGCACATAGTCCTCTCCCACGCAGTAGATCCACTCTCCACGAGGAGACAACGTGCAGCACACAAAGTCGCCCCCCTCCCTCACGCCTGAACTGAAACTCCTCAGCACCTTGGAAAGTGAGAGAAAGAGAGAGAGAGAGAGATAATGAGAGGGAGGAACAGCGGAAGAAAGAGCAAGATAGCAGATGGAGTGAAAGATTGAGGAGGAAGAGAAGGAAGTGGGTTCAGAGAGCGGGTGAGTCAGCAAGCAAGCGAGAGAAGAAACGAGTGGGAGAGATGAACGTCTCGGCCTCCAGGGGATACGCCAGCAAGCCGTCAGATAAGCCCATTGTGTTCTACCGCCTTGTTAACTCTGTAAATCAGTGGAATTCCCAATGAATCGGAAGAGCAGTGTAATCTCCAAACTGTGCTGGGATGCAACTGTTGGTGCATAGTCAAGCCTGTGTTTCCCACCCATGGGCCTGGAGGACCCCTTGTATGCCCTTGTGCATTTTTTGTGTTTTCTGCCATAACATAACCGCTTCAGCTCAAGAAGGGCTTTGCTTATTGGCAGATTAGCTGGATCAGGTGTGTCGGGAACTGAGCAAACAATATTATGCGCCGGCCACAGGGTCCTCCAGGGCAGGGGTGGGAATAATAGACCTAAGAGACATCCATGGTGGTCACCCAGACATTCGGGGTGGGGAACAACTTCTGTAGATGTGACTCGGTAACCCTATCATTTCAGTAGTTCAGTGGTGGAGGTACAAAGTGGTAAGACGTGAATAGGTGATTCTGTTTACAGTGGTGGTGACAGGAACCAGTGTTCACGTTGTCTGCAACACACATCAAAGGAATAGCTGCACCCAGAAGGAGGTGTTTGATCACAGTGCTATTGGAAGGGAAGATAAACGTACCAGGAACAATAAACGATGATAGGTAGACTGATATTTATAGAGCTGCACATACAAAAGTAGTGTCTCTCAGTATGGCGTCGGGCCACCATGTTTGCTAGAGCAACATGCCAGACGTCTCGGCATGGAGCTGTAGAGGTTCCTAATGGTGTCCTGTGATAATCCATCCCATGCAGCTTAAATATCCTCACACAGTTCCTGCAGATTTTGCAGTGGGGGTGGCACAAATGACAAGAAAGCGTTCATCTTGGCACTGACCACGGTGCTTCCTGAAGTCTGCCAATGGAGTTAGCACTAACAGGATGACTTATGGAGGACAACGCTGCTCGCTGTATGCCCATAATCCTGGCTGTTGGGTTACTCCATGTCAGACAGTCCGTTGGTTCTCCCATTGTTCATGTAGGTCTTCTAGATCCCAGCTGGTGTGTGGCTTCTTCTACATACTGCAACCTACAGCATGCATGACCGGTATGGCATTCGATACGTCGATAAGACCATCCTGCTTCCCGGAGCCCTGCGATGCGCTCCCTCTCAAACTCTTCCAACTGCTCGGTTTGCTTTCGAACTCTTCTCTGAGGCATACTTCGCTTGCAAAGGATGCTACCAACACAACGGATCAGGCCCATCCTTGCTTACGTCATATGCACGCCCAAGAATGAAACTTGAATCATTCACATGCTACCCAGGTTTCATCCCTGTCGGTTCATTCCTTCTGGGTGCAACTTTGTGACGATATATACAGTTAGCAACAGCAAAATACTCTTTGGGGACTGCTTTGCCTTACAACACTCTGCATGTACCAATTTGCCACGCATTGAAGACCAGGTCCTGCTAAAAACGGGATCTCGGGCATCATATTCCCAAATTGTAGAGGCATTCCATCCTTCAGAGGTGTGGTTGCCACAGGAAACATTTCTCGCATTTTATATCAAACCATTCTAAATGACTTTCAGAACTCCCCTTTAGTCACTAACACACCTCACAGCACTTATTTGACTCTTATTAGACTCCCTTGTTTAGTTCTTTAACATTTCTGAATATATATTTAAGTTGTTGGGATGTGAGTAAAGCCATTTAGAGTGGATATTAAGTGGTTCGTTGTAGAGAAACTTGCAGGCTCTGATGTCTTTACAGTGGCGGTGATAGGAACCAGGGTTCACCATGTCTAATTTATCAAAGTCAAAGTGAACTTTGTCATTCAGACTTTACAACAGGAGTGCAAAGCTGAACGAGATTGCAAATTCTCCAAACTCAAAAAACACACAAGACATACTACTAACATAACAGCGCAGACGAGACATAAATATAAAAATAGAATTGAATAATTAATGTTCCACTAGTGAACCTATGTGTCATATTGAATATTGATGGCATGAAAAATAGAGGTTTATCTGGAGTAGTAGGTTTTTTTGGGGGGACTGTTTTGCCTCATGATGCTCAGGATATGTACCCCTTCATCATGAATGGACTGAAATAAATGGGTTAAAATTCATTTTAATGCAAAACATTATTACAAAACTATCATAAAATGATGTTTCCGATAACAAAGAAGCATACATCTTACAATTTCTGTTAATAACCCTCCAGACGTCAGGTTCCGTTACCACCACTGTGAATGATTCTGGCTTGGGAGGTTCTCCAGAATAGAGCATTTTACACTAAAGCATTCTGAATGATTTTATTATATCTCAACTTTCAGTCATGAAGAATCCGATGGGAGTTCAAGCAGGGGAAAAGCAAATGGTGCTGTGCTGGAATGGAATGAATACGTTGCTCCTGAATACATGTTCTCAAAAGCCAGATTTTTGTTCAGTAGTAGCCATGATTTGGTGGGACATCATAAATTAGAAGAGCTTTAATATTAATCATGCATGAAAGACATCTGTTGTTTGATCATTACCTGGCCATGGATGTTCATGACTACCACCGTGTTGGTCCTGTTACACACCACAAAGTGCTCTGGGTTTCTGGGCACGAGAACGACGTTGTTTACGGTGACGTCTGTTCCCTCTGGGACATCCGGTGTTTTGATGGTGTTGGTGCATTCTGTGGTTTTTGCGTTCCAGATCTGAGAAAGGGATGTGAGAGGTGTGAGTGGAGAGCCGGTGATGTAGTGTAAAAGACTCTTCAGAGGGGTAGATGCTGAAATGCAACACAGGTTTACCTTGACGGTGCCGTCCGCTGAGGCGCTGATGACGTAATGGCCATTGTGTGAGAAGGCAATGTCGTTTATGCAGGACGTGTGGCCCTGGAACTCCTTCAGCATCTTTCCCGATTTCAGTCCGTGAAGTCTGATGAATGGAAAGCATGATTTGTGTCTCTTTACAATGTTGAGGGTAAAACCTTTTGTAAGTCAGAAAGCTTAGTGCTGTGAAACTAACAAGCATAAATTAGGGACCCTCTTATTCGAACAGCCTGCAGATGCTCAGGGCTTTTAGGAAACTATCAGGAAAACTGCATTTTAGATGTTAGGTTTTGGATTGGGGTTAATGTTAGCCTTTTCCACCCACATGGAACAGGATACGTTCCGAGTCGTGCACCCAATGTGGAACCGTTTAGCACCTTTCCACCAGAAATAGTCCTACAAGTTCGTTTCCCTCAGGAACCAAAGGACTGGTTGGTTCTTCAGCATGTGAGCATGTCAGTTGTTGAGAACAGAGACGGCGTTTTATACTGACGTTCTACAAAATGGTTTTGGAGAGCCAAAGTGGTTCTCCTGCAGCCCCTACCTTGAAATGGAGACCCAACAGCGGTACTGCAGGGGTATTTCCTGGTGTAAAGGCTGGGAAACATCCCTCTGATGTATCTGGAAGGTGGAACTCAATTGTCCACACTCCGAATGCGTTGGGGTGGATACTTTTTTTGGGCTGTTGGAAATCTTTTTTACTAGCTGTGTGAATTCTATTAACATAGAAGAGCTTGGCAATTTCGTTGGGTAACGCATGCTGGGTTTTGCAGTGAGAGAACACTGATGGATAAAAACTGCTGCCAGAACACCATTTAACAGTGTCTCTCAACCCCGCCCCTGGAGGCACCCTGCTGTGCATCTTGTAATGGGTTACCCAACAAACCCATTGGATCGGGTGCGTTGGGAGCAGGAAAAGCAGGATGCCTCCAGGACCAGGGCTGAGAAACACTGTTGTATAACACAGCAAATTACATTAAATGTTCCTTTAAGGTGTTGCTTTTAACAGTGAAACAACTTTGAAGTGGCACGGAAGTCTAGACTTGGGTCCAGAAAACAGGCCCTTGTATCCAGATCACCACAAACTGGGTTTGGGAATAACCTCAAAGTCCTACATATTGCTCCTTTAAGTGCCATCATGCTGTGAAATTGAGCACCTTTGGTCCTTAAAGCAGCAATATGTAAGATTTTTAGTCTAAACCATTCCCAATTCTAGTTTCTGGCGATCTGTTGTTGATTCTAAAGTTTAGAGTATGAATTCGACAGGTTGCAATATTTTCCAAACGGCTCCTTTAAAAATCTCACTGGGCCTAATAAGAGATACATAATTAAAAACGCTGATGCTATTCAAGCCCCCAGATGCCATAAATATCCCACACCCTGCTTTTGAACTAATGCACCATGCAGTTGCCACCATCCAGCAGCGCAAGACAGCTGCGTCACAGTGCAAAACCCCAAACGAAGCTTCGACATCGGCCTGTGACGCCTGCCTAGCATTCACGTGTCCCGTCACACGCAAATCCAATTCAGTGCGGATGAGCCGGAGCTTTTGTTTGTCAGTAAACAGCCAATCATGGCACCGCCTCGCCGTTCCTTCCTCATCTTTCTCTCTCTAAGGAATCTGTATAGCGCAACATCTGCATCCGTCAGCCCCTTCCTGGGCGTTTGTGATGGGAATAGAAACATATTATCTGCTCTCTCACTTGATCTCTCTCTCTCTGCACTGCAAACCCCCAACCCCCACCACCACAGCTCTCTGCGCACGTGGAAAATCACACTTCCTTCCGCCCACACGCACGCAGACACACACGGCGAGCGTAGCTCTGACGCTGCAGAAACTGCCGCAGTCTTGCCCATTAGAATGTGAGAGAGAGAGAGAGAAACGAGTGGGAGACACTGGGTGCAAACATGTGCTCGAAGTCTTCCTAATGATGCTGGCCGCCGAGGGATGGGGGTTCACTTCAACTCCTCCTCTCCTTCTCCGTCAGTCTGCATGTGGTCTAGCAATGCTCTGGAGTGTCAAGTCAATAAGCTTCGCGAATTCATCGGGTGATGGCGACAAAAGCGGTTATATGTGGATCAGTCATATGGTTCTTGTTGGTGCTTTAATAGATTAGGTGGGAGGGTGAAACATAGAGACGGGGGTCTCTATAGTGAGATCTGCCACAGAACTGGCTATAGCTTCGATTTCTGTTCGGCCATTTAAAAAAAATAGCTGCACCCTGAAGGAATGAACCGACAGGAATGAAAAACTTGATGGGCAGGCTTGACATCGAATCAAGTTGCATGCTCGGCTGGGCATGTGACCTAAGCTAGAACAGGCCTTTATCGCTTAACCTGACTGACCCAATTCGTGTGTGGAGGCACCATGGTCAGCGCCAAGATGAACAAGTTGTTGTCACTCGTCTAGAAGGCCTGGTGTCACCCCACCTCCACCCCTACCGCACAATCTGCAGGAACTGTATGAGAATATTCAAATTGCATGGGATGGATTATCACAGGACACCATTAGGAACCTCTACAACTTCATGCCGAGACGTCCGACATGTTGTATTAGCAAACCTGGTGGCCCGATGCCAGGCACTTCTTCTGTATGTGTAGCTCAATAAACATTGCCCGTATCAGTGTAAACATCTTTCTGGGTGCACCTATTCCTTTGGCAACATGTCTATAGATCAGTGGCTGGGCCAGCAGTCAGGCTTGGTTGGCACCCTGTGGTGAATGTGCTACGGGACCAGCACAGAGCTCCGCTGAACTATCGAATCAACAGAACATCAGAATGTCTAATTATTACTGTTGCACTGACCCCCACCATCTTATTGTTAACTAGAGCAAAACCTAAATCAGTCACGGACACATCCAAACAATGCTGCTGCTCTCATAAATGTAAAACCAAACAGCTGGAGCTCCAAAAAGGAACCAAATGCATCGTTCACATGAAGCCCTGGGGGGACTGAGCAAAGCAGGCCATTATGAGGATCATAGTGAGCTCCAGATTGTTCTTTTACCATCTTCCCCCGAGTGCAATTTACGAGGAAGAGAAGAAACCAAGCAGTGAACAGGGACATGCCCAAGTGTTGGTGCGGGTTTAAACCTGATGGTGTGGTCGAAGGAGGCACTCAGTAGCTGACTGTTGTCCTTGCTGAAGCAGATGCAGGTGACGGCCTTGCTGTGGGCTCGTTCGAATTTGCGCAGGCACTGTCCGTTGTGGATCCTCCATAGCTGGAGAGAGGAAATCAGTGTGTCAGAACTCAGAGTGTTAGGCTTGTTCTGCTTGCTTACTGTGTGCTGTGGTTGTCTGCAGGTCTTATGCAGGACCTTGAATCTAGATTTTTGTGGTCCTGGGTTTTATGACAAGGGGCCAGTCCCAATCACTACAGCCATAAAATTTAGTTTCCGCCTGTTCCGCCGGACCCCCAGTTGGAATGAGTATATTGTCTTTAATAGTGTTGAATATAAATGACATTAATTTCCATCAAGTTTTTTAATTTCAAAGTTTATTGATTCTATTTTTTGGTACAACTGTGTCTGTGGGTTTCCCACCTTCTCTTTCATTCCTATTGCTCACTAGCAGCTTAACATGAAGCCTTGACATTGAGAAAGCCAGGAGACTCCCAGTTTGCTACCGGAATGGCTGACAGAAGGCCTGCCGAAAGAGGTTGCCTGAACTGTTGATACATGAATGGTGTTTACAGTTGCATACCAGAGATTATAAGAACCGAGATTTAAAGGCCTCTGATTATGAACTATACCTCAGTCACTTTATTAGAAACACCACCCCTGCTTTTCCCAACACTGGCCAAATTATGAGATCCGGCTCCTAGATAGAGATATACACGTACAACTAAAGGCTTTAGCTCTGCACAGTTCCTCAGCTACCCTGTAAACCATCTATCACCACTCACTTCCTCACACTCCACTCACAGCACAGAACCACTGCTGACCACATACTGCGTGGGCGGTAGATCAACAGTGATAATAACATGGCGGTGTCATGCCCAGTGGTGTTGCTGGGGTTTCTGCACACTTCAGGCACAGTACTAGATTGAGAGTCGGCCACCAGTGGAGAAAAGTGCTAACCATACATCAGCAAGAGTACATAGAACATAGCTTGGAAACCGTTAGGCTTGGGCCTTACAGAATTAGGTTTAGGCTAAGGGTGATGTCCTTACTGAGCTTTATGTTACAGAACAGGAACCAGGAGGATAGTGACTCTATATCGACTCTACCTGCTTTAAATCTAGGTAGGCTAGGTAAGCAGTGTTTCCTTTAGATGCCTCCAGGTCCTTTTTAACTGCAGCTCCAGCAGAAGAAGTTAGGCCACAATTATAATTTGATGCAGCATGATTAAAAGGACTGCATAATGAATTGTCTTGATAGCAGCGTTAATTAAAAGTAGCCCACAGACACTTCTGTCCCTCGGAGACGAGCTCTCCAGCTCGTGCAGCCATGCTGAACCTCCTCAGCAGCTGCCAGGCTCAGCCCATATACAGCTTGTGTTGAGATTTGTTGCACTTCGGTGGCTAGCGTGCTCCAGACTCAAGGGGCTCGAAGGGTCTCAAAGCCTTGTTCCCCCCAATAATGGTCACTTCGAGGGATGCCCTCGTAGTAGCCCAAAAGGTACTGTTCCACCATGGCCGATTTATTCCAGCTTCCATAATTCTCAGTTTATCATTTAGCCCATGCTAGGTGTCATTATATAAAGCATGTTTCTAGTCTGGACTTTAATCTGAGTTTAGCTTTTACTGGCCTTTAGTCAAAAACTTAGCATACTGACCACGTAGTAATGAAGAACCTAGGCCTACTGTTATCCTAACACTGGACTGTACACTGGAACTTGAATCAGGCCTAGTCCTTCTAAACCTACCTGGATTTTGCCGTCCTGGGCTCCGGAGGCCACCATCTCAGTATCGTGACTCACTGCCAGACACAGCACAGCCTCATCCATCACCATGAAGTTATCTTGGTCCTGGTACTTTAGATCCTAAACCCGGGAGACAGGGGCACACATACAGGAACTGCTCAGTCACATCCAATCCATGGCTAAAGTCTGATCCTTCTTCTCACTTCAGCAGCATTGATGCTAATACTCTTGGTGTTTCTTGTACAGGTGACATAAGAGGGGTTTCAGAATTCGAGCCTCGATTTATGATGTCAGTGGTGGGCATGTGTGCTTAAAGGTTAGCTTGCTGCCTGCGCTGTCCAGACATCACTGACATTAGCTCAGTTAGCGCGTTCCTGTCCTTTAGCTATACAATCCTGTTGACCACCATTATCTGATTAGCTTAGTTTGAAACACTGGGCCACGTTTATTTCAAGACTAGCCTGTGATGTCACATAATGAGCTTAAGTGCAGCACCCTCGTAGCCGTTCTAAAACAAAGGTAATGAAAATGTAAGTGCACCCAGGAATAAAACTTGGTGGGTAGATTAGACATTGTGAGACATTCCAGCGATTCAAGTTTCATGGAGTGACTCAGAATGGCAGCGGGTCATCTTCAGTGTTGAGTCCCGCCGAGCCCTCTGGGTGCACCTATTCCAATATGTCCACTCTGCCTGCCTTCAGTCCTCCCGGGATAAAGCTGGTGCAATGTCCAACCTGGATATCGATTACATTTTTCAGAACTGCTCTACAAATAGGATGCTAACTAGCATTAGCAGTGTGCTCTGATTAAACAGATCTAGCCACATGAGTCAGGTTGTCTATTCTAAGCCCCACTTTTGTATTTACAGACAGCTATGGATTTTATACAGCTATTAGCAGCCTTGAATCTGTAAGGCCGATAGGTGCACACCTGTCAATCGGATGGACAATGTAACTTTTGCTTTTGTCACCAACACAGGACATGGGATTGCTGTCCTGAGAGCCTATTCTGGATGATGCATGGCCAATCTGATGTATAACGTCTTTAGTGTTTATAATGGGAAAATGGGAAAGCTGTTATAGCAACAAATATGATTTACAGTACTAAGATCTAAGAGGAGTGAACAATTCCAGAACCACACTTTGAGTTCACAGCCTTTGGTTGGGGTCAAATCAAGGACATATAACAAAAATGGCCATTAAGTACAAAACCCATTTGCCTGTCCTATACCCCCACCTGTCAACAGAGCACATAACTAATCCCATTAACACATACCGGAAACAAGTTTTGTAACTTACAGCAAGTACAGCACAAACTCAGACTGTCTTTAAAGTCTTTTGACTGTAAAAGCAGCGGCGGTGGAAGTCGGGCAACGTTATTTTTGGATGCCAGTGCGAGCGAACATGTGTGGACGGACGTCACGGAGCATTGAGCCGACCCATATTTCTACGCCTTGGAGAGTTCAGCAGTAACCATGCATGCTCCTGAGAGAAGATGAGGCGGCACTAAATGGGGAAACGTATTTTTCATACCCATGTACCTCCCCTGCAACTCTCCCTACCTCCCCGGGACACCCGTACATGCTCAGTGTGGGGGCTGGGGTGGTAAAGCTGAGCTTTCAGTTGGACAGACGCAGTTTGCTCTTTTGCGAATGTTAATGGCACTTTTATGAATTAGCTGTTTGATGCTGCAGACGCACCTTGGAGATTTTACCGCTGGTGAAATCCCAAACCTCGATGAAGCCGTCCACAGATCCCGTGATCAGGTACTGGCCGTCCGGGGAGAACCGTGCACATTCCACATGGGACTTGGGACCAAACTGTAACATATAGGAGCAGACACTGAAAAGGGCTTACGTCTTATGGTGCATCCTGCATCTTTTTATTGGGCTGTATTGAAGTGTCTGAAGATTGTTGTTTTTGAGGATGTCAGTGTTTTCAAAGGTACAATATCTTCCAATGTGCATTACAGACTGTAGAAACTGGGATTGTTTCCACCTGGATTAACGGTACATAGGAATGCAGTATTCATTTCTGCAGCAGTGTGAGTTTGGAATACCCATCAGACCCAAATATCCATCTTTCAATACCAATATGATCCCGATTTTATTGTGCACCCATACTTATTGGTTTGCATTTCAGCCCAAACTCTAATTGTGAGCCTGGCACAATGCAGGGCAGCCAATCAGATGAGCCATGACTAGTACATTAAGACTTTATATATGTGTACATATTGAAAATTTCTCTCTTGTTGTAAATTATTATTGTTTATTCTAAATGGTTGCTACTGTAAAAACTGCAATTTCCCCCTGGGATTAATAAAGTATTTCTGATTCTGATTCTGATACATGAAGCCACACGAACACAACAAGTAGATTTAAACAGGGGGAATATATATGACATTAGCATTTAGCATCATAACCCTGATTAATACCTGATAAACAGCCCACAATAGAACATGCTGCAGTGAAAGTATCCCCATCTATTAACTAGAGAACCACCACTAGACTCTAGTACTTCTCTAGTAAGGACCGGAATGGTGCTTCACTGCCAAGACCCTTCATCGGAATGCTCCATAGGGTATTGGCAATGGCCCAGGTGAAGCTGCATAAACACAGGCAACCATAACCGACGCATTTACATTCACCCACATTGCAATGCAACCGCTACAGGTCAGCCATGTGGACAGGGAACTGTGACACAGATGGGCCGAGTTATTGTTACCCCGAGTCATACACTTCTCAGCGGTGGCATCGATCGGGAATGTGCAGCATGTCAGCACGAGCTGGACGGAACGCCGAAGATACAGTGGGAAGGCTCGGGCCTCTAAAGCAATTAAAGGTGTGCGCGAGAGCGTGTCTGCCAACCAGTCAGTCCACTTCACCCCATGAATACAGAACATGTCGAGTCAAGATGGCTGCCGGCTCATCACGCAGATGGACATTAGCTGCTCTGCTTGGCTCCTTGGCCTTAAGGAATTAGCAGTAGCTAGTCTGCGCTGGCTTTAAAGCTTCACAAGCTGGTCTTAGAACGGACTGGTCATTAAGTGGCAGCTCAAAGTTATTAATTGTGTACAGATATGTTATTATTTCTCTGGCTGGCTGTCCAAGGAAGCATTGCACAGTGACGAATTAAAGCTAGCACTGTTAGCGTAGAGTAATGTACAAGTACTGATGCTAATTGGTCTATGTTAGCTCTCATTTAGCATAGACATATAAGCATTCCTGGGGGTTGAACTTCTGAAACAAGACCCATCGGATCTGTTTAGGGATAAGCCATGCAGGGTTTGGACCCAGACAGTGGAATCTTGAGTTGGAAGCTTGGGTTGGAAGAGGTTCATTGACAGTTAGCTGTTAACCAATGACTTAGTGCTGCTGCAGAGTGTACCGTACCTTAATGAGGCGACTGAGCTGGGTGGGGAAGCGCTCTTCTTCCAGGTCCTTCATCATGGCTTTGCCACGGAATAGGTCTATCGACATGCCTGGAGGCAGGAGACCCTGGTGCTGCTGCCATTTTAGTGACTGGGAGAAGAAGAAGAAGGCAGTGGAGAGCAGGGGGTGAGCAGAGGGATGGTAAGAAAAGAGGATCAGAGTGAAAGAATGGGACTACAGGGCACTCCATAACATGTGCTGTACTGGTAGAGTAGTGTGGAAACATCAGAGACCACCCTTCATTGATTTCCTTTATAGTCAAAACTGGACTAAAAGACTCCTGACAACTGTGCAAGACCTGGTGGACCACCCAAACTGGCCCCCATCAGATAAACAGCACTTCCAAACTTGCTTCCGATCTGGAAACATCTACAGATGTTCTTGTCCATTCTTCCACTGTGAGAGGACACCTCAATGCTATGGAGGTCTGAAAGGATGTGTAGCTGTTCAAGAAGCTCCTCATTGAAGTTGCTGGTGTACTCAGAACCATGGACTGGACCACCCCAGAGTCCAGACCTCCGCTTCACTCAGTGGGTTTGAGAATAATTGGATGGCTAATGTAATGTAATGGCCATTTTGACGCTAGGTTACATATATGAAAGGTGGTCTCTGGCTGTATTGGAGCACAGGTTCGGGGGGTATGAGGCACACACTAGGTGGGAGTTAGGTGATTAAGATAAAAAAAAAAAAAGCCCCTGTTATTTAGGTTACACCAGTACGAGCAGATGTTTCTTGAAGTGTGTCAAAGTGCTGATGCTAGGGAAATGCATCACGATGCTCTAGTTCCACTTACCAGCACTGCTAACGACCCAAACTGCCTGAGCGCTTTCGTCTCTTGGAGCCTGTAGAGGGCGCCCTCGCAAATACGACCCTGGGATAAGAAGAGCAGCCTTAGCAAACTAGCTTCACTGGCAGGAAGCCAGAGCTAGGTGATGTGATACACAGGCCTCAACAAAACAATAGTCGCACACTCAGAAGGAATCCACCCATAGGAATAAAACTTGGTGGGTAGGTTTGACATCATGAGACATGCCAAGGATTCAAGTTTCACTGGATAACAACACTCCTCATAACCTTTCCAAGAAACTCAACTGTTCAGTGGGCTGAAGTTGCTTCCTGTTCACCGGCTTCTTAATCTAATACTCAGCTCCACTATATATGCTATAGATTGTACAATGGCCCACCCCCCAGACCACCCAGAGGGACTAGGCCTGATATAAAATGATTTAGCTAAGCTGTTTTGCCTAAAACCTGAAAACGATTTACTAGAGCTAATTCACGATGAATAGCGAAAGAAATGAATGAGTGGAAAAGGAGTAAATTGGATTAGGATGGAAAGTGGCTAAAACTCTGGTTAAGCACCGGTGGGCCACAGGATCACAGTCCAAAACACCAGTGGGCCGGCAGCTGGTCACCATCCTTGGTACTAGCAAGATAACATTAGCATAGCTAGCTAAATTGCATTGTATATGGACGTGGCTTATTTACACAGAGGATCATTTCATTTTCCTGTCTCTGTTTATTATATATATATATATATATATATATATATATATATATATATATATATATATATAGAGTGTACATTGGAATGGAAGAGTTCATTTCTGAAAATGGGTTACTACACTGCCCTCTAGAGGTCAGAGGTTTAAACACAAAACAAAATGAACCACTGCCACAAATATTGCATGTAAACTATTGACTATTAAAAATCGATACAGAATTCTGAGAATGTCTATACAGTATCAGAACATATATATCACGATATTCAATATTTCCAATGTCTTGTCACACCCTTAATGTGTATTTAGTCATAATTACTTTTGCTTTGAATTAAATATGTTCAGCTGCCTGTAATGGACTGGGGGCCTGTCCAGGGTGTTTTCTGCCTTTCCCCCACTGAGCACTGGGACAAGCTCCAGCACCCCAGTGACTTAAAAGCATAAGTTGCTTAGGAGAATGAAGAATTAATAAATGAATGAATGAATGAATGTTGAACTGGAACGGATCCAGACTGGCTTATTGGAACGGAGTCCAAAATGAACCACTTCCAATAGTTGGTAAATGCTGAATCACTGTTATGAACTTTGAATGCATGTGAACTCGGGGACAGCTTTATAATGATGTCCAAAACCTGTGTTTTTTAGTAGAAAAATAAAAAAACTGAAATTTTAGAATGGATAGAATCCATTTCTTTGGCCATTGGTCTCCATTCACCTCCATTGATTGAGGGCTCGCTCAGGGGCGCCCTCTAGTGTTCTTTAGTCATATTTATAAGCTAATGGGAGGAAAAGGAAGTGGCCAGGCTTCCTTTAAACTGGCTTGCTGGCTTGCTGATTGGCTTCAGCTGGGTGGATGCCTGAGCGCAAGGCAGCTACACAATTAGTTTGTGAGTGGTTTGAGACACAAGCAAAATCCCCAGACCAGAACCCATGCAGCAGGTGGTTTATATGGAGTGTATACACAGACTGGATACGGGACGGATTTTGGAAAGTATCCCACACTGGATAACTGGCTGATACTTTTCTACACATGGATGAAATCCCTCTGGATAGAGAGAGAGAGACGGCGAGAAGGTAAGTCCTGCTGATTACTGTGAATGCATGTCTGTATGAAGGCCCATAGGAGGAACCCGTAAAAGCCAGGTTACTCATGATGATGTTTTTGATGGGCCCCTCTGACCATATATGAGGGAAGCAAACCTCCAGCCTAAACCGTCCTGGTGAACCCACCTGTCCAAGCAGAGCCATGAGGCGAGAGGGTGGGACTACGCTGACCTCTGTGGTCATCGCCTGGGCGATAGCCTGCCTGCGCTTCTCTTTAGTGGTGCCCTCTGGGTAGGCCTGAAGTGGGACAGAATTGACAACAAGGAACACTGTAATGGGATTCAACAGCACTTTTAGAGCACGCATATACACGACCCTTTTTAAGACCACCACTCCAACCGTACAGCCCTCCCATGGCCTGCTTTTGGCTCTGTTTCTAAATAGCAGTGGCTTAATGATGATTTATGGTCTTAGGCTGGCATACCCAGTTACTGCTAAGGTATCACCGTTGACTCACACAGCCAGGGAACCTAAATCTGTGCTTCACTTCTAATGTAGTTAATCTTGCTCCTCTGGTCCATGATATACATGCAGGGATTGTGTCTTATGAATATCTCTACACATAGCATAGGGACGGCCCAGACGGAGCACCAGTAGAGAGGTGGACCATTTGATCCGCTGACAAGCACGAGCAGCTCCCTCAGTTTCCTTGTCCACCATCCAGACACATCCCTGTCTCTACTTGGCCCATTTCCAGGAGCGCAGCAGTAGGATGTCTGGTGTCCCTGCACCCCTTTAGGTGTCCTGTCATTGACAGCTAGCCAGCGTCGTCTTCGTTTGTAGTGGTACTGTGAACGAGAACCCTGGACTGCTACAGACTGGAACCGTATCCTCTTTGGCAGATCCTTTATGGGATCCAGTGACAGTTTGAGGATGGAGGTCTTGTGGTGAGGGCTTCAGTCCTGACATACTGCCCCAACTGCTGCTGTGATGTTCTGGGGAACCATTGCATATGACATTCAGAGTCGGGGAAACTTGGTGAGCTAAAGCTAACCAGCTTAACCCAAAGCTAGCAAGCTAGAACACCTCTCTGTCGCCCGTTCCTTCTTTATCCATTCCTTCATTCAAGCATTGCTTCGTCCATCCACCCATTCCTTTGTCTGCTTGTCCGTTCCTTGGCACCTCTGTTTGTCCGTGGCTCATTTCGTCCAGTTAGCGTCACATTAAGGCTGGATAATGATATTAGTTCTGTATGGAGGCGGAGAAGGCTGAAAGTGTTGAGCTGTCAATCAAGCTGCTAAGTAGCCACGCCCACACGGCTCTCAGAAGGGTCTCGTATACTGTGATATTACTTCCTGTGGCTTTAAGCAATAGTGAATGTATTCACGGGTCCTTTTTCATTTACCTAGTACCTGGTGGCTACTCTAGAGCCTGTTGGGGGTTCTCGGTAGAAATTCCCAAGGGGCCTCTGTGTTTGTAATCTATATCTGTCTATCATAGCGTGGTCATAAAATTCAACTTAGCCTACTTCTGTCCAAGCAGTTCAAGGGTCACTGTGCCCTACAACTAGCCTTTATGCCCACTTAGCTCCTCCCACCTTCAAGTTACATCACCTGAAGGTGGCTTGAGCTTTTAGACCAGTCACTTTTGTGGCACCGCTGTAGTAGGTGATGATAGACACAGCAGGCGCAGCTCAGGTTATCCTGTCCAGAGCCCCTCTTTAAGACTACTTGCCTCATTTGCGTCGAAGTGCTGACTCGTGAGCAGGGTTTCCAGCTTGGAGTAGCGTTCAGGCTGAGTGTGCTTCAGCATGATCATGGGGTCTGTTTGAGTCAGTAAACAACGGGCTGCTCCCAGCTCCTTCAGCTCAATCAGCTCCAGCACCACCTGGATGAGGATGCATGTACAAATCCCACAGATCCAGCTTGATCAGGACAGGCACGCAGAGCCACAAGCTTGCATAGCACTTCCAAAACAAGACGACACAGGAGAACAACCATCATATGTGTAAGCAGTGACTCGTGTTAACCCCTTAATCGATCCAGACTTCCAGTTTTTTACTCCTAGAAGTCAGATCACCACCCTGCTTCCCGTGTGATTATTAAATACAGCATGTGGTGGTAAAGCAGAGTATTTAAAGGGACGTTAAATTTTAATTAAAGGAGCAGTATGCAAAATGTAAGTGGTCTCTATTGGGAGAAATTGTTCAGAATATTCAAAACCATGCTTTTATTGGTGTGTATTCGGCTGTAATTATGAATTTTGTTTTCCTTAGCTTAGAATGAGTCCTTCAGATTTACATTGGTTGGAGTGCTCTTCCAACAGAGGCACCAACAACAAAGGTTTGCTCCACAGTGTCCACATTAAAAGGTCTTGCAGTTATTATTATTATTATTATTATTATTATTACTACTACTACTACTAATAATAATAATAATAATAATAATAATGATCACAGTAATCATAAGACAATTTTCCCAAAACACAGTATTTTACTCATACTCTCCATCTGTATACACCCCCTGTTTGAAATTCTGTTAGCTTCCTGTGTCTTTTAAGCCCCACCTTCCCAAAAGCCCAGTGTGCTCTGATTGGTCAGCTAAAAATAATCCTACTACCAACTCCACCCTAACACCGCCTAGGGCTGTTCTTACAAGCTTTCTCTGTTTAATGTGTATGGCATGCCGAGCTTGCTGGTAGGCGGGCAGTAAGGACTGTATTATCTGATGACATCACTTTGTACCAGAGAAAAGAGCCGGAATCCCAGTTGATACAGAATTCCAGTTTTCCCGTTGGTGTTTACTTACGGCTTTCTATCATTGCAGCCCGTTTACATGCCCAAAAGGCTAAAACACACTAAAGGGAAGGTGGGAAAAAAAGAAAAGCTGGATCTGTTTTTATGACTATCAACATTACATACGCTTGTATATGTGTAGGTGCACTGGTGACGTTTGGTTCCATTCACCACCATTGTAAACACACCCGTGTCTCTACAGCGATTACACATATTCACCTTGAACCACTCTGAACGACTTTGTTTACATCCCAGCTGTGGAACTGTGAACACATGATGAGAAGGTGGGATTCGCTTTAAGGGGTGGTGGGGGGGGGGATGCATGAGAGGAACATCACTTCAGCTGACTGGACCCCAAGCTATGATCTGGAAAGTCATGCTTGTCAGCAGACAGTGACAGTTTAGAGAACCTAGCACGAGGGTCTCTCACCTGCTCGTAGAGGTCAATCAGCAGCTTATCCGGCAGTTTGAGGTACTGGATGGCGAGCAGGACCACGTCCCAGTGACCGTCGGTGATGTCCGCGATGAAGCTGTCGATGCTGTCCACGGTGTGCAGGGACACGGTGGTCTCCTCCTGCAGGGTCGCCAGCGTGCGGTGCAGATTGTTCTCCTTCAGGTACTGCATGATCAGGCGGATCACGCTGCCACGGGAGACAACGAGCAGTCCGGGTGATGAGGCGCGATATATATATATATATATATATATATATATATATATATATCATGTAATATGTTGTTTTGGACGCGGCGAGTGGGTCTTTGCGTCACTGTTATGGCTAGTGACGTAATTAGCAATAGCTGTAACCATATGAACAATGGTTCTTTCGTCCAGGCTACAGGGATCTACTGTCTAGAACCCTTAAAGAACCATATGAATTCGTAAATGCTGCTTTCACTCTGATGGAAAGCCTGTTGGACCCTCTTAGCAAAGCCCTCCAGCATGGAGAAGAACCAAGCACTCACTCATGCACTGAACTGAATAGGGTTAAAGAGCTACACTCTTGGTACGTGTAACTTTTGGTACTCTCGTCCTAATGATGCTGCAGCAGCAGAAGAGGCTGACCAGTAAATGACCACCACGCGCATGCAAATAAGCTACACTGCCTCCATCTATCGAGTGCATGTATATACATATATGAGGTGCAGCAGTGGTGCCCATCACAATCGCCCTTTAGAGGGCTGGCTGTTGTACTCACTCTGCGGTTTCCACGTCCAGCTCCATGACTCTGAGAGCTCCTCACACTTCGGCCGGTCGAGCGCTAATGCGCGCAGCTTTTCCCGGCAAGCCTCGTGTCTATCCTGCGCCACGTGAACGCGCCGTGCCCGTGACCGCCCCGTCCACGTGCTGAAATCCCCATCACTATTCGAAAACTGTTGCAGGTTTTTTGGTTGAGGCGAAGCGGGGGGGTGGGGGGCGTGCGCGCGTGACGCAAGCGCGGCGAGGGGGCAAAACAAACCGAGAGAAGAGAAACACGCAGACTTGCCACGTTGGGAACAGGTGTGTGTGTGTAGTGGGGGAATGTGAGCCAGAGAAGCTACTTAATTTTCGTGCACGTCATATGTCATAAATGCATATATATGGCACATATATCTTTCTCTCTCTCTCTCTCTCTCTCTCTCTCTCTCTCTCTCATATACATATATGTGTATATATATACATATATGGCCACACACACACACACATATACCCTAAAAAATGTATGTGCTAAATAGCTTTAGTTACAGTCCCATTAATTAATAAGCATTAATAAGTTGAACTTATTAATGGTTATTAATTAATGGGACTGTATTTGAGCGGAACAGAGTGCGGCCCGAGTGCGCATTAACCGGACACTACACAGCGCAGCCGGGCACTAACAGAAGAGTTCCAGTCAAAACTATTGACTCCCTCTCAGCCAATCAGCGTCGAGCTGCGGCGTGTCGCCGAGTCGCTGTCCAGGTGCTGAAACCCCTGCGCGCGCACAGGCGTGGGCGCAAAACACGCGCTCCCACCACACAGCGGACCTCCATATATGGTCCGTGACGGGGGTGTGTGGGGTTGCGGGGGTGGACTTGGCGCTATTCCAACGCAACGTTCACCAGCAACGCAACCAGCAGCTTAAAACAGCTGCACGTGCTTTCTTCTGGGGTGGGAGTGTCTTTCTGTCCCCCCTTGTGGTTGACAGCTTATTGCAGGTGGGCTCGCGCCCAAACCCTCATAGTGACTTCGCAAGGGAAGTGATGCGCACCAAGTGAATCACAACGAGAGGCGCGTTAGCGTGTAGGATTAGATTAAAGGGGAACTCCACCGAATCTCCATCCCGGCTATGTAATGTGAATCAGAGGGGAGTAAACCTATTCAGTGTGGTCCTACAGAGCCACAGTGGTGGTGATGGGAACCAGACGTCCACCCTGAAAAGCTCCCTACCAGAAAGGTGTAACATGGGATGGTTATGAATGCACTCTGATGGGTGAGAAATGATTTTTAGGGTAGTGGTGTGACGTACTTTAATCCATTCATAGCGGAGGAGTACATGTATGGCGTTGTACGGCAAAATAGTCCCCAAAGAAAACTCTCTGTTTTCCAGATTTAATGATCATCCATAGGCTATGAAGCCCCAGGAGACGCATGCTGGTTCACTGGTGGCTGTATTAGTGTTTAGTAAATATGAGCCTGCTGGCTAACACTGGTACATTCTTCCTTAATGAAATGTATTAATGCCTCAAGTATCTGTAGGTCCTATATAAGGGTGGCCAGTGCAGGTGCTTCCACTACTTGTATAATCTCCATAGAAAAGCCCTATCCAATAGGATGGAGCAGCCACACATGAGCCTATGGTCCGTCTGCCCTGATAGGCCACATAGAGTTCATCAGTTTCTCTGCATACCCGTTTCCCCTTTAATCAATGGTCAGGACCCCCACATTACGGGTGGTATGTGGGTGGTGGGTCATCAGCACTACAGTAACACAGACTGTAGGTTTTAGTGTGTTGTGCTGGTGTGAGTGGATCAGACTGGAGTGTTTAAACTCTGTGTCCACTCACTGGCTATTAGACACTCCTACCTTGCTGCTCCACCTTATAGGTGTACAGCCGAAGACTGCAGCTCATCTGCTGCTGCATAGTGCAGTGTTGGTGGTCCTTCATCAGTGGTCACAGGACCAATAAGTTTTGATTGGTGGACTATTTTCAGTCCAGCCGTGCCGAAGATGATCCTCCACCCACATAATACCTGCTCTATGGTGGTCCTGTGGGGGTCCTGACCATGGAAGAACAGGGTAATAAGGTACACAGAGAAACAGATGGACTACAGTCTGTAGGTGTAGGACTATGGAGTGCTCCTATATGGTCAGTGGAGAGGATCAAATGGACTTTGAGTGCAGATGCAAGGTGGTGTTCCTAATGGAGGGCTCAGGGGGTGTATTTGAGTAAGGCATACTGGGTCCCGTCACGCTGACACATTACAACCTTCTGTCTCAAAATATTACAAATATTACAAAGCTCTAACAGCGTGGACTGAACACATCATGCACCAGCACGGTGGTTTCCAACCTGTGGATCGTAGCCCCCTGATGGGCTGTAGCGGTACTGCTAGGGGACCATTTGCATTATTTATTTATTTATTTTTTAATATATATAAATATATAGACATTTACCAGATATAAATTTTATAAACCAAATATAAATTTTATTTATATAGCCCCCCCGATGTCGCTGTCCAAAGAACAAGTATCTCCAAAATGGCAACTTTACAGGAGAGGCCAAAAACCTCATTTAACTTTAATGGAAGTCAATGGAACCAGACGTCTTTCCAAGCAGTTTTGGGCCATTAAAGTTGGTCCATTCTTCATGAGATTCTCACTCTGTGTAAACAGCAGCTTATGGGTTCAAATGATGCATAAAATGGATAATAGTGGAGATACATGTTTTCCATTGGACAGTGACGATATATATATACACACTGCCTGGCCAAACAACAGGTCACACCCCCAAATTTCATTGGACCACCTTTAGCCTGGCTGTTTCCCCCAAGATTGATTTTATTGATGATGGGAGATTTGGACCACTGCTCAGTCTTCTCCAGCACATCCCAAAGATTCTCAATGGGGTTCAGGTCTGGACTCTTTGGTCGCCAGTCCATGTGTGAAAATGATGTCTCAGGCTCTTTAGACCTCTCTTTCGCAATCTGCATCTGATGGAATCCTGGCATTGTCATCTTGGAATATCCCGTGTCATCAGGGAAGAAAAAAAATCCATTGATGGAATAACCAGGTGGTTCAGTATGTTCAGGTGGTCAGCTGACCTCATTCTTTGGGCACATAACGTTGCTGATCCTGGACCTGATCAACCGCAGCATCCCCAGATCATACCCCTTTGACAGGAGCATCACTTCAGCCACCTCTCTTCTTACTCTGATGCAGCGATCACTCTGGAACAGGGTAGATCTGGACTCATCAGACCACATGACCTTCTTTCATTGCTCCAAAGTCTAGTCTTTATGCTCCCTGGCCGTTGTCTCACTGAAAGTGGTTTTCTTAAGGCTACACAGCTGTTTAGCCCCAAACCCTCCAGTTCTCTTCGCAGTGTGTGTGTGGAGATGCTTAGTTCCACAATTAAACATGTTCCTCTACCATTTGATTACACCAAACGTTTAGGCGACCGCCGATCACCATCATTTAAGATTTCTTTCCGACCACATTCCTTCCTGGAAGATGTTTTTTGCCACTGTCCTTCCACTTTTTAATAACATGCGTCGGTCTTAACACGATCTTAGTAATTTCAGCAGTCTCCTTAGATGTTTTCTCTTGATGCCAGTAATTAGACCGTTCTGAAAGAGATTAACAATTTTCCACATGGTGGTTTAACAAATGAGAAGCTGCTCACTTTATCGGTTAAGATTAAGTAACTTATTGCCAGCTGAGACAAACACCCACAAAGTAATATTCCAATGGGAGGCTCTTACCTATTTGCTTAGTTTAATCCAGGTGGCATTTGTTTTTTTTTTGTTTTTTTTAAATGGTTCTTCAGTGTACCTACAGTAAAGGCAATCATTTTAAAAAGCCATCTTAAATGTATGTTCAAGTGGTTGGAAATGAGGGAAAATCAGTTGTATCGTGTGTATATGTACATAGATGTTTAAAGAACCTTTTAAAAATGGTTCTGCATAGCACCAAGAAGGATTGTTTGGTCAACAAACCAACAGAATGTTCACCACGTTTATTCATGATGTTTATAGGTTTGGAACTGCTGTTCTAGACCAGTGATTCCTGTTGAAGTGGGAATGTTAGAACAGGTAAAGCACTAAAATTGACAGAACAGTGGAACCCCCAGGACCAGGGATATTAAAAAAAAAACACCACAAACGCTTATAACTGATCTCCACTAGCTTGTCCATCACTGTTCCTTTAGTAATATGCTGCCACCATGTGGTCAAGCAGTACATTCCACCCGACTGTTTCTCCCTTTGATACAACCTGGAATTATTAGTTAATTTCCCACCAATTCCACCATTTATACCTACCACCTTTTCTCTGTAATGGTTCAGAGGTTACTGAAAACATGCAGGCTGGTAAAAAGACATGGGCTTATTTAGTATAGGCCGTTTGTTCCACGACACATCATCCTTATTACACTGTAAATTGATCACAGATAACCCAATAGAAACCACTAATCACATTAAACACAGCGGTCAAAAAACACCAGACACTTTGGTATTCAGCACAACTTTGATGTTTTATTTGTAATGTACAAGGCGCGAGTTTTACTTCTGGCTGGACTCGGACTTGGACTGAGAGGCTCTGAGGGAAGAAAGGCGGCGTCTCTTGGCGATCTTCTCGTGACGCTTTTCTTTGGCCTCCTGCAAAACAGAAAAGGCCAAAACGTGAGATCTGAAACAAAACCAGCAGTAATACCGAGCTGCTAACATTCTCATGCCACAGAAGCCAGCAGTTCGCTAAAATGAAACCAAACATGCCTTGGTTTCTTTCAACCACTACACCGACCCTTTTACAAAAGTCTGGACAACGGGCATCTGAAAACTAACACAGTTTGGTGATTTCTCTGTTCTAACATCTAACAAACCTTGTCATCAAGTTGGGTGTGTATAAACAAGTAAATACCAGCAGAAGCCTGCGAGAAAGATGAAGCCCAAGTAAAATCATACCTTCATTCTCTTGGCGAGCACCTTGGCGTACTCTGCGGCCTCCTCCTTGTTCTTCTGGGTACGCTGCCTCTTAAGAGCAATGCGTCGGCGCTTGTGCTGCAGCACACGGGGAGTCACCAGACGCTGAATCTTGGGGGCCTTGGTCCTGGGCTTCTTGCCTAACCAGGAGAACAATAATATTTTTGATTCATTAGGGCTGGTTCATAAAATGCTCCACCACACACTAGCATTAGAACGCAGAATTCAACAAGGCATACACATACAGCAATGCATCTTCACCAGCAGAGCATGTCATTTCTCACTGTTAACAGTAAAATGAAGCTGGTGTGAAGTTTGACAGAGCAATGCAGTACAACCAGCCACAGTGCATACGGTCAGGTTGTTATCCGGTTAGCAGCTCCACAGTTGCTATGGCACCCTTCTGTCCCCCCTTTAAGGCTACTGGCCAGCCAGAAAGGGTCTACTGATGTGCCTGAGATGCCAATGCTTACTATTTAGGGGCTACAGTAATGTTAAATGCGACATCTGCAGTACGTCTTGACAGAAGCTTTGAACTAAGGTGATTATGACTGACCAACTATGTAAAATGTTTAATCTTACATTACTGGTGACTTTGCCGGGACTACTTGACCAGTGGCATGATGCTACATGCTTACAGTCTCCTACTTGACCCTTTTCAGCAAGTAATAGCAATTTTAAACTCAGAGCTGCAAATTTAACACATTTAAAGCATCCTAGGTTACCTTTCTAATTAAGTATTTCAGTAATGCAGTTTGTTCAAGCAATTCTTCACTGCCTGTAAACTGCATTCAGGTTAAACTAACTTTACAGGCTCCAATGTTAAGCTCTCGGCCCCCTTTAAAGCTATGTATCGACGATACATACGACAGTGTCCCCACATAAGCAAACCTCAATCTGCTGTGAAGCACTGACACACAAGAGCACCCACAATCGTAGACAGACCTTTAGATCAGGCCTTTTTCCCCAAGATACAAAAGCTTAGCCAAAGCAGTCTCACCTTCTTTAGTGAGGGGTCTCCTGACCACATACTGTCTGACATCATCTTCCTTGGACAGGTTGAAGAGCTTGCGGATCTTGCTGGCTCTCTTGGGGCCCAGACGGCGAGGGACGGTGCTGTCGGTCAGTCCAGGGATGTCCTTCTCACCTGGATACAAAAAAGGTACTTATTGAGAGACGAGACCAACAGATGTCTAGGAAAGCTAACCTAAAGCAACAATTTTCAAATGGCTTAAAAAAACCTCACTTCAGCATTCTACAATAGACACCCTCTTAACTTTGATGTAGTCTATAGAGATTGAGGGAGCAATGCAGTACAACCAGCCACAGTGCATACGGTCAGGTTGTTATCCGTTAGCAGCTTCACAGTTACTATAGCACCACACTGTCCCCCCTTTGAGGCTACAGAGAAGACAGAAAGGGTCTACTGGGGTGCCTTAGGGCTAGCTAATACAGCAGCATCCGAAACTAGGTTCTTTCCACTCACCTTTCCTGACAATAACCAAGTTGAGCACGCTGAGGTTGGCATCCACGATGCACCCACGGACAGACTTGCGCTTGCGCTCACCGGTACGGCGGGGCCTGTAGCAAGAGTGGCCCTTGCTAAGAAGCAGGCGCACACGGCTGTTGGTCAGGACACCCTGTTTCATGGGGAAGCCCTGCTTGTCGTTGCCTCCACTGATGCGGACAACATAGCCCTGGGATTAAAAATCATAAGTTAAAGTCAAAGAGAGAGCTTCTACTACAGTAACCCAGAAGAGTCTCTTCAAAGATATGCACAAACCTTTAAATTCAAGTGCTTCTACTGCTGACACAGCTTGTACCATCTTTCACACTATGCCAAATCTGCCAGGTGTATAAAACCACCAATACTGGGCTGAGTAACAGTGGACCAACATCCTCTGGTGAAGGGTTGGTGCTTTCCCTGCTCCCACAACACCTCGTTCAATGCATTAGCCCAGTAATAAGTCCTTTCAGAGGTGCAGGTGGTGGGTGAAAGCAGAAAATCCACTAAACTGGGCATGATGGCTCCAGGACCAGGGTTGACAAACACTGCTCAGGAGTGATGGAGCATCATTCACTATCATTAAGGTGGAGCTGGAGAGGAGTTTATGATCTAGAGCTAATCCCAACTTCAGTGTGTGTCCCCACTAACACTGTGTGTCAAATCCTCACCACCCAGCATAAAGCTTTCCAATAAGTCTGAAGAAACATTGACAGTGCAGGTGCCTACAAACATGTGGACATGTAGTGGATGTCTACTCACCTTCCACTCATCTCCCAGAGGGTCTGCAGCGACCTCAGCGGCCATGCGCTTCTCGTAGAAAATCCTAACCTTGCGCTCATCATCAACCTCGATAAGCTTCTGGCAGCCAGTGGCGGGGAAGGAGATATTGAGCTGTTGGAAAGGAAGAAATTAACACATTCTAAGTTATTGGGGGAAACTGCCTATGGTTTAAATCTAGCGGGACATTTTAACAACCAGCCAACGTTTTCAAAAACGCACTTTTAGTCAGAACCCTGCAAACGCCCACATTTATTCAATGTGTTTTGGCGACAGACAAAAATAAGCTAAGCTCTCAAACTAAGAGCATGCTAAAGTTTCATGCCTATGCTAAGCTAACTCACTAAACTGTATTACACAGCTAGTTAGCCTGTTAGTTTTTAAGCCAATATAAAGACCAACCAGCTTTTGTTCATCTACCGTAAAGCATTTAAACCAGCGGCGACAACTCCTTATGGTTATTTCAACGCTATTCAACACATTTCAAACACGTTTCTGCTACAGGCTCCGCCATGTTTGTCCGTCTAGCTGTTCTGTACTTTTGAGCACCGACAAAAATCAACACTCATCCTCCAAACTCGCACTATGGCCGGTACTTCATACAGACAAACTGGCACGTCTGAAAGGTATTAATCGGGATTCCGTGAATATTTTGGCCACATTTTGTAAGCAAAAGGCGTTAAAATATCACTTTCTTGGCCCTCACCTTCATTTTGGAGGACCGTCTCTACCGGAGTCCACCACGAAAAAGAGACCGGATATCCGCCTCATACTCTCACAAAGACTCTTGAAGTATCGCGAGCTTTCGTGGCACGTCGTCACATGGTGGATTTGATTTTTTTTTAATGAGCCGAAATAATGTATTTATTCAATTATAGCGCGCTTAAAATGAAACACCAAATACACGTTTTATCTATTTAAAAGGAAACAACATTGTAAACATTTAAACTATAAGGTGTCAAGAACTTTAATAAGTTTACTTTTTAAAAAAAGATTATTAAAGTACATTTTAAAATAAGTATACCAACAATAATAATTAAAGACACACAATAATTATTGCATTTCCATGGTTTATTTATATATTTATTTATTTATTCATTTTCAAAATAAAAGGCTTCAGATACAGACGCGTCAATCAAAGTCAAAGTGGGCGTGTCCGGCGTTTGGATTGGCAGTCAGACCTTCTCTCTGGTGCACTTTCTTTAGCGTCCGTTTGGTTTGTTGTGGAGAGCCGCGCTTTTGGGGCGGAGCGAGGGCACGCGCCGTGTGTTGTGGCTCGCGCTACTACAATTGGATCACACGAGAAGCGGCCCGCGAGCGAGCTCGACTGTCGCGCAAGTTCTGGAGTCCATACACCGTGTGAATGAAGAAGAAGCCCCGTTAGCAGAGAGCATGCAGAGCTGTCAGCGGCGGCGCAGAGAAGAGCAGAGCGCAGCCTGTAGCTGAGCGGGGAGTTCAGGAGCTCGGAGCTCTTGTGTGCGTGAGGAATGAGCAGTCTGAGACTTTGGGAGCAGCTCCAAGCCGGCACCTCGGAGGTGGACTGGTGTGAAGGCAATTACCTCATTTACCCCAACATAGCGGAGTTTTACAACACGGTCAGTACAGCCTCTCACAGGTTCCTCTCAGCCAGGTTAGAGACCACACACACTACAGCTACACCACGGTCAGTACAGCCTCTCACAGGTTCCTCTCAGCCAGGTTAGAGACCACACACACTACAGCTACACCACGGTCAGTACAGCCTCTCACAGGTTCCTCTCAGCCAGGTTAGAGACCTCACACACTACAGCTACACCACGGTCAGTACAGCCTCTCACAGGTTCCTCTCAGCCAGGTTAGAGACCTCACACACTACAGCTACACCACGGTCAGTACAGCCTCTCAGCCAGGTTAGAGACCACACACACTACAGCTACACCACGGTCAGTACAGCCTCTCACAGGTTCCTCTCAGCCAGGTTAGAGACCTCACACACTACAGCAACACCACGGTCAGTACAGCCGCTCACAGGTTCCTCTCAGCCAGGTTAGAGACCTCACACACTACAGCAACACCACGGTCAGTACAGCCGCTCACAGGTTCCTCTCGGCCAGGTTAGAGACCTCACACACTACAGCTACACCACGGTCAGTACAGCCGCTCACAGGTTCCTCTCAGCCAGGTTAGAGACCTCACACACTACAGCAACACCACGGTCAGTACAGCCGCTCACAGGTTCCTCTCGGCCAGGTTAGAGACCTCACACACTACAGCTACACCACGGTCAGTACAGCCGCTCACAGGTTCCTCTCAGCCAGGTTAGAGACCTCACACACTACAGCAACACCACGGTCAGTACAGCCGCTCACAGGTTCCTCTCAGCCAGGTTAGAGACCTCACACACTACAGCTACACCACGTTCAGTACAGCCTCTCACAGGTTCCTCTCAGCCAGGTTAGAGACCACACACACTACAGCTACACCACGGTCAGTACAGCCTCTCACAGGTTCCTCTCAGCCAGGTTAGAGACCACACACACTACAGCTACACCACGGTCAGTACAGCCTCTCACAGGTTCCTCTCAGCCAGGTTAGAGACCACACACACTACAGCTACACCACGGTCAGTACAGCCTCTCACAGGTTCCTCTCAGCCAGGTTAGAGACCTCACACACTACAGCAACAACACGGTCAGTACAGCCGCTCACAGGTTCCTCTCAGCCAGGTTAGAGACCTCACACACTACAGCTACACCACGTTCAGTACAGCCGCTCACAGGTTCCTCTCAGCCAGGTTAGAGACCACACACACTACAGCTACACCATCAGTACAGCCTCTCACAGGTTCCTCTCAGCCAGGTTAGAGACCTCACACACTACAGCTACACCACGTTCAGTACAGCCGCTCACAGGTTCCTCTCAGCCAGGTTAGAGACCACACACACTACAGCTACACCATCAGTACAGCCTCTCACAGGTTCCTCTCAGCCAGGTTAAAGACCTCACACACTACAGCTACACCACGGTCAGTACAGCCTCTCACAGGTTCCTCTCAGCCAGGTTAGAGACCTCACACACTACAGCTACACCACGGTCAGTACAGCCTCTCACAGGTTCCTCTCAGCCAGGTTAGAGACCACACACACTACAGCAACACCACGGTCAGTACAGCCTCTCACAGGTTCCTCTCAGCCAGGTTAGAGACCTCACACACTACAGCTACACCACGGTCAGTACAGCCTCTCACAGGTTCCTCTCAGCCAGGTTAGAGACCACACACACTACAGCTACACCACGGTCAGTACAGCCGCTCACAGGTTCCTCTCAGCCAGGTTAGAGACCTCACACACTACAGCAACACCACGGTCAGTACAGCCGCTCACAGGTTCCTCTCAGCCAGGTTAGAGACCTCACACACTACAGCTACACCACGGTCAGTACAGCCTCTCACAGGTTCCTCTCAGCCAGGTTAGAGACCTCACACACTACAGCAACACCACGGTCAGTACAGCCTCTCACAGGTTCCTCTCAGCCAGGTTAGAGCCCACACACACTACAGCTACACCACGGTCAGTACAGCCTCTCAGCCAGGTTAGAGACCTCACACACTATCGCTACACCATCTCACTGTCACTTTAATGAGTACAGGTGAGAAGTGAAGGCCATTCCCACCAGCACAACAAAAATCACCTGCTACTTTCTGTTTATCCCAAAACAGTGCCTTAGTATCTTACAGTAATGCCTTGTTATTCACTTACTTCATGAGTCATTATTTGGAGATATTAAGTCAATATTGTAAAAGACAAAAAAAAAGTTTGGTCTGAGATTACGCAGGTAAATATTTTGAGATACTAAATCTTTAAAAACAATAAACCAGTTTCTTTTGAGATAGTAAGTCAGTCATTTGAGACAAGTTATTATGGTTAGATACTTAGCCACAATAATAAGATACTTTGTGATTATTTTATGAAATAAGACATTTTCAGATGCTTATTTTCAGGTTTAGTTGATATAGTCAGATATTTAGTCTTTATTATAAGTATAATAAGTAATTAGTTAATGTAAGTCATATACATAGTCAATATGATCAGATTCAATTCAATTCAATTCAGCTTTGTCATTATACCAATACAGGGTTGTACAGTATAACGAAACATGGTCAGGCTCCTTCTCCAGTGTGTCTATGTGTGTGTATATATATATATATCGTCACTGTCCAAAGAAAAACAGGTATCTCCAAAATGGCAACTTTAGAGGAGAGGCCATAAACCTCATTTAATTTGAATGGAAGTCAAGGGAACCAGATGTCTTTCAAAGTCGTTTTGGGCCATTACTGTTGGTCCATACCGCATGGAATTTCTACAGGGTGTAAACAGCAGCTCATGTGATCAAATGAGGCATAAAAGTAAAAATCAACAAAAATGGAGATACATGTTTTTCATTGGACAGCGACGATATATATATATAGTGTAGTGCAAAGACAAATACACAAAAACAACGTGTGCAAAGAGTAACAGCTGTATCAGTATGTGGTTGTAAAGAGTATGGATATATAAAGTGTACAGTGCAGGTGGGAGAACAGCAGCTTAATGTTCAGGTAACAGCCAAATTGCTTTGTACAGATGTTCAGTATAGATAAATAAATATAGATGAATAAAGATTAGATGCATGGTCAATATTTTGAGGAATAAGTATTGTTTATTATTTTGAGAGATAATTATGTTGAGATGGAAATGAGTCGTTATTTTGACTTGCTTATTCAACATTGTAAGACGTAAGTCATTTCTGAGAGACTTAATGAATATTTTGTGAGTTAATCAATACCAGATATACTCTGAGAAACTTATATTTCATTATTAGTCATTATTGTTTATATACTAAGTCAAAGCTGAGACATAGTCAGTATTTTAGGAGCCTTAGTCAGTGTTTTGAGAAATAAGTCAAATATTGACATGGTCAATATTTTCAGTAACTGTGTCTGAATTATTCTGAAATATCATGTCAATATTTTGACACGGTGTTTTGTGTAACAGAGATGGTTGTTTTCTGAACATGGCAGGAATGGGCTTCCGTACAAAAGCCAATTAAACCACACACATGCAAAAATCGTGTTGTTTTATGGAAATAATGACAGTAACGGCAACAGCAGCCGACCATCGGCAACCCGAGTGGAGCTGCAATGGAACATCTTATGATATTCAGCATCTGTCAGCCCAGGGAATGAAATCTGATTCTCTGTTCTGCTCTTTTAGGATCATTTAACCTAAAATAAAATATAAACTACAAAAGACAGAAGAAGTACATGGAGCTGGCGGACCTCAGAGACACTAGTCAGAGGCTGGTTAGAGGCTTAGCGGCTGGTTGGATGTGCCTTTCCTATCCCCAGACACATGTAGCTACAAGCTAAACACTTTCCCATCTGTATTTGCAATTCCATCTAGTTAGCATTCGGTCACGTTAAAGCATCAGTGATTTGCTCCTGTGCTGGCGTAATGTTGTTTCCTAATCTCATTTGTCGTTTCAGATCAGCAATGTCTTGTTTTTCATCCTGCCGCCCATTTTGATCGGCCTGTTCCAACAATATGCAACTCATTATAACCGTGGGATCTATCTCATATGGGTCCTGCTGGTTGTCGTGGGTAAGTGAGCCTTTCCTCTCTTCCTCTGTTGTTTGTCCTTTAGTGAAGGGATGTCCTGGTAGGTTGACTGACGTAACCGAGCACTGTGGACTATTTGTGTCTAGGAAGCTGTTAACCACTGTTAGGTTGGCTTTTAGCTCATATTGGCAGAGACTACACTAGTAGGTCACGTTTGATTGATAGCCGTTCATTGACGCAGCATGCCAGATGTCTCGGCATGGAGTTGTAGAGGTTCCTAATGGTGTCCTGTGTGCCGTTCTTGCCGCATATCGGATGGGGACACGTATCGTCCCCAGTGTCCGCCACCCAGTGTCCGCCACCCAGTGTCCACCACCCAGTGTCCACCACCCAGTGTCCGCCACCCAGTGTCCACCACCCATTATCCCCCACTTCAAAATCGGGGCAACCAAATGCTAAGGACTTCTGAAATGTAAGAATAGGAACTGTCCTTCTTTCCACACAGATGATTTGCTGAATTTGGAGTGTTCTTGGTTTTGGATGAAGACATGGACGTTAATGACTTATCACCTATGGTCAGCTGTTTTGACAGAAACCTGATTTTCTGTTTCCGTCCATCACAGACCGGGTCCCTAGCCTTAAGAGCTTCAGTACAGTCTCTAGTTGTTGTTCTGGAGCTCCATGAGTTCCATGTGGTTGGCACCAGAGTCGAATTCATTCAGATAACACTATAACTGTAGGAGACATTTCCCTTAGAGATACCGCAGTGCCCAGCCCCCCTTCCCAGTGTCCCTGAGAGATAGGAAATTCATTTCGCAATAAGTCTGTTTGGTCCGATAGTAACCCGTGGTGTTGTAATCCAAGGCAGTTTCATGTGTATTGAGGGGAGAAGGGGCGGCAACGATTAAACGAAGAATGCAGTACGTTTCAGTCTGTTTAATGAAGCCGGGTTCAGCAAACGGGTAGCGACCTCAGCGCTGTACTCTGTTGTTGTGTATCGAGTGACACGCACTAAACACATTCTTCTAGAGGATCACTGTGGTCATCCTCTCCAGAGCAACCGTGACTTTGTTCAGTTAGGTGTCAGTAGTCGACTCCCTAGTAACTTACCCGGATCAGTCAGGTTCTTTACAGTATCCGGATCTGTCTGGTTCTTTACAGGACATTAGGATTAATTGAAGCCTCTTTAGTTTAGACCTGTTATGAAGAAGAGGCGGCACCTACTCTTTCACCCAAGCTGTAATCCGCTGAGAACAACACATCAATAGAGCTCTCGAGCCTCTGTGCAAACAAAGTTGCCATGTTTGACACACGGTTACATGACAATGGTGGGTGTGTGTGATGCTAGGGGGTCTTCTGTGTGACTTACAAGATGCAAGCTCACTGCTCCTGTTTGAGCAGTGCCCTGCTATAGAGCTGTTTGAGCAGTTCGACAAGTCTTACATCTTTTAACCACCATCCAGCAAACATCAGCATTCCCCGCATGAGTCTGCACATATTTTCAAACGAGGAAACTGAGCAGTTTTGAACTGCATAGCTTCATAAGAAGCTCTTCTCGTGAATTTTGTACCAATGTGTCAGTTTGTCAAAGTATGTCGTTCATGTCAGGTCCTGTCTAGTCTTCGCCTTTATTAGAATATGTTACTAATCAAAGCACAACAAAATCCTATATGGTAAAGGAATATTGAGGTCTCCAAGTTCCTCACTGTAGAAATGTCAATTTTGTTCATTATTTAAATGGTCATTGTGATTATATTAGTTATTAGTTGTGATATGTTAAATCATTTGTGGTTTTCTTTATATATGTGTAATTATTGTTTTTTAACATTTAATTATTTAGCAAAAATCTTCTTCAGCAATACATGTTTGCCTGTTTTTGGCTAATTAGTAACTAATCAGTAAAACTCCAGTGAACAACTTTGTACTTGTATGATAAAAATCTGCGGCAATTTGCCAAATGGGGAGGGGGAAAAGTTGTGACCTAAAGGGTCTGACTATACTTAGTGCTTTCACTTAAAAAAAAATCCTTAATAAAAATAAATAAATACATTTTATATATATATATATATATATATATATATATATATATATATATATATATATATATATATATATATATATATATATATATATGTATTTATTTATTTATTTATTTTTATTAAGGATTTTTTTATTTATATATTTTTATATTTATATTTGATTTATTTTTATAATTTTATTTATAGTATTTATATATAATATAATAAGAAAAACAAAGTGGCAACTTTACAGGAGATGCCAAAAAAGTCAATGGAACCAGACGTCCTTCCGAGCACTTCTGGGCCAATTTAGTTGGTCCATTCATCATGCAAATCTCACAAAATGTAAACAGTAGCAGCTGTTTTTAAATGATGCATAAAAGTCAAAATTGACAACAATGGAGATTGGACATGTTTTTCATTGGACAGTGACGATATATAACATACAAAAAATTGAAGATACTGTGGAACTTTTGAAAGTGCCATCACTGCAGATCCTTCTAAAGCATTATGCAAATGAGCACAACATTAGTTATTAAGCGTCATGATTCCAGATTATCCTATAACGTTAATAGCAGAAAAAATATATACACTATGATTCATTGCGTCACTACATACAGTATAAAGCCTACGGTTGTGTTATAACAGTTTATGTGCGCGATTATGATCGTTAATGCACACTTACAAAGGCTTATGTCTAGCGTTATAAAAACTTCATAGATCTTTATGAATGCAGTTATAATGCATTATAGATACCAGATTCATAGAAAGTGTTACCATATACATTTAATTACTAAAAGTACCTTAACTGTAAAGTAGATGTGAAAAATTAGCATTAGACAACTTAATAGTGGGCCAAATCCCAAGTCTTTGTGGTAATACGTTTGCCCTGTGAGCCCCACTTTGGGTATCTCTGTCCTAGAGGGCCAATACCATGTGGCATATATCAGTTTTGTTTATTAAATATTAAATAAGCAGGTTTTAATGTTCTAGATATATTCATTTATGCAGAGAACAGTGTAATTAGCCCAGTCTACATGGTGACAACAGACTACAAGTAACAGAACAACAATGCATACCACTTCTCAGTCGACTGTAAACACTACAGCATTAACATAATAGCATTCTGTAAACACATAACGATATGGGTCTCATCTGAAGTTCCGTTGCTATGATTGGAATTCCTGAAATCCCTGCCAACAAAATTATGCTTTATAAACATCCTGCCCCAAATCAGATAAGTCTAATCCAGGGCTTAGTGATTTACAGATAAACTACCTTGTACGATGGGCCTTACTTATTGATTTAGGTATTATGGGAATTATGTGTATTTATGTTTAGTATATTTTAATATTTTCTGCTGGGAATTGTTGGGTAAAATTGCAATGATGAATCATGTTATCTCTGATTGTCCTTGTTGGCTACTTCCCTAGAGATTGCAACAGTTTCCCTGCGATGCTCATGCTCCCAATAGGAATGATGTAACCTTTAATGCTGATTGTTGATTACAAGGCTAACGTCTACATCCCTGCCTTTAGGCATCGGCTCAACATACTTCCATGCTACGCTCAGCTTCCTCGGCCAGATGCTGGATGAACTGGCCATTCTCTGGGTGTTGATGTGTGCCATTGCAATGTGGTTCCCTAGGAGGCACCTGCCCAGGATGTTTCAGAGGAACAGGTGAGGACATGCAAATGTGAAAGCCAAGAAATCAATGACTTCAGTGGAAATAAAAGGTTGTTATTGATTTTCTAATGAGGATTAGTTTTATGCCCCGCCTTTAGTTTGTATGTGAGGGTTCTTTGTATTTCACACTAATTTGCATACAGCCCATGTGCTTCTCTGAGCATACTTTAGATATTGTGAGTACTTAAATAACAATGCACGTTTCATTAAAAAAGATTGAAGGTTTAATTGGATTTCGGATATTTTTGCTGTCCAAAAACAAATCCACATCTTTTACATTGTGTGAACATTTCATAATAATCAATAGAAATTCTCCATAATTGGGGTGATGAAACCTCCTTACATTAATTTGCATTAAAAAATTAAGAACTTTTTTTTTTTCTTTCTTCTGCAAAGTTGCTATTTCTGAGATTCCAGTTATTATGATCATATGAAACTTTGAATAAAAACAGTGTATAGTTTTTGTTGGTGTTTCTACATTTAGCCCTACTGAGGCATTATTCTTCTGTTCCAACAAGGAACAATAAAAATGGTGAGGTGTGGTGTCAGGCTTTCAACAGCGATAAAGTGTAGTTCCAGTCCAAAGCCCAGCTGTCCATGTGCTGGACGTTGCTATGTCTTTGCAACTGTGGCACTCCCATTCAAATACAGCTTTAAAATGGAAAGTTCTATTGATAAAGCAACGGCTCTCCAGCTGCTACTGTGGTGAACTAGTTCTTTGCCAGTGTAAGTATCATATCGTCGCTGTCCAAAAAAACAGGTATGTCCAAAAAAGCAACTTTACAAGAGAGGCCAAAAACCTCATTTCATTTGAATGGAAGTCAATGGAACCAGACGTCTTTCCAAGCAGTTTTGGGCCATTTCTGTCGGTCCAATTTCCTACACAAGGTAAACAGCGGCTCATGTGATCAAATGAGGCATAAAAGTAAAAATCAACAAAAATGGAGATAATGGAGATGTTTTTCTTTGGACAGCGACGACATACAAGCAAAGCACTGGCAATATCAGTAAGCAATATTGCAGTAACACAGCAAAATGCTCACTGGAGGATCCCTTTAGAGAACAGTGCACCTTCAGGAAGTTAACCAGTGCTCACAGTTAACTATGGGTTAATCAGCAAACAGCAGACTAACATAACTAACAGCAAACCGGAAAGCTCCCGTTACCTCTCAGACGAGACAGAATGTAGCGGTGAGACGGGGAAAGGCTATGGTCGCACTGGAAGGTGCAAACGGCACCGCTTACATTTGGGATAAAAACTGGACATTGTGTTCACCTTTTGGAAATACCGTACTTTTCATATACAGCCCAGTATTCTCGTTATAATGATGCAGTGCTGTAGATGCTTTCTGTTGAAGTTTATTTTGTCTATAGATATAACAAAGAAAATACTTCTTTAGGGTCAAATTTGATAAACAAAAGTTGGAATATACTAAAAAAAGAAACACTCGATTCTCAATAAGGAAAATTATTTATTTCAGTGTATATATGTATGGAATAGAATAAAAATGGCACATTAAAAGATATATAGAGATGCATGACTGTCTTTAGACAGTGGAGATAAATGAAAAGGGAGATTAGTCAGTTTTTGCATACATTGTTAAAAGCGTGATTTTATTTTTAATGTAAAATGATTCATTGTGGAGAAACTTGGCACCTCAGATTTCTTTACCAAGGTGGTGATGGGAGCCAGGGGTCACAATTTCTATGATGCAATATATTATAAATCTTATTTGCTAATAAAGTTAATAAAGGTAAAGTAATAGTTCTAAATCTAAAGTAGGTTTTATTTGGGGACTGTTTTGCCTTGGAACACATTGCGTGTAGCTCTACACCCTGCATGTACTGTAAAAAAAAACGTTGTAGGCCATTTAAGGTTTATCTCATCATAACCGTTTCCTGTAATAACGTTGAGTGATTTTAGAGGCTTCAGATGTCGGCTTTATATCAGCCCCACAGTGAACGATTCTGACTGTAACAGAGCCTTTCACATCAAAGCGCTCAGAAGGACTTTGTTTACATCGTAATGAGTGCATTACACAGGAAGTGGTGGAGTTCCCCTTTTCAGTGATGACCTCATGCCGCACATATGTCATACAGTGTTAGGTCCCACTAAAAGCTGAATATCAGACTGCTAATTTACACTTGCTTATTTGCCTGACGCTAAAGGAGTAACCCATTTCCTCTAAAGCATTCAGCTTGTTGCCACCAGCTCCTCTGATCTGTTTGCTGAACTCTGGCTCGTGTGGCTTTTGGTCCACTTTTGCATCCAAAAATAGTCTTGCTAGACTTATCACCAGCGCTGCCCTAAGCCGCATGGCAGACGTCCATTACGCATTCCTCCACGTTTGCCCTTTGTGGCTGATCTAAGGCCAGTTTATTGCTGTGCCCGTTATGTTCATGGTGACCAGTCATGTTTGGGAAGCTGTTTCTAGACCAGTCCTTCTTAACCTGCTTGGGCACGAGCAGTCGGGGCTGCTTTTGGGGCCGAGTTGTCCCGCTGCAAATTTAGAAAGAGGAAGATCAGACCTTTCCAATGTCTATTTCTGAGAGGAGCTCAGAAGGATGACCTGTAGCCCAGTAACCATAAGACAATAGGGCACAGCGGTCTTTCTTAGGAGCTCATGTCAGGTCTTCTGTATTTTCTGCTCCTGCTGTGTAGGTAGTCTTATTTATTTTATTATGGTCAGTGAAAAGTCCATCATGTAAACAAAACACATTTTGCTTTTATATATTTATACCGTACAGTATAATTGATCAGCCGTGGGAGGTTTGCAGTGGGGGCTTATTCCTGGCCAATTTAGCATCATGCAAAACTGGTTCAAGTTTCCAGGCATTGTTGACTCCTGCCACGTCTTAACATGTGCATGCGGATGCAGTGATGATCAATGTTTATTAATAATGGACTGTCCAAGTATTCCTGAGCCCATATGGTAATATACATCATGGAAGCATGCAGGTTTTTAATGCAGTGCCGTTTAAGGGGTCAAAGGTCATGGACAATCAGTTGTATTTTCTGGCCTTGCCCTGTATGCACAGATTTATCTGGATTCTCTAAATGTTTATGAATGTTTATGACCTCAGAGGATGAAATACCTAAAGTGCTTTCAGTCGCTCGTTAGGCAGTGTTGTTTTTAAACTGCTGGAGAATTTGCTGACACATTATTTGGCAAGACCTATACCGGCATTGCGTAGTCAAGAGTAGGCCTTTTCCTGGATGCTTCTTTACTGCCCCAGCACGACTGTATCGACTGTTTGAGATGTTTTTAGAACATTATACTAATGTTTTCCATACTTTCCTTCCACAGTGGGGGTATATTTACATAAAACAGTGTTTTGGTTTTTCTACCATTTGCATTCCACGGGTTGTATGTCAGTGAGATGTCTAACCATGGCTCTTTGCCATTTCACAGGTTCCGCTTTAAGCTGTTGGTTGGCCTGCTGTCTGGCGTCACCACGTGTTTGGCTTTCGTGAAACCGGTGATCAACTCCATCTCTTTGATGACTCTGGGCATCCCCTGCACGGCTCTGCTCATTACTGAACTCAGAAGGTCAGAACACGCCTCACTCTAGACATTGCAAATGGAGATTACTCTATACAGTTTACTTATTTAAAAGGGATTTCATGGGTTTGGCATGAGGCCAATGGACCAGCCACCCCTCACCTACTGTACTGTGCTTATAACAACTTCCTAAATGCTGATTTTGCTGGTTTGTCTTGTTTATTTCTATGGCTTGACAGGCAGTGGATTGAAGGGAGGCAGTGGGATTAAGTGTGACAGATGGGTTGGGGGCTGACATTGGGGTTGGCGAGAGTTAGTGAGATCGGAGGAAAGGTGGTGGTGGGGTTGGAGGGATTGAGGCAGTGGAGTTGGAGGGAGGGTGTCTTTGGGGTTGAATGAAGAGTGTCAGTGGGGTTGGACGAAGGGTGTCTGAGGGGGTGGAGGAAGACAGGCAGTGGGATTGGAGGAAGGGTTGCAGTGGGGTTAAAGGGAGGGTAGCGTTGGGTTTGGAGGGATGCAGGCAGTGGGGTTAAGTGTGGCATTGGGGTTGGAGGGAGTCACTGAGGTGGCTGGGTGGGAGCGGGGTTAGAGTGGGAGAGGCATTGGGGTTGGAGGGTGGTAGGGGGTTTGAAGGGAAGCAGTGTGGTTGGACAGACGGTGGGTGGGTGACCCTTATTTGTGCAGATTGAATATATATTAGGGTATAGATCAATGGCTAGGCTAGCAGTCAGGATTGGTTAACACCACAGAGAATCACAGTGGCTGTGTGACATGGCTTGAAGTCGGAGAACACTTAGGAATAGACCCCCTCTATTTCATTTCCCTCACTTCTCACAACCCAGAACGTGCTGCTTGTGTTGGAGCATGTTGACCTAGCATGCTCTTTCACTCTGATTCCCATTCCGCTCTGAAACGGACAACATGTTTTTTCCTTTTCCTCATCAGTCATGGCAGTCAGGACTGGCTCATCCAGCTATTGTTCCGTTTGTTTTCCGTTCGCTGTTGTGGATATGGCTTATTTGTGTTTGTCATTCAACTGAGTGGGTTAGAGTTCCTGTCACTGCAGCAACCACACAACCCTGCCCCATTTGGCATGAGGCCTCGAGTTAATGGAACAGCTAACAGTCACCTACTGAACTGTGCTATCACAACTTCTGGAATGCTGAGTTTTGCTGGTTTGTCTGGTTTCCTTCTGTAGGTCGAGAGCAGTCGACATAGCAAATGCATGGTTGAACTTTGTAAATGGTAGTTACCCTCTCTATCCTCCTTTCTTCTGCTCTCTTTCTCAGTTTAATAAGAATAAACAAATATTACACTGTGCTATAATGAACTATGGTGTTAAGAGAACATACTAATAGTATAGTAGCTGGACAGAGCATGGTTCTAGCTAACGGAAACTGTTCCCCTTTAGTGTTTCATGCTTATGATCATTTGAATAGACATCAATCTCAGACTAATTAATGACCTTCCATTAAAGACTGGTGCACTGAGACACTAGAATCTCTTCACCTACACTGAGCTGATGAAGCATCCTGTTCCAGAAATGATAATAGGACATTAGAACCATAATAAATCATGATAATTAATAATTAAATTAAATTTGGGTATATCAGGCAACACACATGCCAGTGATTGTGATGGCTCAGTTAGATGATGTTCTAAAAATCAGAGAAAGACTCTTGGTGAGGTAAGGGGCATTTGGGAGGCTGAAGACCCCTGTCTTAGTCAGGCCTGTTGTCACAATCAAAGCTGAAGTCACTTCAACATTGTTTATTCTGCCACCTAGTGGACACAATCTATACTGCACTTCATCAAAATGAGAGAAAAATGCTACATCCCTGTTTTTGCTATTCACATATGCCATACCATTATGTTCTCTTGCGTCATGTGAATGCCCTTGAATATGTCTGTGCTATTTCTCTATGCAGATGTGAGAATCCGCGTGTGTTTAAGCTGGGATTGGTCTCCGGAGTGTGGTGGGCTCTTGCTCTTTTGTGCTGGATCAGTGACCGAATCTTCTGTGAGATGTGGTCCACTATCAACTTCCCTTACCTGCACTGTGTTTGGTAAGTGCAGTCTCGAACTGTGACCGTTGTGTTTTTAAAAAGTAAATCTCCATTTTTGTTTTTTATTTTTATGCCTCAATTGGTCACATGAGCTGTTATTTACACTTGAAGAATGGACCAACAGAAAACCCAAAACTGCTTGGAAAGACAACTGGTTCCATTAACTAACTTCCATTCAAATAAATGAGGTTTTTGGCCTCTCCTGTAAATTTGCCATTTCGGAGATACCTGTTTGTCTTTGGACAGTGACGATATACTAAGTATGTACTTAGTATGCTAAATATATATCCTTAGTGTACTTACAAATATACATAAATATGACACTAAATCTACTTCACTAATTGTACACCACTAGGATTCCCTTAAATGTACCTAAGTACATATGAAGGTACATTTCTAGTACATGAAAATAAGCAGAAAGGCAGTAGGTCAGGCTCAAAAAGCTCTCAATGCAATATAAACATACAGATGAATGTAATTAGCTGTGTCAGGATAATTTTATCCTGTTATATATCAATATGAGGTGCTAAATGATATGATTCACAGATTATCAATTTCTATTTTTTAGAATTTTGACGTTCCTTCCTCATTTAAATGCAGCAGCTGCTGATAACATTGTGTGAACATTTCATGATGACAGAGCCTATAGAAATGGTCCAAAATTGCATGGAATAAAACCTACTTCTAATATAAACATGCACTGTAAATAAAGAAGGTTTTTGCCTCTGCTGTAAAGTTGTCATTTTGGAGATAAATGTTTTATATAGGTGGTCAGATTTAACGTTTAAATCAGTAACAAATTATAAAAAAGTCTGTATCTATTCTGTAACTACTGCTGATATTTTTTTAAGGGTACTTCATGAAAGGCAACCATTCGATTTAGAACTGTGTGGTGCTATACAGCGCCACTTTATACTTTCCATGCTGAATTGGCTTTTCAGATTGATGGAGAATATGATGCATATGGTTCTATATAAACCTTTTCCCTGAACTTTTTTTGAAAGTTGTTATATATATAGCACCTAAAAGGTTCTGCTATTGCTCTGCTGTTGTAAGCTTGTAACAATAGAAGAACCATTTTTGGTGCTCTGTAAAACCAGTTTTCTCTCTTTTCTTTAGAAGAGTGCAGAAACAGCACACAGTGTATCAACACAGACATAAACATGCACAACATACATCATGCATCTACACACCCACACGGCTGTATAACTGGGGGGTTCACAACATGCTTTCCAGAGTGTCCGTTGCATGAAACCAAATATTGACATTAGCTTTATTAGCTCTATTGATTCGAGCTGTTGAAAGTTCCATATACATGATCTCTATAAAGGACAAAGTCCAAGCTCGGCTAGAGAGAGAATGAGGTGCTTTCCAATAAGCACCAACCATTTGCTTAGCTGCAGTAAGCCCGGCCTAGATGATAAACTTTCAGCATTTAGATGCAGTAAGTTCAGAAATGGGTTAAAGTATGGGTTAACATGGCAGCGGAATTAAGAAAAATGCTCATTGGTCTATTTCTCTCTTCTTCTCAGGCACATCTTCATCTGTCTGGCCTCTTACCTGGGCTGTGTGTGCTTCGCTTATTTCGACGCAGCCACGGAGGCTCCAGAGAAAGGACCCGTCATACTGTTCTGGCCCAGCGAGAGGTGGGCCTTTGTCGGGGTCCCATATGTCATGCTGCTCCACACCCCACGGAAATCCTCCATCAAGGTGACATAGACGGTCACGAAGTGCCAAAAAGGGATATTTAAGTTACATCAGGAGATAATCAAGTGAAACAGAGATGCCATAGTGTGAAGGAGGGCTATAAAATTGGCTTATCCATCCTCCACTCATGAAAAGATGTTCTTCTGAAGCTACTGTTGTAGGGTTGGATAAGCTTTACAGACTGTTCAAATAGCTAGTTTTAGAAATGTAGATAATAATTTCAAATTAACAGTGTTGTTTGACAAATCACTGACAACCTCAGCCATGCTACAGTTGCTAGTATTTTAGGCTACAACATTAAGTTAGCTAGCTAGCATTGCTAAAGCAGGTGCCTAAGATCTGAGCTTTCTATTACTTTCTATTAGCCCAGTCAGTTAAGACAGGGACCCTGGAGATGTTGTCCTGCAAAGTTTGGTGATTTACCTGCTCAGACACTTGCTAATTGCTCGGTTTAGTGCTTTAATAGGGGAACATGTTTTCATATAATGTCAGCCAGGCCACAGTAGCTAACAGTGTAAGCTACAATGCTAAGTTGGCTAACCATAAGTGTTAAAACAGCTAAAATCAATTAACTTTTTATTAAGCCAATGAATAGGAGCAAGGGTTCACAACTCTTGTCCTAGAATACTGGTGTTTAGCCCAGGTTGGAGATTTACCTGCTCAGGCACCTGCTAATTGCTCTTTTTAGTGCTTTAGTAGGGTAACCTTCAATATGGGCTGGAGACTGGCCCTCTAGGACTCGAGGTCTCCACCCCTGAGTGAAAGATTTATCACTAAAAAACTTGGATGAAAAATGTTTTCATGTAATGTCAGCCAGGCCACAGTGCTAACAGTGTAAGCAACAATGTTAAGTTGTCTAACCATAAGTGTCAAAAAAGCTAATACCATTGAACTTTCTTTTAAGCCAGTCAATAGGGGCAAGGGTTCACAACTCTTGTCCTGGACTACTGGTTTCCACACCTGATTGAAGTAATTTATTAATTGCCAACTTTACATAAAATGCTAACTTTAGCCATACCGCTGTTACTAGCAGTATAGACTACAAAAGTTAACATAGCTAGCTAGCAATGTTAAAACAGCTGACAGTGCTGCACCTTCCTCTGAGCTAATCACTGAAATCCTACAGCTGCTACAGTGATCATAATCAGATTTCTCCATTTAACTAACTTTTCAAATGGTCATGTAAACAGAGTATGTTGATTAGGGCCTAGAAATGAGAGCTGGATTGGATCTCAGTAATCCAGGTTCTCGGTGCATGTATACCCCTTGCTCTGATTTCTTTCATTTATCTCTGTCAAAAACAGAAACATGCAAAGAGCATTTTACACAAAATTAAGCATTTGAGTTATATGTTTAAAAACTTTCAGTACACTTACAAATATTTATGAAAATAGTAGCTATGAAAAAACATGTCTGTGGATGGAGAATGGATCGGTAAGTTGAAAGTTACCAGGTAACAGGAGGCCAAAAGGAGACAAAAGGCAGTAAGGTGCCATAAGGTGACTAAGGTTATCAGCACTCTACCTCAGCCTCTGTGTTAGTGGCAGGTTCTTCATTAATGCACAAGTTTCCATTCAAAATACCAGCGGTTGTGAGGGATGCCTGAGCTGCACAATGGATATTAAAAGCACAAACCCAGCTGTGTGTTTTTGAGATATGTGGAAACATAGCCTTTTATTGATATTGGTGCCAAATCTTTTTGTACCCGAATGTATATCTGTCTGTTTTGAATCACTGATGAATCAGTGTAGTCAATGCAATCAGTCAATGCAAGAGCTTCATTAGACTATGTATTCAGATTTTAATTTTTGTACTGTATGGCAGTGTGCCTTATGGAATATAGATTATCAACATATCAAATAAAGGGCGCAGATCGTATTTAAGCTAGTGCTGGAGTATTTAAAATATCTGTATAATTCAGTTGTTAAGATGACTTCTGTGTGGTTTGATTTAAAGGGGTTTCTTAAGATCTATCTATCATGTATCTTCATTTTTGTCCATTTTGAATTTTATGCATCATACGCACACAGCAGCTGCCCTTCACATTGCGTGAAAATATGTCATGATGAATGGACAGACAGAAATGACTCCAAACTGCTTGGACGAAAGTCTGGTTCCATTGACTTCCATTAAAAATAATTTGGTTTTTGCCCTCTCCTGTAAAGTAAAAATAAATACGATATAACGAAATACAGCTCTGGAAATACATAAGAGAAATATAAATCAGCATCTCCACATGTACAGCAGGTTCCTAGTGAGGAACAGGAGGTTGGGTTCTAGCTTTACTGGCAGATACAGTGAGCCTCTGGTTCATAAGGTCAGGCAGCAAACACACAGGACAACACGGCTACAGACTGGCAGAGGGCCAAACCCACTCTCTACTGACCGTAATGAGCGCCACCTAATTACAACGTCCCTTAACCACCATAAGATGACCTCAGGTGACCTACAGAGAGACTGGCGAGCGGTGGCTGGGGTGAAACGCACAGTGAGCATGGTTCTGGAGGTCAGTAGTGATTTTCTAAATAAACAGATCTAGTACAATATCTGATCTGGAGTTTGGGAGACATGGTTCCAGTAGTGTAGAGAATCAAACAGAACCAACACAAACCCAGAACCTGTACAGCTAGAGACACTGATCATTTTCAGGTGGTCTCTTAAATTTTTCCAGAGCTGTATATGGTATATCCAGCATCCACCATTAACAATTTGAATCAATTCATATTACATGTGCCTTTCAGTAGCATTGAATGCTTGAGACAGCTGGTTTCTCCAGAATGGAGCATCTGAAACCACTCTGAATGACTTAGTTTGCACTTTAACAACTGAATTATATAGAAGAAAAACTATCCGTTGAATTCTCCTTTAAGCTGTGGGGCACAGATGTGCCGGTATACCAGGACTTTACCCTTCCAGTTATATAATGATACTTTTAGTTCATGACTCAGTGGAAAACATGCATGTTCCCAAGCTGTAAATGAACTGATATATTGTGATATGCAAATGATTACATATAGCGTGGTTTTAATAAGGTGTTTGCTGTTATTTTTAAGAGGCTTTTACTTTTTATGAGAAGTTCATATAATTCGTTTTGTACGTGGTTTACAGAGGTACATACAGTTAGTGGAAAAGAGGCCTAGTGAATGCAAATACAAACTCTTTTACTTTTTGGTGTAGTCAGTACAACTCCATATCTAAAGAGTCTATCTATCTATCTATCTATCTATCTATCTATCTATCTATCTATCTTTCAAAAATAGTCTATCTATCTATCTATCTATCTATCTATCTATCTATCTATCTATCTATCTAACAAAAATAGTCTATCTATCTATCTATCTATCTATCTATCTATCTATCTATCTATCTATCTATCTATCTATCTATCTATCTAACAAAAATAGTCTATCTATCTATCTATCTATCTATCTATCTATCTATCTATCTATCTATCTATCTATCTATCTATCTATCTATCTATCTAACAAAAATAGTCTATCTATCTATCTATCTATCTATCTATCTATCTATCTATCTATCTATCTATCTAACAAAAATAGTCTATCTATCTATCTATCTATCTATCTATCTAACAAAAATAGTCTATCTATCTATCTATCTATCTATCTATCTATCTATCTAACAAAAATAATCTATCTATCTATCTATCTATCTATCTATCTATCTATCTATCTATCTATCTAACAAAAATAGTCTATCTATCTATCTATCTATCTATCTATCTATCTATCTATCTATCTATCTATCTATCTATCTATCTATCTATCTATCTATCTAACAAAAATAATCTATCTATCTATCTATCTATCTATCTATCTATCTATCTATCTATCTATCTATCTATCTATCTATCTATCTATCTATCTATCTATCAAAAATAGTCTATCTATCTATCTATCTATCTATCTATCTATCTATCTATCTATCTATCTATCTAACAAAAATAGCCCATTTTGACGTGATGGTTTTGGGACATTACATGCCTGTTCAATTTGAATGGTGAGAGACTATTTAATAAAAATAAAAAGAGAGGTTAGAAAAAGGTCATGCAAAGGCTATAACCTGAAGTGGACCTCAGTGGCCAAAATAAAACACTGGAGGAATCTAGGATATGGGCCCTTTAGGTGGATTTGTGCTGACAGCCAAAAGCAAAAGAGCACCAGTAAACCAGCGGTCAGGATGTTTCTGCACATGAAGGATCTATGCTCATAGATATATGCACAATGGTTGTTTACTTCTATGAGTTTATGATAAAAGGGACTTTTATTAATATCTAATTGTTTTATGTGCATATTTCAGTGGTTGTGATGTAATCAGGGTGGAAAGGTCATTGTGGAGAAAGTTTACTGACACAGTGTTGATGTTAATTTCGTCTTTGGGTTCCAGTGTCATTTTGTAAGGTTTTTGTGAGGTAGCTTTTAGCAGCTCAGCAAACGGAGCATTTCACATCAGGCCAATCTGAAACACTAACTATCTTTTTAATTATGCAAAAAAAAAAAAAAGATGAAATTCCTTTTTCATAAGACATAACTATTATATCTAGCAGAACACTGATCATTTGCACTTTTAGTAAAAGCAGGAAAGTGACTTGCAAACAGCCAGAAAACTCAAGGATATGTATTTCACAGTTTATACAGTTTTATAGTAAATGTCGATAGTTCTGCTTTATTATGAATCATATCAGCCTCTCTATAGTTGTGTATTTTGACTGTATTTGATTATAATTAATTCAATAAATCATCCATGTATTTTCCAAACCTGTTGTAGTTCATAAATGAGTGATTTTGTTTTCTTCAGCTGTTTTTGGTAATATACAGTCAATAAGACCACATTTACATATTAACATTCATGGTCACATAATCAATTACCCAATACCATTCCTGGTCAGATTTGGCACTATTTCTGATCAGACTCGGCACCTCTCCTGATTAGACTTGGCCCCTTTCCTGATTTTACTCCTCGCTTCTCCTGATCAGACTCAGCACCTCTGCTGATTTTACTCCTCACCTCTCCTAATCAGACTTGGCGCTTAGAAAATCAACATAAATGTCGTTTGACTGGGGCATATAACTCCATCCACACTAGTAATGAATCATCAGGTATGAATCCTAAATGATTACTGGTATGAATGGGCTTATCAGAGTTTATCAGACGCGATTCAGTAATATTGGGTTCATTTGGCCCATAGCTATAGAATAAAGCTTAGTGACTCACTCATGTAAACAAACCCAGGTTAAGACCGAGGGATAAATACTACCTTTATCCACAAGGTGGCGACAAAACAATCCCAATCTGAACCCATCGTGAACAGAACAGCTAGACTTAATATTACACTACACTGTTTCACCTCATGAATACTGGGATTTGTAGTTTAGTAATATTACTCCAATATCAGTGCATATGAAAATTATTATAGAAGACTGTAGGCAAATTCATGTTTGAAATATGTCAATAATGTTATTCTTTACAGTGCTTGTATATAAAGGATTTTGTGGTACCTACTGTAGGACTAATATCCATCATGGTGTTATTAATGTATTACTGTAATTTACAGACCTTTTAATATATATATATATATATATATATATATATATATATATATATATATATATATATATATATATATATATATATATATATATATATATATATATATATATATATTCATTTAATTTGTCTTCAAGGATTCAAGGAGGCTTTATTGTCATTCGCATCACATGTGGTACATGGGGTGGAACGAAATTGTGGTACCCAAGGACCCAGTTTTCCCAGACAGCAGAATAATATTAAATGAATAAAATAAACATAAATATATATCTATCTATAAATATAAATCTATCTACCTACCTACCTACCTACTGCAAGCCTTGCAATCTAATGGCGTTTCTTTATCTTTGAAGCATGTTACTGATTGCCTAGCGGCACTTTTCCAGACTTGTTACAGAATTATTGTGGGGCAGAATGCTGGTCTGTGTTTGGTGTTTGTATCCAAGTAGAATAATAAAAGCCGCAAACAGATTAAGATACCATATAATCGCTGTCTATGAAAAATATGTATCTCCATTTTGTTATGCATTGTGTATAAATTTCATGATGAATGGGCCAACAGACATGGCCCATAATCACTTGGTGTGGAGGAAGTCTGGTTCCTTTGACTTCCATTAAATTAGGTTTTGCCCTCTCCTGTAATGTTGCCAATTTTTTAGACACTGACAGTATGCTGAAAAGTTATCTATCCAATCCATCCAAATGATTTGGATGGAATTCTTGAGTTCTTGGACCAGCATAAATGCAGCTGGGGGTGGGCTGAAGTACTGTTTTTGAAAACTTGGCTTGCAGGGCCGCAGTTAGCCTGGAAAATAACCCTGATCCTGCCCCCTCACCCAAAATGGTTGGAGGTTTGGTGGTTATTTATTCCGTCTTTTCATCCACAGTAGGTGGTGTAAAGAATTGGCTTGAGTTGCTTGTCTTGTTAATGGCTGGTTAATTGAAGGACTTGCTGAAGTTGTTGACTTGTCAGCAGAAACAGATGATGTTGGAGGGGGAGGAGGGCTAGACGTACCAGAGAATGTGAAGGGATCAAGTGTCTCAAGATTCCTCCTAAAGGTAACTGCTACAGGTGGAGTGATAAAAGTCTTCAGGACAAGTGCAAGAGAGAATGGCACGAACAAAATGATCTAGTATCCTCCATGTTGGACTGATGGCAGGTTAGATGCTACAGTGGCTCATTATCAAGGTACAAAGTGGTATTATGAAACAGGACAGGTCAGGGCTAACTGGTTAGCATGCTAACTCCAGTAGATACGAAGCATATATGATGGACAAAATATGATTGTTGGATGTTTAAACTGAAAGGTATAACTCAGATCAGTGTCAAGCATAGTGTCCATATGCACAAACAGATTCAGTCCCACTGTCTTAGTGGGAGTCGTAAATCACAACAGAAGTGGAGAGGACAGAGCTCATGACAGATGAGGTGTCTGAGGTCTGATGATGCCTTCCATCATCCATCATGTTCCCACCTGGACAGCAGGTCAACCCTGCTCAACACCAGAGATGCCACAAAGAGCTTAAGAAAACAAGTATTTCCCATACATGGTTTAGCAAAACAAATGTTTGCTGGAGAACATGTTCTAGACATACGGCAGATGAGCTTTGACAGGTAGATTTGAATACAGTACGTTCCCATATGTGGGATTCAAATGTGTTGCCTTGTATGAAGCATTCTTACAGTCTCCTTGTAACTCCTCCACGAGTGCCAATAACAGCTGGGACTGGATTTGACATGGAGGTAGGCCACATCTGTGTTCAGACACTCTGGTATCAAAGAATTGTGCAGTTGGGCCAGATTTGGTTAGGGTTGCCACCCGTCCCGTAAACTACAGAATCGTCCTTTATTTGGCCACCAAATGTGGACACGTCACTCACACATGACCAATCCACAAGCTGGCAATCCTAGATTTGGTGGATGCCTTCCCTGGCACAATCCTGAGGGGAATTTCCTGTAGACCGGGATTGTAGCCACTGCTGGTTGACTCGTATGATCATGCTCTTCCATACACCTTGTTTCAGCTACTTCACTGTACCTCCACTAGCACCTCTTCTCTATCTATGAATCCCGGCACTCACGCCCCGCTAGTAAAATACAACATGCTTAATATAAAAAACAACCACAGGTAACACCAGCACTGTGTGGTTCAACCTATTGTACTTAACGCTTCTCGCCATGGATGCACCAAAGCTTGGCCTCACGTAGACCAAACGCAGTACAAGAGACTTTTGAGCCTTGGAAATTGTGGATGTTAGCAGGCAATGTGGAAATGTGTTGCATGTGCTACTTAGTTCTGGGCTGTGGGGCTTGTTAGTGATGGAGTGTTGGTGCCAGTCATTAGGGAGAGGCTACAGGTGACCTGCCTGCTGTCCCAATCATTCAATAGCATTGGGAAACAGTTCTCTCTGCTAGCTTAATCAACTATCCAGTTGGAGTAGGTCATTTAGTGAAATTAATATTTAAGATTTGAATCCCTTGTTGATCCCACAGTGGGGAAATTTAGTCTCCGCATTTAACCCATCCGTGAAGTGAAACACCACAAACACACTCACTAGTAAACACACACTAGGGGGCAGTGAGCACACTTACCCGGAGCGGTGGGCAGCCCTATCCACGGCGCCCAGGGAGCAGTTGGGGGTTAGGTGCCTTGCTCTCTGTGTCTGTTACCTCAGTCGTTACTGTAGGCTCAGGTAATCGAACTGGCGACCCTCCAGTCACAAGGCTCTTTCCCTAACCTCCAGCCCACAACTGCCCCCCAAAGCGCAACTGCCCCGTGTGAGGATTGAACTCACGACCTTCAGATTATGAAACTGAGGCGCTACCTACTCCGCTAACAAGGCTCCCAATATTTTTTTATTTCTATGTGTCCTTATGTGACCTGATGCCTATGGCCAGATTCCACAAACAAGACCCACATCTCTGTCTAACATAGCCATTAATGATTGATAGTATTTGGGCTTAGGTTATAGATGACATCTAATGATATGGATGTGACCTTATCTTTACACTTGTTGAGCACTGGTGTATGATTGTGTGTGTGTGTGTGTGTGTGTGTGTGGACAGGGAATACATGCTATTTCCTGGTTATGGTATGGTAAGTTACACTTTTTAAACCAATGAAGGAAGCTTGGTGCCAAAGCCAAACAGGCCCTTTGTGGAGACACTGAGTAAAGAGGTGTACTGTATTAGGTGTTTCTTGCTATGAACCCACATGTTCATGTTTCGGTTGTCAGGCTTGTGGGTTTGTGTTTTTCTATCACTATGTTCTGTATGTTGTATGCTCGGTATCCTGTGAGCGAGTCCTGTGCCGTCTCGCTCTCTGTGTCTGTTTTGTCAGGTGTGAGAGGGAGGGGGACTTTCACTGAGTAAACAACCATGGTTTGTCTACATTGAAACAGATACCCTTTCCATCTTTAGGCAGGTGCAGCACTCTCTTCCAGGTGAGTCATGGCTTTCAGCTTGTGTCTTTTATATATATATATATATATATCTCAGATCACGCTACCAGTCCAACATCTGGGCACACCTTTTCATTCAATAAATTTTGTTTATTCTGTATTATAGATTAATATTGAGTACACAAGAACTAGACATCCAATACATAAAAACTACATGGAATTATGACACACAAACATTGAATGAGAATGAGTGTCCATACGTTTAGATATATATACATACGGTTCCAGCTTTTTGGCTTCTACAGTGGACCTTCAACAGTGGTGACACTGTCCATTTGTGACAGTGGTAAGAATCATTTGAATGCAGAAATGGCTCATTGCATGCTTTTGTGTATGTATATGAAATACATTTTGTGAATGCATATTGTTTATTTTGTATGTGTATATAGCCTATTGTACTTACAGTGGGGAAATCAAGTAAGTTTTCCCACCTACAGAAAATGGAGAGGTCTGTCATTTTTATCGTAGGTACACTTCAGCTGTAAGAAACAGAATCTAACAAAACCCAGAAGGAATTCTGGCTCTCACAGACCTGTTAGTTATTCTTTAAGACGTTCCCCTATTCTCATTAACTGTATTAATTGCACCTGTTTGAACTCATTACCTGTAACAGACACCAGTACACACACGCAGTCAATCACACTCCAACCTCTCTATCATGGCCAAGACCAAAGAGCTGGCTAAGGACACCAGGGACACAATTATAGATCTGCACAAGGCTGGGATGGGCTACAGGACAATAGGTAGGCAGCATGGTGAGAAGGCAACAACTGTTGGTGCAATTATCAGAAAATGGAAGAGACGCAAGATGACTGTCAATCTTACTCAGTCTGGGCCTCCATGCAAGATCTCGCCTCGTGGGGTAAGGATGATTCTGAGAAAGGTCAGGAATCAGCTCAGAACTACACAGGAAGACCTGGTCAATGACCTGAAGAGAGCTGGGTCCACAGTCTCAAAGAGGACCATTAGTTACACTACGTCGTCATGGTTTGACAACTTCCTTCCCTCAGTAAGAGCATTGAAGATGGGTCATGGCTGGGTCTTCCGGCATGACAATGACCCAAAACACACAGCCAGGGCAACTAAGAAGTGGCTCCGTCAGAAGCATTTCAAGGTCCTGGAGTGGCCTAGCCGGTCTCCAGACCTAAACCCAATAGAAAATCTTTGGAGGGAGCTGAAACTCAATGTTGCATATCGACAGCCCTGAAACCTGAAAGATCTGGAGAAGATCTGTATGGAGGAGTGGGCCAAAATCCCTGCTGCAGTGTGTGCAAACTTGGTCAAGAACTACAGGAAACGTCTGACCTCTGTACATGCAAACAAAGGTTTCTGTATCAGCTATTAAGTTCTGTTAATTCATTCTGCACATTAATTATTTTCTGGATTTTTTTTGTTACCCTACACCGTTATAGTGTACCTATGATAAAATGAACAGACCTCTCCATTCTATGTAGGTGGGAAAACTTCCCAGCAGTCAAATCTAATCAAATACTTATTTTTTCCCACTATAGTTATTTTTAAAAGTTCTATTTAACACAGTTCTATTACAGCTTCCCTGCCTTTTATTACTATAGGTGTAGTAGTACAAAGCTTTGCTTTGCTGTTTCCCTCTAGATCAGAAGAAACCGGATATGAAAATGGCCAGCACTGATAATTTCACATCCTTCAACAACACAGTCAGCAACTCGTCTGTGTGTCCTTCTTACACCAACAACATGTTCATCCTAGCACTAAGCACCATTGACTGTACCTTCACCTTGCCCAGCCTGGTATGGGCTGTATGGTTTTTAGTCAAAGAGCCACGGATGACCCTGGAAACTGAAATCTTCTTTTTAAACCTTATTGGTTTGGACGCGATCTACGTCCTTGCCAGTTTTGGTTCGTTCCTCAACTCTGGCCTTTTACACAGCCATGTACTACTTACCTGTTGTGAGGTTATGTATTTGGTGTGTCTCTATGGGCATCCGATATTCCAGTGCTGTGTATGTTTTGAGCGCTACCTGGCCGTGGTCCACCCTGTGACCTTCCTGAAGCACCGTCCAATGCGATACAAAGTCATTGCCCTTTCTTTAGTTTGGCCGGGAACGTTGGTCTTCAGCCTTGCACATCATTTCAGCCATGACCCTCACGTACTGGTAGCAATTCTGCTTCCTGTTGTTTGCATAGAGTCGTTCTGCAGTCTGTCCATTCTGAGAGTTCTGCAGAACAGTGGCCCAGGAGATGAGATGAAGAAGAAGGAGAGGAAGAAAGAAGGGAACAGCATTAAGAGAAGAGCTTTTGTTGTTGTGGTTATTTTTCAGATAAAGCTGATCGTGAACTATTCTCCTTATATTATAGTTACCTTAATTAAAGGTGTATTCTCTGAAACTTTGTATAACTGCTATCTGTTTTCCTCAGCTATCTGTATCGCCTCTTTTGGGAAGTTTGTTCAGTCCTTCCTCTACCTCCAAAGGACTGGGAGACTGTCATTCATTCCAAGTCTTGTTTGTAGGTCATAAGGCCGTAAACCAGTTGCTAACCTCGACCGTGGGTCAGCAAACTTGCTACGGTTGCCATTGGCTCTGTGAAAAAGCAGCTAAGATGAGTCAATATTACCCGCCCGAAGAGCAGAAACCCTCCTCGTCCATTTACCTCCCTTTTAACTTCTTTTTCACTGGTTTCTTTGGGTTTTGAGTTTTCCTGTTCCACCTTAAACAGTGCAGCAGTTGCATTCCAGTGCCTTAGCTCTTGTCCTTGTTTCTCATTCCACCTTAAACACTGTGGCAGTTAGGCTACATTCAGACACCTTAGCTTTCTGTTCAGATTTTCCCACTCCACCTTAAATAGCACAACAGTTCGATGCAAACCTGTGAGGCACACAATTGTAACTGTGGCACCATTTAAGGCGGAACAGGATAATTCAAACAATAAGTTGCTGAATGGAAAGTCAACTTCAGCCTCGTCAACTCTAGAAGGTCTTTCTGCTGTTGAACACAGCGTCTCGCTTTAGATCAGTCCAAGAACTTCTTTCTCAAGCATTGTTCTTCTTATCTACTTTTCTGTTTCTCAGCCATCTCTCCTTTTTGGCAATGCATGGCTTTTAGCACATATATTCTTCCTGTTCCCATGTGAGCATAACCCTTCATCACTGATTGGCTGGAAAACGGTCGTGTAGCTCGATCCGAGCCACTTTATATATTTCCTATTTACAGGGTGAGGGCTGTGCACCAACACTGGATTTTTTCCAGTGGACTGTGACAAGATTTTTACTGAATTTGATATTGTTTTCCATTAGATGTTAATTTCATTTGCAAAAATGTTTATATTGCTAGAATATGGATTGGACAATGTGAATTATGTAAAGGGATCAGCATAACGTGATTGAAAGGACTATAGGAAATCAGAATAACTTATATACACTACTAAGCAAAAAGTTAATAGAGCATTGCTGTGTAAAAATAATTGCTCAAAACTGTAAAATAGCTCATATGAATTATACCAGTCAAATATATTGGCCCATTTTTTAAATGTCGCTACCAAGACTTCGTCCTCAATCATCACAGCATGTATGATTGGCTGAAAATCATTGACTGGAATAGACAACTATTATTAGAACAATTGTGGTTCCCAATTAGAGACTACTTGGTTCACTTGTTTTGTTATTTCAGACATGAAATACGTACATATCCAGGTCAATATGAATATTTGAGTTGTCTTAGAAACAACTTTGTCTTTAAGATTATGAAAAATGTCAGTCAAGTGTTTCCAAACGTTTCTGACAGTCAGTATGTCAATGAATACCAAATAATTTTGTGTTTATTAATATATTTATTGTTTATTTACATACTAAGATATGCTGGTATTTCCATTTTGAATAATTTACTTATATGGTTTTCATTAAAAGTGTTCTTATTTACTTGCAATTACAAATAACATGAATCACTCACTATTAGGTGAGTTATGTCCTTCTATATATTTAAACTTTGTATTTTTTACATAGAATTTGAATTTAGAATTTGTTTATTAAACATGCTCATGAATATTCTGTTTATGACTCAAGCTTACATATAATATGTTACATAGAACTGTGTATAACTAGAAAACCAATCCTTGTTAAACTGCAGTGAACAGCCGGCAAACCTGTACAGTATTGAAAACAGACGATGAAAAGCTTCTATAGAAATTAAAGATTTTGTTCTACAACCATACGCCCAAACCAAAAACATGTAAATGTGTGTCTATTACTTTATTCAGTCATGAATGGCAGAGCTAAATCTGAAAAACAGTCAAATCACAGCGTGCTTATTCCCCCGATGCACAAATCTGTGCTTAGTCTTTTTCTGCTTATATTATTAAGGGGCAGTGTTGTTTTGGCGGGCAAAGATACAAAACCTGATAGCAAGATAGCAAGAGGAAAACAGGCTATTGTTCGTCCCCTAATAACAAAGTTGGTTGTCCATTGGTGTTTTGTTCAGTGTTTAATATATATATATATATATATATATATATATATATATATATATATATATATATATATATATATATATATATATATATATATATATATATACATATATATATATATATATATATATATATACATATATATATATATATATATATATATATACATATTATTGTTTATATTATCGTGACCAGATACACGGTACAAACTACTTTCCTGGTCGTTTTATGTCACTCGGAAGCATCTAAATATGGCTAATTAGCAAGCTAGCTAGCTAACTCGTCTTTTATCTGATTGGCTGAAATGAACTGATATACTGCTCTACTCTGTAAACACACATATACATTAACACAGAATCATGTTGAGAAAAAAAAACCCTTAAATTTCTCTGTTGAATGTTAATACGATAAACACCTGTTCTGTGGTCGCTAGCATAAACGCTAATACTGCTGGCTATTATGTAATGCTGCAGAGTAATATTCTTAAATCATCAGCACATCATCATACCGTGCTATTTTAGGCTCTAGAGCTCTTATTGTTGGTATGAACCTGTTGGGGTAACTTTATCTTGATCTGGAGAGTAAAGGATTTGCTAATCTGTGATTAGCCTCAGTTGCTAATGTGTTAGCAAACACAGAGGATCCTTAATGCTAATACAGCCACACTACCTGCTTTAGAAAGCTGGAAAATGGGAATAACTGAAGAGAATCCATTACATACACTGGTGTATTTGACATTACAGCCACAGACGCAAACTAAATTAAAATTTTAATGACAGTGTTTTATCTGTTACAATTAAACCTTGTGTAAATTGTGGCATAAATTAAACTACTCGAATTCTGTATGTTATCCACCTGGAAGTGTCCTAAACCCTTTGTTTACAAATGAATCATCTCTACACAACAGAAAATCAATATCAAATTTCTAATGTTTTCTCTAAGCAACAAAAATGAGTCACCTTTTGGATTTGGAATGGACTGGACAAATTTCTGGACTGCTCAATTCTTTGATGCAAGAGTGTCTGAACATTGATGTGGCCTACACATAAATGTTCAGACACTCTTGCATCAAAGAATTAAGTAGTTGGGCCAGATTTGGTGGATGCCTTCCCTGGCACAATTCCAAGGAGAATTTCCTGTAGACTGGGATTTTAGCCACTGCTGGTCGACCTGTATGACTGTTCGCTTCCATACCGGCACATTCAGCTACTTCCTTCACTTCCTTCATTGGACCCATTTTCCACATATGGAATGAGACATGAATGACATTCACTGCACTGTAGCACCTCCTTTTAATCTATGGATCCTGTCACTCACACCCCACAGGTATTTATATCCCCATCATCCTTGTGCGTCTGCAGGAGCCTGAAGTTACTACCACCTTAAAGTTGCAAGGTGACGTTTTTTTTTTTTTTGTCCAGTCAGCTTATATTGTCAATAGAAACAAACTTTTTCATGCCTGATTGTTGTAGTTGTGCAAGTGGACGTTTTGCCCCTTCTTGCTTGCTGAAAGACTTCCACTTCTCTACAGTTTGTGGTTAATTGTCTGACTTTCCTTTTAATGATGACCTTTACATTTTCAATAGGCTGAACTACAGTCAGGCCCGTCAAGCCCACAAACTCAAGGACGCATGAAAATTATGGACATTAGTCATATAGTGTATCTCTATATGAGTTTATGAACATTACTTTGGTAAATGTGGTTGTGTACTTTATGCAAACCAGCTGGCAGCGCACAAGCTGCTTGGCATACGCGATGACATTGCTGGTTTAAGTAATGGCGGTGATTATTCACACTGAGTGTTATGACTGACTGCATGTAGGGTGCAAGCACGTGTAAGTCAATCAAACTCACTCAATATCATTTAAATCCATGCAAACCTTTAGTGAAAACTTCCATTCACACTAAATTATAGGTTACCTGTGTCAACATGACTTTTCAGCCTTATATCCAGACGAATGGAGTCTATATCGCTTAGTCTATATCACTGCGTTCAGGTGCTAAAGTTTTTTTTTTTTGCTTGTTGGAACAAATGCCTATATGGAAGTGGAAGTAAAAACCATATAGAGACAATTTCCTTCTTTAATTATGTGGAAAGAGACACTGAAGCGTATCAGGCATCCTTGAGCATTTACAGCCAAGTTGGCCATTCTTCACAGGAGTGTTTTCCCTGCCGCTGTGTTCAATACAGAGCCTTCCATAACCAGCGCTATGTTTCCAGCGTTCCCATTCTTTGCCAGGACATCACATTGGTGCTCAGAAGTGGGCTAGTTGCAGCCCCATCATCCCCCAAGGCATGCTGGTGAAGAACGGTACAATCACAAACTCTGTAAAGTACGAGAGGCGAGGAAGAGGAACGAATCTGGCAGAGGACCACGAATTACAAGCTTGCAGGTGGGTAGAGCACTTAATTAGATCATTCAATTGATGGCCAATTGAACACCAGGAGAGCATACTGGACCAAAACACTGTAAGTACCTGCTGATGCTTTTCTGTCAGCACTGCTGGTTGTTCAGATATGTGTATCATACCACATCCCAAACCTGATAGCTTGATAGTGGGAATAAGCTTATCTCTACAGTCCAATAGTTTGTAGTGGGACACTTCTGGATGGATTAGCAAACCATCAGATGCATCTGTAATCCAAGTCAGGACACCTCAAAAATAGAGATGTCTTGACAACATGAGGATTTTATTTTTTTGCTTAATCAGCAACTCATTGGCTGCCAACTGTTTGGATATGTGTAACGTGTCTGTGAGGTCAGCCGTTCAGACTATACGGCTGTGTTCAGACTGTAGTATCTCAAATCAGATCTGTTTTGGGATGACCATCATCTACACACTTAGTTACAAATGCTCAGATTGGATTTGTGTGTCCGGTTATCACCCACCCAGCTGCATGGGGGTGACTGAGGTAGTAGCGACAGTAACTACGTCATGTATCTGAAATGGATGTGCATCATCTCGCCCTCTTATAAAGTCACGGCTTAGAACTCTTGGGCACCCTTCCTGAATCCCAGAACTTCCCTTACTCTGGACCGGACACTGCCTTTGTTTTGATGCCGTGATGCAAATGCTATTGAAGTCTGATCTGAGCAGCCAGAGCGTCCAAGATGGAGATGCAGATCCGACTGCTATGGCATTTCAAACCACCTCCGAATGGGATGTCATGGGCCTTCCAGACTATCAACAATCATTCTGGCTATAACCTGGATTTGCCCAAAATCAGATTTGGGCTGGCTGGCCGAACATGAGTTGGGTTCACCTTTGTTTTGTGGTATCTGGTGTTGAATATGGTGATTTCAGCCGATCTGAACTCAATGCATACCATAGGAAAATGCAGCCAGCTGCTACTTGTGTTGTTATGCGAGTGTGCCATGTTGATGGGCTAACCTGTCACGGTGTTATATGTTTACGGATACGTGAGATTTGCATGCACGATGACACATTTATAGGGTGGCTGGTTTGAGAAAGCTGCATAAGCCTAGTGGACACGGAACAGGCTTTCTGGGCATTGGACACCTTACTGCCGCAAGGATAGTGGCGTCGTGTGGTCTTGATTCGAATGCCTGTGTTTAATGGGGCTTGTGGGACTTTTCATGCTCTAGTGCTATAAGTCCGATTCTTGGTTCCTTCTGTCTATTCTAGGAGGATCCTCCTGCAGGATCGTTTCCCCACTTCAAGAGGATGATGAACACTACCTACACAAACACCTCCACCCTTGACTTAATGGACACCCAGCTTTCCCATGTTTCTGATATACTATTTTGCTCCATTCTGATCGTCAACTTCTTTCTCAGCCTTCCTCTAAACACCTATATCATCTTTGTCCTCACCAGAGCCGGAGGTCTGGATGAATCTGTGATTTTCGTTGTGAACCAGTGTGCCTGTGAAATCCTCTTTACCCTCTCAGCACCCGTGTATGTTGTTTGTATTGCATCCAGTAACATGTGCTTTCCCAAACTCCTGGGCTTTTTCATTGGAATCTTCATGTCCGCCCGGCCTCTCTTTCAGTGCTGCGTCTGTCTGGAACGCTACGTGGCGGTTGTCTACCCCTTGACCTTCCTAAAGCTGAAGCCGCTGAGATATCGGCTAGGGTTTTTGACTGTGATCTGGATGTGCGCGCTCCCTTTCAGCTTCACCATCATGTTTACCTTTCCCACCATGCCGTACACCATTTACGGAAGCCTCTATCTCGCCATTCTGGTTGTGGAGCTCTTCTGCTGTGGTTCCATTCTGAAAGCGCTCAGGCAGCCGGGGCCTGGAGAGAGAACGAGAGAGGTGAGGGGGGAGGAGAGCGTGAAAAAGGACATGAAAACCAAGGCATTTGAAATAGTTTCTAGCAACCTGCTGACGTTTGTAATCCAGTCCACACCGAAAGGAGTCATCCTAAGTCTACACCAAAGCATCATGTCGGAAGGTGTCTTCCACTTGGCAACTACCATCGTCGTGACGGGTGACATTTGTGCTGAGTTTGTTCAGATGTTGTTTTATCTCCACAAAATCGGAAAACTAACATTCCCTAGGTGCGTTTGAATGGAGAGATGAGTTATGCCTTTGATCTGTGGTTGCTGTACCCTGGAAGAGCCATGTAATTCCATGCCTATGTAATCCTTATCTGATTTGGTTGTACTTTATTTGTACTGTATTTCATAGACTGGGCTACAAGACCCCACTGCTAAGTGATGCAGCTGACTGAGATGCACCGCAGACAGGGCTTTAGAGGACTTGCTATCCTGGCTAACAGGCTGGGATTGTACAATGGAAGATTTTTTCGGTGATTACTTAGAGAACCAACTTACCAATACCGATACTGAGTTCAAGTATCAGCACCAGCTCTTTCATGGTTTGCACACCAGCTGGCAGATTTGAACTGCATAGATGCTAAAACACCTAAAACGATCCAACTTTGGCAAAGACCTCATCTGCTGCTTCCTCTTCTGTCTGTCTGAATGCATCACTACAGCTGGCACAGTGAAGAGATCTCTATGCTTACAAAGATTTGCATGCTTGGTGAACATCTGTAGGGTGAGTGACAGGATAAACCAGTGAAAAGACTGTGAGCATATAGCATACACAGAGGACAGCCTTACTGGCCATGATTTCAGGAGGTATAGCCCGCTAAGCTTTAGGTTGCCTTTCTCCCCAGTGTCTTATGTCCCATAAGGCTATTCTGTACTTTCCAGCATTTAAAACTTTGTATTTTTTATTTCGCTCTTTGCGTTCTTTCAAATGCTCATGATGAATGCACAATAAAATCCTCACTGATGGAGATTGAAATCTTGTGATGTTAACTTCAATATCTATATATACATCTATATATATATATACATACACACCTATACACTAATTACATAAACATAAAATTAAAACCACCTCCTTGTTTCTACACTCATTGTCTATTTAGTCAGATCCCCTTACCCTATAGGAGTTCCATCTGTTTCTCTGTATACTTTATTACCCTGTTCTTCAATGGTCAGGACCCCCACAGGACCCCCACAGAGCAGGTATTATGTGGGTGGTGGGTCATTCTCAGCACTGCAGTGACGCTGACGTGGTGGTGGTGGTGTGTTAGTGTGTGTTGTGCTGGTGTGAGTGGGTCTGACACAGCAGTGCTGCTGGACAGCTCAGTGTCACTGCTGGGCTGAGAATCATCTACCAACCACAACCATCCAGCCAACAGCATCCTGTGACCACTGATGAAGAACTAACGGATGACCAACACTGCACTGTGCAGTAGTAGAGGAGCTGTTGTCTCTGACTGTACATCTAGGTGGACCAGCAAGGTAGGAGGGTCTAATAGAGTGGACCGTGAGTGGACACAGTGTTTAAGCACTCCAGCACAACACACACTAACACACCATAAATAATACATGGGATCAACATTTGAGTGACTTTGGTCAGAATGGATGCTTCTTCCAAGGTGTGAGTTTGTTATATATATATATATATATATATATAATTTATTTATTTATTTATTTATTTATTTTTTATTGATTTAAAAAGTTGGACATATGTATTGTAGTGGTGGTGGAGAGGCGGAGCTGCCGTGACCACTCCCCTGCACACACGTGCAAGGTGCGCTAGTCCTTGATCAGGTACAGCTGAGTCCAATCAGGGAAGGAGCACAGACACTTTAAAGAACTGGCTCTCTGCAGCATGAAAGTTCCATGGAGGAATAGAGAGTCTGGTCTCAGTGAAAAAGGGTCTTTAAAGCTTCATGTTCAGTTTGGTTTTTGGTTTTGTTCACTAATAATATAAATAGGAGCTTCAAGTTGAACCACAGACTAGAACTAGTAGACCAGGAGTATAGGTTTGGTTAATGGGGGATGAAGTACACAAAGCATGTAGTTGAATTGAAGTAGAGATCCTCAAGGTAAATACTCCTCCAGTAAAAGTAGAAGTTCCTCCCGTTAGACCTCCACTGGAGTACCACTACTGAAGAACTTGGCTTCAAATGTACTTAAGTATGGAGAGTAACAGGAGCATGATTTATTATGATTCTGATGTCCAGTTATTATTTCCTAAACTAGACTCCCAATCAGCTCAGTGTAGGTGAAGAGACTCCAGTGTCTCTCTCAGTCCACCAGTCTTTAATAGAAGGTTGTTAATTAGTCTGACGCTGATATCTATTCAAATGCTGAGTGCTGTACGCTGATTGGTGGGCTCGCTTCCTGCTCTTTGTGGGCTTTCAGTGTCGCTCCTCACGTCACCCGTGCCCGTGGCACTTCCTAAGAGCCTGTATGCTTGCCAATGCCTCCTATGTGTCCATGTCTCCCATGCAATAACTGGTTGCAGGATGCTGCATTACTCCCGATTTTCTAAGGAGTTGTCTTGAGACCCCACCAGGCCTTGGCCAGAGTCTGGGAGTCCATCACAGCTTCTGTGCAACTGGGTTTATAGAGTGTCCACTTTCCCAGTAAAGACGCATACCACAGATGCAAATTCTCGGTTGCATGAGCTACCAGTCCTCCCCTGGGGTTGCCTTCTACTCCCCAGAAGCTCAGGCACGGAGAGAGACTTACTCCAAAGTGGGGCTGGACCTTTCGCTGCTCTTGGCATCACTCCTTGTGCTTCTACAAGCACTGGCAATAGATCAACACCCCTGGCCTCTCTCTCCACCTGTGCCATATACACCAGTGCGAGTGCTCGCTGTTTCCACTGGACCTCCACTCTGTGATGCTTCCCAAGAGTTTGTGTGTGTGCTCACACAGCCCATGTGTCCATGGCTTGCATGCTGCAATACAGTCATTTACATGATTGAATAAAGAACAATAGACTAATCACTAACTCTTCACTGAATCATACACAAACATGAACTGGATAATACTGGACTTGGGGCAGTCGTGGGTTAGGGAGTCAGCCTTGTGACCGAAGGGTCACCAGTTTGATTCCCTGAACCGACAGTAAAGACCAAGGTGCCCTTGAGCAAGGCACCTAACCCCAAACTGCACCCTTGGCGCCTTGGATTAGGGCTGCCCACAGCTCTGCCTACGTGTGTGTGGGTGTTTCACTTCACGGGTGGGTTAAATCCGGAAGACAAATTCCTCAGTGTGTAAAAGCACAAATGACACAAAATGGCTCAAAAACTCTCAGAGAATGATTGGCGTCACCGAGTAATGCACCCTAATGGCAGCCATTTTTAGCGTGTCAGAGGTGACTCTGCTGTGACTGACAAGATATTAGCGTTGCGAATTTGCCTGTGTGCATCTGCTGGTTAAGTTTACAGTGGGAATATGTATATGCATAGAAATGCACACGATTTGCATGTATGGCAACCTTCTTGACGTGTCTACAGAGGACAGGTGTGAGGAGCGAGGCGTGGTACTTTACCCAAGCCCAGTGATGCTTCAGGTGTCTGTCTTGTGTCTTCTAGTCCTGATTTGAGGCTGTTTAATGCCTTTCTGGAAGCCTTCTCCGGACAGCTCTGGTCTTTTCAGGTTTGATGGAACCTCTATTCCGTGCACCTGTTGAGGGTGCAGTTTAATTAGAAGGCTTTCGAGGTTAAAGCTTCATCGCTGTTCTTTTGTTGGTACCTTAGGTTCTAGGTATTAAGCAGGTTAGGTTCTCCAAAGGACTAGGTAATTCTAATGGGTTACCAGATGGCAAGTTCCAAGATAATCTAGCTAATTACATGGCTCTAGGTAAAAGGTTCTAGGTAAATAAGTAGTAGGCCATTACTTTGGGTCAGATGATGGTATGTACCAAGACAGTCTAACTGGGTTACATTCAAATTCCTAACATGTTCTAACTATTTAAGAAGTGAAGAACATAAAAGCTAATTGGAATTACATTGAGGTAATGTTTTTGGTTTTGGTTCTAAGTTGATATACAGGTGCACACTGGGTTCTTTAGTTCTTTTTACATCACATAACTACTGTTTATCCAACATAATTACAAAGGACTGCGATATTTTCAGCTAGCCGGGAACGGTATGGAATATTTAAAGAACATTTTAAAGATGTTTATAACTACAGATAATGTTTCTACAAGGTTAAATGCTAACAAAGACATAACGCTTTAACTGCAACCTTCAGAGGATGCTTTGAGGATGCCACAGATTATGTTCCAGTTAGATTAGCGAATACCTTCACACAGATTAGCACAGTATTTGAAAAATGTTCTATGGATATTACTGAGACCTGAGATGACAATTGTTAGAAATTCGGGTCTTTGAGAAGAGTCAGGAGACAAATAGGTTTTAGCATGCCATCTGGGTCACGGCACCAAATTGTTAGAAATTCGGGTCTTCAAGAAGAATCAGGAGACTGGAGATGAGGTTCAGCGTTGTGTTGAGTTTATTTACACATACAGAAATGCATGGGTACAACTCACCAAACCACGTGCATGAAGAAGCATGCATGGGCACCAGGCTTAGGTTGTCAGTCCTGTCCAGTCTGGCCCAGTCTTATTCAGTCTGACATGGTTTTTAAGAGGTGAGGTTTAGGGGGGAAGAAAAGGAGGGGTAAGTGGGGTAACAAAGATAAGGAGGATCAAGGTGTGAAGGAGGGGGTTGTTGGGGGTGATTGTATCACCTTAAGGTAGGAGAAAGTCAGTCATTTCCATATAAACTGCATAGCCACTTCATAGGTGGGGGTTACATTTTCTGTAACAAAAGAAACCATTGCACTTTCCCCACAACAACAACTTGCTAGAGCTACGTTCTCCTACGTTTTGCATCAGTGGAGCATTGCATTGCATATTCTCAGAACACATGTAGAACCAGTCATCTCTAGTTGGGCGAGGCACTTAGGCATTCTTAATGTCTTGAACCTAAGAGACTTTAAAAGAAAGTCTTAGCCCATTTTCCCCAGATTCCTTGTTACCATCTATCTAGCACCCCCTGCTTGTCTTTATTCTCTCTCTGTGTAGGGTCCTCTCCCTACTGCAAGAAGATGAATGCCACCTTCACAAACTCCACACTTCACTTGCTGGATGAGCAGCTCAGTTATATTGCTGCAGTGATGTTTATGTCTGTTCAGATCATCAACTTCTCTCTCGGCATTCCCCTGAACGTCTACATGATCGTCATCTTTGCCAGAGCTGGAGGACTGGACGCGGTGTTTACTTTGAACCAGAGTATCTCTGAAATCCTGTTTGCCCTCTCCGCAGTGCACTACACCCTATGCGTGGTGGACAACAACCTGTGCTCTCCCAAGCTAAAAGGCTTCTTTGTCGGAATTTTCATATCAGCTCGCCCGCTCTTCCAGTGCTGCGTGTGCTTGGAGCGTTACCTGGCCGTGGTCCACCCTCTCATCTTCCTGAAGTTCAAACCTCGAAGGCACCGGTTAGCGTCCCTGACCGTGATCTGGGCATTGGTGCTGATTAGCAGCATTAACGCCATGCTTACCTTTCCAGAAGTGCAGTTCAAATTATCCGGAAGCTGCTATCTCGTCATTCTGGTTGTGGACCTCTTCTGCTGTGCTTCCGTTCTGAAAGTCCTCAGGCGCCCGGGACCAGGAGACAGGAGAGAGGAAAGTGGGAAGAATGATGCCAAAAAGAAGTCCTTTGAAGTGGTTTTGATTAATCTAGTGACATTTTTAATTCAAGCCGTCCCACTGGCTATTGTCTTTAGTGTAAAGCCAACGTTCTCTGGTATCTCTGGTATCTTTTCCTTGGCTACGGCCATTAGTGTAACTATCAACATTGTTGCGGGGTTTGTTCAAGTGCTGTTTTACCTCCACAAAGCTGGAAAACTGACATTTGCTTGGTGTGTCTGAACACGGACATGGCGGTCATATTTCCCCGGTGGTGTGGTTGCTTGGAAAATGTCCTGATTTTTGTATGTGTGTATATATATATATATATATATATATATATATATATATATATATATATATATATATATGTATATATATATATGTGTGTGTGTGTGTGTGTGTGTGTGTGTGTGTGTGTGTGTGTGTGTGTGTGTGTGTATATATATATATATATATATATATATATATATATATATATATATATATATATATATATATATATATATATATATATATATATTGTCTTCATAGAAAATGTCATTTTCTTTAATGCGGACATGATAGAGCATGTAGCAATGTATGTTATACGGTTAGCATATAAAAAAATATTGTAATGAACAGAGCTGTAAAATTGTAAAAGTGACAAATGTAGCATATTGCAGCTGTCCAAAGAAAACCACGTATCTCCAATTTGGTCGATTTTTATTTTTTGGCATCATTTGATCACATGAGCTGCTGTTTACATTGGATGGACATTTCATGATGAATGGATCACCAGAAATATCCAAAACATGGCTGGAAAGACATCTGGTTCCATTGACTTACATACAAATTTAGTCAGGTTTTTCCCCTCTCCTGTAAAGTTGCCATTTGAGTGATACTTGTTTTTTTTGGGACAGCAACGATATGCAGAACATATTTCTGCACATTTTAATGCAGTTTAGAGTTTATTTGCTGATTTAAATGTATTTAGGGGCACATCATACATAAAATGCAACCTGCACAAAAATGAAAGGAATTATATTTCATGTTTACATTTTTTCCCCCAAAAAATGTAATACATGGCCAAAAGTAGATTTTGTATTCTAAAATGTACAGACCTATTTAACTTATGTTCACCAAGTAAATAATAGAATAGAATAGAATAGAATTCAACTTTATTGTCATTGCACATGTCGCAAGTACAGAGCAACGAAATGTAGTTTGCATCCATCCAGAAGTGCTTAGTAAGTATAAATATATATATATATATATATATATGTATATGTAATAAAAATGTGAAATGTACAGTAGAAACAGGTGTTAATTTACAGACTATGGTCAGGTTATAAATATGAAGGGGTAAAATGTACAGTAGGTACAGGTATTAATGTACAGACTATGAACAGGTTATAAATAAGACTATGAACAGGTTATAAATAAGACTATGAACAGGTTATAAATATGAAAGGGTAAATGTACAGTAGATACAGACTATGAACAGGTTATAAATATGAGGCGTATGAACAGAGTAAATAAATACTATAAGTATGTACTTATAAACAGAGTAGGCTATTGTACAGTCTATACATTAATGTACAGTGTATACAACAGATGAAAGCACCGGTATGTGTTGTGTAAGTCCGTGTTATTGGTGTGTGTATGTGTTTGAGTCCATGTGTTATTGGTGTGTGTTGTATGTCAGGAGGCAGAGTTCAGGAGCGAGACCGCCAAAAGAAGCTGTTGCGGTACCTAGTGGTCCTAGTCCGTAGGCTCCTGTAGCGCCTCCCAGAGGGCAGGAGGGTGAAAAGTGTGTGTGCGGGGTGTGGCTGGATTCTTTGATGATTTTTCCAGCCCTTTTCAGACACCTCTTCCTGTAGATATCCTCTATGGCAGGAAGTGGTGTTCCAGTGATGCGCTGGGCAGCTTTCACCACCCTCTGCAGCGCCTTCCGGTCTGTGGCAGAGCAGCACCCGTACCATGCTGTAATGCAGTTGGTCAAGATGCTCTCGATGGTGCAGCGATAGAAGTTCACCAGGATGTCTGAGGACAGTTGGTTCCTCCTCAGAGTCCTCAAAAAGAAGAGACGCTGGTGAGCCTTCTTGACCAGCTTGGAGCAGCTGGTGGTCCAGGTGAGATCCTCAGAGATGTGGACGCCCAGGAACTTGAAGCTGTTCACACGCTCCACTGCTGTCCCTTTGATGTGGAGGGGTGGATGTGAGTCAGCGTTCCTTCTGAAGTCCACGATTATCTCCTTGGTTTTCTCAGCGTTGAGCAGAAGGTTATTCGTGTCGCACCACTCAGCCAGGCGATCCACCTCCTCCCTATAGGCGGCCTCATCGCTGTCTTTAATGAGGCCAATCACCGTGGTGTCATCCGCAAACTTAATAATGATGTTGGAGTCATTGACAGGTTTGCAGTCATGGGTGAAGAGGGATATATATATATATATATAAATAAACATGTAAGATTAAGATAAGTGTTTATTTATTTATTTTACAATATATATATTTATATTGCCGCATTTCAAAGCAAAACATGAATCTCTTTTTTTTTTACATTTATGCATCTTTTTTTAGGCATCAAATTTCATGATGAATGAATGGATCAACAGAGATAACAGAATTAATATACAGGGGTTTGAAAAAGTGTTTGCTCCCTTCATGGTTTCTTTAATTTTTTTTGCATGTTTGTCTCATGCACACAAAATGCAGTTTTTAAATAAAGGTTTTCATTATTAAGGAAGAAAAAAAATTTCAAACCTACATGGCCCTGTGTGAAATTGTTTGCCCCCCTAATCCTAATAACTGGTTGGGCCACCCTTAGCAGCAACAACTGCAATCATGCATTTGCTGTAACTTGCAACGATTCTTTCACAGTGCTGTGGAGGAATTTTGGCCCACTCATCTTTGCAGAATTGTTGTAATTCAGCCACATTGAAGGGTTTTTGAGCATGGACCGCCTTTTTCAGGTCACGCCACAGCATCTCAATAGGATTCAGGTCAGACTGGAGTTTGACTAGGCCGCTCCAAAGTCTTTACTTTGTTTTTTCTTTAGCCATTCAGAGGTGGACTTGTTGGTGTGTTTTGGATCATTGTCCTGCTGCAGAACCCTAGTTCATTTCAGCTTGAGGTCACGAACAGATGGCCGGGCATTCACCTTCAGGATCTTTTGGTAGACAGCGGAATTCATGGTTCCATTTATCACAGCAAGTCTTCCAGGTCCTCAAGCAGCAAAACAGCCCAGACCATCATACTACCACCACCATAGTTTACTGTAGGTATGATGTTCTATGATGCGGTGTTACTTTTATGCCAGATGTAATGGGACAATTTGGTCTTGTCAGTCCACAGAGTATTTTCCCAAAAGTCTTGGGGCTCATCAGGATGTTTTCTGGAAAAATTGAGACGAGCCTTAATGTTCTGCTCAGCAATGGTTTTGGTCTTGCCATGCAGGTCATTTTTGCATAGTCTCTTTCATATGGTGGAATCATGAATTCTGACCTTAACTGAGGCAAGTGAGGTCTGCGGTTCTTTGGATGTTGTTGTGGGGTCTTTTGTGACCTCTTGGATGAGTCGCCACTTGGGGTAATTTTGGTCGGCCAATAATGGCTCTCACTATGGTTTGCTGGAGTCCCAAAACTTTAGAAATGGCTTTATAACTTTTCCAGACTGATAGATCTCAATTTATTTAAATTTAATAGTCCTATTTAAGTGATTTCTTGATTACAACAGGTGTGGCAGTAAACAGGCCTGGGTGTGGCTAGAGAAATTGAACTCAGGTGCGATAAACCACAGTTAAGTTATGTTTGTGTGTGTGTGTTCTAAAGGCGCAAATGCTGAAAAACTGTAAACCTTCCAAAGCTGTGGAGAACAGAGTATCAAAGACATCTAATAAGCTTAGTAAAGTAGACAACAGTAAGTCACTGTAGCATCGAATCTGCCATCAGTCCAACATGAGAGGATGAAGAAGTAGCACTGCAGTCCCAATGGCATATTCTTAGCCCCCTCTAGTCTACCATGTTCAAGGTGATGCTCCTGGTCAGATCATTTAAGAACAGGTAGCATGCAACCAGTATCATGACCACACCCCCCACTCTAGGCAAGCAACCACACTTAGCAGCAGAGAGACGCTCTTGGTAAGTAAAGGGATGAAGTTTGATACTAACCTCACAATGTTTACCATAGTCTGGTAAGGATTGAAGAGGGGGAAGTAGGGTATGTGCTTTTCCTTGTTTCTTATGATATGACTTTCTGGTGATATGTTGCCCCATATTGTTTGGTTACAACACTAGACTACAACAGGTTACATCAGGGTACAAATTGCTCTGGTAAGAAATCAGACTCGATCAAATCAGAAGAGTCAAAACCTGTTATGTTTTGTGTGCATTAGCCTATTGTAGGTTGTAGCTACTGCTTTTAGATACTTCACAACATAAAGAAAGAGCGGGTCTCTGAAAAGTATCTTCCAGAATCCAGTGTTCTCTCACAGACAACTCAAAACCCACAACAACGCTGTGCCCCCCCATGTCATTTAGCTATTAACTGTCATTAATGGCCTTCAGTGTGCAAATGATAGCTTCAGTGGCTTAAGTTGAAGAAGAAGTCAGATGACTAGACTTGTTAGAAGGAAGATCCTTCCACTGTTGCCCTTGGCTTTAGGCCAGGCACTGCTGTATGTACTATGTGTGGTCGACCTCTGTTTTACCATTGTAGCCACTATGCCACTATGGTTTCGGCTGCATCGCTGGCTCAATGTTGGGATGCATGGAACATTTCCTGGCAGTTAATCTTCTTGAAGTGTAAACCACTCAGGTGTCGACAGGTTATCCTCACTGTGGCGTGGGTGTGTTGATGGTGATTGGATATCTTTTAAATTTCCTCAAGAGCCTCCAAATCTCGAGGGAATGAAGACTAGATAACTGCGGTGGTGTCACCACTCACCACTCACCTGACTGGTGTTCATGCACCACTGGTTATTTGGATGGATCGCAAGACCCTTTAATTTAAGCACTTGTTACATTCCCAGCGTTCTATAAATACAGCCATGTTGCTGAATGTTTTGCCGACAGATAATTTCAGAAACGGCAACTTTGTGAAAAAGGAAAAAAAAATGCTTTCCTTTCAATGTAAGTCAAAGGAACCAGATTTTATTACGCAACTTATACATCTAAAAAGTAATGTTATGATAAAATAAGGAATTATGTCATTGTAAATAATGTGTAAAATGTTTATTGCTGGTATATGGTGTATACTGTGTAAATTGTTGTATATTGTAATTGTCTGTATGTATTGTGTATATGTGGAATCATGGTGTATATTGTGCACTATATTGTCAGTACTAGAGAGACACAAGCTGCCAAAACCAAATTCCTTGTGTGTGTCAACATACTTGGCCAATAAACCTGAATCTGATCAATTATCATTCAAAACTATGTCAAAAACTAAAAAATATTAAGGGAGTGATATGCCAGGACAATAATGGCCAAACGATTAAAAAAAAAAAAAAAAATTCTTTCCAACCAAATCTTAAAAATGAGAACATTATTATCACTGCTAATATTTGTATTATTTTTATTTATTATTATTATTATTTATTTATTTATTTATTTATTTATTTATTAATCGAATACACCTAGCACAATCGCTTCTCTGAAGGTCCAAACTGTTCCCAATGGAAAGGTACAAATGCATATCATTTGCATGGCAACCTACAGAGCGAGAAACATGAGAAAACAGGAAAAAGCACTACAGACGATGTAGTTAATACAGAGCACAAGCTTGGGGAAATGAGTGCCACACCAGAGCGAGGAGAAAGGCAAGGTACTCGGCTGGTATCTCTCTTGCATCTTCTAATCATGAACTGTACAGTATATTTTATATTATAATGAATTTCTTGGCTTTTAGGTTTGAAGCAACCAGGTTTCATCTGTCCGGTCCTCAGTACTGTTTCACCACCTCTGTTTCCACTCTGTAAGACCTTCTCACCACGGCAAGGAGATGAACACCACCTTCACAAACTCGACGCTCGACTTACTGGATGACCAGCTCAGTCACGTTGCTTCAGTGCTACTTATGACCATTCAGATGATCAACCTCCTTCTCGGCGTTCCTCTGAACAGCTACGTGATCTTTCTCCTCACGCAAGCTAAAGGACTGGGCGAGTCTGTGCTTTTTGTCCTGAGCCAGCGCGTCTCTGACATCCTCTACGCCCTCTCGGCACCATTCTTTATGCTATGTGCGGTAACTGTCCACCTCTGCTCTTTCAAAGCACTGGGCTTTTTCTCTGGAATCTTCATGTCCGCCTGTCCGTTTTTCCAGTGCTGTGTCTGTTTGGAGCGTTACGTGGCAGTGGTCCACCCTGTGACCTTCCTCAAGTTCAAGCCACTGAGACGCCGGCTGGCGTGCCTAACTGCGATCTGGACGTGCGTCCTGCTTTGCAGCTTTGCCAGCATGCTTACTTATCCCCGCTTGCCGTCCGATATTTTTGGAAGCCTCTACCTTGTCATTCTGGTCGTGGACCTCTTCTGCTGTGGGTCCATCCTGAGAGTGCTCAGGCAGCCGGGTCCAGGAGAGGGCGAGAAGGGGAAGGAGAAGGCTGGGAAAAAGAACCCCAAAGAGAAGGCTTTCAAAGTGGTTCTCTTCAATCTACTGACCTATCTGATGCAGTCTGTCTCACTTGGTGCCGCGCTTTACTTTAAGTTCATTGTCTCGTCCAAAGGTGCCTTCAACCTGGCGTCATCCGTAAGCCTTGCAGTCAATATCTGTATAGACTTTATGCAAGTATTGTATTATCTCCACCAAGCTGGTTAGCTAACGTTCCCTAGGCGCGTTTGAATGCCGAGGCAGTGGTCATATTTTGGGCATGCTCAATAAATTCCTAATGAGCCTCATGCATAATTTCATATAATGACCTCCTGATTCTTGTATAGCACCAGTGAAAAGTTTAGACACACAGTCTAGACTCTTCAGGCTTACACATAACAGATACAACCGATGATATGTCTGAAACAATACATATCCTGATACACCACCTATACTCTTGATGTGTCACGATTTTATATTTGCCATATCTCCACCTCTAATATTTATTTAGTTGCACCACAAAACTCTTGTCTTAAGCACATTACAAACTCTAGTTACCCTTTAGATTTTGTGAATATTCATGATGCACAGACCAGTAGAATTAATAGAATCCAAAACTGCTTATATCCACCGTATATCAACAGTTAACATTTAAGGAAGTTGTTTGGATATGTATGTTGAGCCGTTAGAGCGTTTCACATTCAGGAGCATCCATGCATCTAGAAAATGTGTTAATGCACATATTGTAATGTGGCTTTTGTCTATTTGTCTTTGAACTGTACTTAATATTGATCTATTTTTTAATTACTACTCTGGAGAAGTAGCCTGATTTCCTTATACTGTAAAACCCTGTATTGGTATAATGACCATAAACTTGAACTAAATTGAATTTAATTGAACATCCCCAGATGAGGCGACCTGGAACAATTAGTAGAATGCCAGGGAAGGTATCCACCAAATCTGGTCCAACTGTGCAATTCTTTGACTGATTTTTTGGGTCTGGTGAGCTTATATACTACGAAATCCCATTGAAGCAGTATAGTAAATGTATAGTACCATGTTGCTACAACTTAACAGCAGTTACTAAAAATTCAAAACAATGTTAAATATGTTTGTCACACGTGAAATATGATGGGGTTTTTATGCACATGTAAAATTCAGGCTGGTTTAATAACTACTCTGGAGAAGTAGCCTGATACTGTTTCCTTATACTGTACAACCCTATATTGGTATAATGACCATAAACTTGAACTAAATTGAATTTAATTGAACATCCCCAGATGGGGCGACATGGAACAATTAATAGAACTCCAGGGAAGGTATCCACCAAATCTGGTCCAACTGTGCAATTCTTTGACTGATTTTTTGGGTCTGGTTAGCTTATATACTACACATTATACACACACAAATATATATAATGGCTTTAAGATGTTTATAAGAACTGACACATGCGTTTTTCTGTGTTTCTAGCCATACAAGAACCATTGTATGTACATGTATGCAGACCCCCTCCCCACCCTGCTGTCCTAATAGAACAGCCATTGTCCATGGTAGCCACACTTCACAGCTGCAGTTGCCCACACATGCCTCACTTTGTTAGTTAAAAGATGTCTCGGTGAGAATTGATTCCAGGATTTGCATGGAATAGGATCCTGTACAGGCTGATAGTTAATGAGATCCAGTCGGTGTAGAAAGCACAGCTAGAGGAAGAACGACTCGGCCGACAAGAATTGCAGATCAGGTGTGTATCCCTGGTGCCTGTAGCCTTGCTTTGTGCCACTGTCATTGCTATACAACTGTTCTCTGTATGCCTCCTATGCATCTTCACCTTTCAGGGTCCGACGGCAGAAAGATGAATGCTACTCTAATGAACTCAAGCCATAATTCAACACACGAGGTGCAGATTTCAGTTGTGTTCATCGTATCCCTCCAGGTTCTCAACTTCGTTATGGGCATTCCTTTAAATATCTACGTCATCTTTCTCCTAACCAGAACCGGAGGACTGGATCAGTCTGTGATTTTTTCCCTGAATCAGTCTGCCACCGAAATCCTCTTCGCCCTCTCGGCACCGCTCTACGTCCTGTGTATGGTAAACCTCTGCTTCATCATACCCATGAACTTTTTCACCGGAATCAGCATGTTTGGCCGCTCGATGTTTCAGTGCTGTGTCTGTCTGGAGCGCTACCTGGCAGTGGTGCATCCGGTGACCTTCCTGAGGTTTAAACCACTGAGGTACCGGCTGGCGTGCCTGTCCCTGGCTTGGATATATGTGCTAACGTTCAGCACTGTTATCACCGTTGTTGTTGGGTTTGACCCGGTAGCCATTTTTGCCAGCTTCTACATCATGATCGTGACTGTGGAGCTCTTCTGTTGCGTTTCCATTCTGAAAGTCCTAAGGCAGCCGGCGCCGGGAAAAAAGCGGCTGTGGAAGGAGGAAGGCGGCATGAGCAGCACCAAGAAGAAAGCGTTCAACCTTATTTTCATCAGTCTGCTGACACATTTAATACAGATGGTCCCGCCGATAGTGACCTTTAGCCTCAAGAACACTGTGGCTATGGGTACCTACAGAGAGGCGACGACCTTTAGTATGACGGTGAACATTGCTGCAGGGCTTATGGTGCCATTTTATTTTCTCTACACGGCTGGCAAACTGACATTCAGGGTCACTAAGACTGAAAATTAGATGAGCGTGTGGTATTCTATAGAAACTCTTGACATTTGATTTGAAGTGTATTTGAATCTGTGGTATGTGGAAGCTCAGCTGAAACTCTATCTATCTAGATATATGAAGCTATCTAGAAGCTATATGAATAAAGCTTAAATTATGGCTTGAATATGATATTTTTTTTGCTGTTTTCAAAAACAAACCTTGATCAAATATTTTGACTTTCAAAGCTGAACATCCTAAGACTAATTTCAATGCTGATGCCTTTCTATAGTTTCAAGCTTTACTTCAGAATTACGACCAAACCCTGAACATGCACCTGTTTCCCTATCAGTCTACTCTGACAGGTGGTATGCTGACATTACCCTGGATACCGTGGCTCTTGATACATCACAAAGACTTGCTGTCTTGGTCACAGATGCGCCAGCAAGACGTGCGCCAACAGTTTGTCCTCTTTTGAACTCTGGTATGTCCCATAATGCTGTGTGCATTGCAGTATTTTGAGCAGAACTGTGCTCTTACCTGCTAACTGAACCTTCACACTCTGCTCTTACTGGTGCAATGTGCAATTAATGAAGATTGGCCACCAGGCTGGTCCAATTTAGCCATGAGACCTCCCACACTAAAACGACAGGTGTTTCAGTTTCATTGTCCAACCCCTGTACATAAAGAACTATAGAATAATTTCACCATTTCATAATGACCTGATTAGCACTACAATATCTGATTTATTATTTAGCAGCAACTAGAAAATTGACATCATAATAATTAATAATTCAATACAGTTTGTTACTGTGTTATTACCTAGTTATTACCTGTCTGTAAGGTACAACGCTACCATCTAAGAAACATAACATCACATGTCTGTTACACTGGACATCGGGACGCATGAAATGAGAGGTTTTGATTGGTTGAAATGGTGGAGCTTATGCGTTCGACTTGTTAATGCAGACTTGTTAGCTTTGCCTAGAACTGATGACTGCATCTTCAGCAGCCTTGGATCACATGTCTCTGCCACGTGCCTTCATTTTATCTACCATGTGCTTTTGTCATTGTGTTGGTCTGGGTCTCCTCCCTTTGTCCTGCCTTCATGTCACCTGGTTGTAGTCTGTAGCTCCGCCCTCTCGTTAGCCCCAGGTGTTTCTCGTTAGTTCCCTGTGTATATATACCCCTGGTTGTGTTTTCTTGGTGCTTGGTCATGTGAGGTCCTCTTCATGAGTCTTTAGTTATCTTCCTGTTAATATTTTCTTCTCATCAGCGCTCTTTCTTTGTTTTGTCTATTGTTCATTATTTTCAATAAACCAACCAACTTCCACCTGCCTCATATTTTTCCCTTTTATTTTGCATCCCATAAAGCATCCAGTTTATAGTGGTCACCTGTGAAAAGAGGAGTGCTTGTTTGCCTGTGGTGTCCACATGATAAACATGCTGTCGTTTGTGAATTTGCCTGTGAAGTCTATAACTATTTTCCTACATGACTATCATTTATATGACATGATAATCTAAGAGTGTGCGGAATCGTTTATGATCAGATGTTCGTGTGCGGGCCGACCTCTCGGAATTCTACACAATTTGTAGAGCCTTCTTCACGACTGAGCGCTCCGCACAGGTATGTGGTCTTGCTGCTATGATGCTAGGACTGCAAACGTTCCACCAAGACAGCTACTGTAATTAAAGTATCTGTAATTAGCACAGCATGATGGATCTGATAATACCTAATATGAAAGTACGGTATATCTTTTTAACCAGCTGTGGTATTGAAAATGATCTCAGCTACACCATGACTGTAAATAAGTGTGAACTGGCAACCGCATTACATCTTGATTAGAAGTATTTCTGATTTATCTGCTCCCAAAAACGTCATAAGTGGCAAAAAACGAGAGCATACATTCAATTATGATTATAATATAGTAATTTAAAGAGTTATCTGACTATGTAATAGATTTCAGTAACAGTAAAGCAGAATCCTGCTTCGTAATGCTATCAAAATGCATCTATAAGGTTCTATGTCATACATAATACCTTATAACACCAGGTATAAGCTTGTAGACACTTTATACAACTTTTCAGTGTCAGGTTTCGAAATGCATGATAACATCTGTTCATAAGAACATTGAGCATGAATGTTACACTATGTCAACTATAGCTTTAAACAAGCTCTGATTATTCAACTCTGCACAACAAATTCACATTGTACGTCTCATATTACCACTTAGACAATCTTACTACTCTTTTAGTAAGTCTTAAGCCTGTAAAGACCTCTTATAATGCTAAGCCAAAGTGCGCCCTGATAATCGTGATAGAATTTAAATAACTGAATAAGCTACATCTACCAAGCTTTGCTGATATTCAGACTCTCTGGGCTTATAGGGTTGACATACCACTGTCACATAAGAGGGAGAAAGACTTTTGGTAGTAGGGGTTTCTGATTAAACCTGCTTTTTGAATGTTGGCATGAAGTCTGTAAAATTACCGGCATTTATTTTTGTTGGAGATACGGCGGTTTACTGTAATTCAGCAATGTCACAAGTTAAACTTGTCATTCTGTAATACCGTTATTATAACGGCAAAAATACTGTGGTAGGCATTTATGTAAGGGCCTGTAAAATATCTCTAGGAAAGATGGTGATTGGTTTTTGTGTATATAATTTAATTTCTGTAAACTGACAACAGCAGTTTTAAGGTATACATCCTCAGTGTTGGTCAAAAACCTTGTATCTCTAATACGGGAACTCTTCAGGAGAAGGAAAAGACAGTCTTAACTTTCTATAAAAGATAATACAAAAATAGTTTATTGAATGTACTATTGGAGCTTTTCTATTGGTCGGTTCATTTTATTGATTTACATGATATTTTTTTTCAAACAATGGGTATTGACCATTACACGTCATAGTAATCGGGCAGTAAGAGGACAATGTAAACCAATAATAATAATAGTAATATAATAATACTGAAATAAAAATAATAAGATAAACTGGACATGGTATGAGCAAAGACAAACAGGCTATATCTCCAAAGGAAATGCCACGTCTGCCGGGCCTGGCCACTCCTCCGAGCTCCAGCTCCCAGAGTGCACAGTCCGATGACTTCACGCCCACATGCTCGCGCTCCACTAATCCTCCCTGGTCCGCCTCTCCTGTTTACTGATTACCCCAGCTGTCATCAGTAGTATTTAAGCCCCACCCACACACACTCTGTCACAAAGCTTTGCCAACCTCATAGTTGCAATTCTGAGCATTTTCAAACTCTGCTCTGACTCTCTGTGCTTTGACCTAAGTTCCCTCTTTACTATGCTGCCTGGATCTTCGCTTTGTACTAGCCTGCCCGGTTGTTATTTTCTCTCTGGCTCTCGACCCTGCTCCTGTCTCTCTGGTTTACAGCTTTCCCTTCGATTTCGTTCGCCAGCCTGGGTGACCTTCCGGTTTCTGATCCTCGTCTGCCCTCTCGTTTTTGACTCTGTGTTGTACCCATTCTCTGTGTGGTATATTTAGGTATGTACATCGTGATGCCCCTGTTGTGTCATAAGCACTTCCTCTGCACTTCTCCTCTGCAGGAAGATGAATACCAGCCTCACCAACTCAACACTTTATGAATTGGATCCGTTTTCTCTGACCATGTCATCAGCCAGTGTCCTGGCCCTCCAGATCGTCAACTTCTTCGTGGGTCTTCCTCTAAACATATATGTGTGCATCCTCCTAATCAGAGCTGGAAAACTGGACGGGTCTGTGATTTTCAGCTTCAGCCAGACTGTCTCTGAAATCCTTTATGTCAACATGTTACCGCTGTGTGTCCTGTGTCATATGGATGTGAGACATCTCTGCTTTCAGATACCGGTGATATTAGTCAATGGCACTTGCCTGAATGCCCGCTTTCTTTTCCAGGGCTGTGTGTGTTTTGAACGCTACCTGGCCGTGGTCCACCCTGTAACTTTCCTGAAGCACAAATCCATTAAGCACCGTGTAGCTGCCGCTGCCTGTATATGGATTTACTCGTTCCTATGGGCCGTCATGGCCGTGAGCAACTTGTCAAGTCTGCCTTACACTGTTTTGGGAGTCAAGTACATCCTCTTGCTGAGCGTGCACCTTTTCCTCTGTTTCTCCATTCTGAGAGTTCTGAGGAGAGCTCCACCCGGGGAAGGGAGAAGGAAAGATGGCGGAGTCAGTGTAGCCAAAAGGAAAGCCTTTGAATTGGTTTCCTTTAGTCTCCTGATATTCTTATTCCAAGCCATCCCGCTAGCAGTAGCCCTCGGTTTCAATATCAATCTGTCTTTTGATGCCTTTATCTTAGCGTTAACCATCGTCACAGATTTCAATGTTGCTGCAGCGATTGTCCTACCAGTCCTCATTCTCCACCAGATGGACAGACTGACATTCACAAGGTGTATTTAATGCCAAGCCTGTTTGGATATCTATCTATCTATCTATCTATCTATCTATCTATCTATCTATCTATCTATCTATCTATCAACAACCCCAATTCCAAAAAATAGGAATTGGGACGCTGTGTAAAATGTAAATAAAAACAGAATGCAATGATTTTCAAATTTCATAGACCCATATTTTATTTACAGTACAACATGGAATACATATCAGATGTTGAAAGTCATTTTACCGTTTCATGAAAATTATGAACTCACTGAGCATCTTAAAAAAGTTGGGAGAAGGGAAACAAAAGGCTGGAAAAATAAGTGCTACTAATAAAAACAGCTGGAGGAGTGATTTGCAGCACATGACTGGAAATAAAAAGAGCATTTTAGAGAAGAAGAGTCTCTCTAAAAGAGAGATGGGCAGATAACCAATCTGTGAACAACATGCAATTTCAGAAACATGGTCCTCAATATCAAGTTGTGCAGACTTTGGATATCCCACCATCCACAGTACATAATATTATCCAAAGACTCTGGTAGTCTGGAGTAATCCCTGTGCACCAGAGATAAGGCAGGCGGTCAATAGTGGATGCTCATTATCTACGGGTCCAAAGGTGGCACTGGATTCTGAACAGGTTTGATTCTGGACTGGAAATCACTGTATGGGCTCAGGAACACTTCCAGAAATCATTGTCTGTGAACAGAGTTCGCCGTGCAATCCACAAATTCAATTTCAATCTGTGTCATGCAAACAAGAAGCCGTATGTGAACATGATCCAGAAATGCCACCGACTTCTCTGGGCCAAAGATTATTTAGAATAGACTGAGGCAAAATGGAAAACTGCTCTGTAGTCAGGTAAATCAAAATCGGTAATCCTTTTTGGAAACCATGTGAATGGGCGTATCCTGCAGACTCAAGAGTAGAGGGACCACCCAACTTGTTATCAGTGTCATCACTGATGCAATACATCAATGTTCAGCCTCTACTGCATCAGAGAATTGAGCAGTTGGGCCAGATTTGAGAATTCCCTGTAGACTGGGATTTTAGCCTTGCTGGTAGAGCCGTATGACCGTACGCTTTCATACACCTGCAGATTCAGCTACATCCTTCACACTATGGTCTTTACTACACCCAAATGTAGTTGCTCCTTTTAGCCAATCATTAACATCTGCTTTGGAGCCAATGGAACGAGACGTTCCCTGCACTGTTCGAACGCTTCTCAATCTGTATCTCGTCACTCACAGCCCGCAGGTATTTATAGCTCCATCATCTTCATACAGCACCATCTGCAAGAGCCTGAAGTTACCACCGCGTAAGGTGACTAGCTTTTTGCTAGTTAAACCATTAACAAGACTTTCATGTAAGCTCACTGCACCTGCATCCTGCCTCATTTTTTTCGAATCGCATAAAGCATCCAGGTTATAGTGGCCACCTGCTGAAAAAAAGGCGTGCTTGTTTGCTTTCTGTGTTAACGTGATAAATACGCTGTCACTTGTCAATTTGCATGTGAAATATATTGCACTATTTTCCTACATGACAATCATCTACATGACATGACAATATAAGAGTGTGCGGAATCGTTTACAGGCAGGTTTACGTGTGCAGCGTAAGTGTGACCTCTCAGAATTCTACACGTTTGGTAGAGCATTCTTCGTGGCTGTGTGCAAAAGACGCTTACACAGGTACGTGACCTTGCTGCTAGGATACTGTGACTACTAACACACAGTAGCTAGAGAAGTATCTGTAATAAGCACAGCATGATGGATCTGATTATGTATAAGATGAAAGCATGTTATGGTATTATAACCAAAAAGTGAGTGGGCTAATGGACTGTTAGCATTGAGGGCTAAAAGTTACTCTGTTTTGCTAGTGGCAAAAGCCTTTGCATAGTGTTGAACTATTTAATTGATTTTGGCCACACGTTCTATGAATTATAATACTTTCTGAATGCATTTAATAGTTGTTATATATGGAGGACAGAATCTGCCAAAAAAAAAATAATAAATAAAAAAAATAAAACACTAATACTTAAATTAAAATGGTAAAGAAATAATGATGGTAAATCTAAAAATAAATAAATAAGCATGGAAATGGGTATATCAATAAATAAAAAACTTGTAAATGTGTAATGTGTATTTATTTTGTTATTTGTGTTACTTAATGAACATTTTTATTTTAAATTAATGTATTTACCTAATTATTTATTAATAAATTCATTTATTTATTTATTTTTGTTTTTCCTTACCCTTATGGTAATAAAGGGGCTGTCAATCCATGACGTCAGTGTGTCTTAACATTCCTATTGGTTGATCGACAGCAGATTCCGTAGATCGATTGTCTTGCTCCATCAGCAGTAACTATGAACAACACGGTGCACTAATGTCTGCTTACAGGCAACAGGTAGCAAGAGACCTGAGACTCTTAGCTGACCCTGCTGAAAATGCAAGTGCAGATGATTTACTCTTTCGAGTGGAGGCTGTGGCTGACAGTTTGTTCCATTTTGCTACATCTTCTGATACAGAGATCGACCCCATAGTGTTCACAAATTTGGAGGAGGTAGTTCATCGTCTTTCCCTGCTAAATTCAGATCATGCAACACCTGGAAGCTGCCTCTCTGAGCAGATCCGACACCGACCTGCTCCCCGATATTTGTTCTCTCGGAGTCTTTCACCCAACGCATAGCCAAGCTACATAGCTCTGCTCGAAATCTACTCCTGTCGTTCTGCACTTGATTGCCAAGCCTGAACATGAAAAACACGCCTCCTCATTATCATATGAAAGAAGAAAAACAGAAATAAATAAATTAATTAATAAAAAAAAAGTATAATTAAATTATATTTATGTAAAAATAATATATATTAAATAAATAGATTTTAAAATTACCACGTTTAAATAATATATGCAGAAAATATATATAACATGAAGGGAGACATTAATAAAACATTAATAAACAGTAGAAGAAAAAATAAAATGAGGACTTTATAAATGCAAGAAAAGGAAATAAGCATATAAATAAAATCAAAGCAAGCAATATATACCAATTCTAGTTATTTTTATTTAAATGTTAATTTTATTTAGTCTTTTAATTTATTTATTTGTTTGTATTTTTAATTTTGGCAAAAGGTCCTCCATACTTATAAGGCACACATAATGCCTTATGATGCCAGGCATAAGCTGTAAGCTGCATAACTACTTACAACTACATAAAACTACATGCAAAAACGAGTTTATGCAACTTTATAATGGCAAGTTTCATACTGCACTATAACATCTGATCATAAGAACATCGTAAACGAGAAACTTTCGTAAATTGTAAACATTAAACTCCGCTATGGCTTCCAAAAAAGAGGTATTGAGCATTACATGCCATAATAATTTGACAGGGAAAATTAATCAAATTATATGAAAGTATTAATCAGCTTAATAAAGTTTTCAGTCTCACTGTCATCGTATTAATGCAGTTCGGTTGATGCCAACAAGGCTGAAAGGAAGACAAACAAATAATAATAACAGTAATAGTATTAGTATAGTTATAATTATATTGAGAAGATATTATGAGCAGTCAAAATGGTAATAGGAAAAAAATATAATAATATACGGCTCACAATATACATTTAATACATTTGACATGGAGCACTTAGTGCATCCCTTATGTATACCCTCTTCTTCTCTACAGGAAGATGAACACCAGCTTCACCAACTCAACACTTTATGAACTAGAGCCGTTTGCTCTGAGCATGTCATCAACCAGTGCTCTGGCCCTCCAGACCATCAACTTCTTTGTGGGTCTTCCACTAAACATATATGTGTGCATCCTCCTAATCAGAGCTGGAAAACTGGACGGGTCTGTGATTTTCAGCTTCAGCCAGACTGTCTCTGAAATCCTTTATGCCCTCCGGTTACCGCTGTGTGTCCTCTGTCATGTGGATGTGAGACATCTCTGCTTTCTGACACCGGTATTGTTCGTCGGTGGTACTTGCATAAATGCTCGTCTAATTTTCCAGGGCTGTGTGTGTTTTGAGCGCTACCTGGCCGTGGTCCACCCTGTAACCTTCCTGAAGCACAAATCCATTAAGCATCGTTTAGCAGCTGCTGCCTTTATATGGATTTACTCGTGCGCATGTGGCGCTGTGTCTATGAATAGCTTTTTAGGGGTGCCTTACCTTGCTTTGGGAGTCTTTTATCTCATTATGCTGATCATGCACCTTTTCCTCTGTTTCTCCGTTTTGAGAGTCCTGAGAAGAGCTCCACCCGGGGAAGGGAGAAGGAAAGATGGCGGATTCAGTGTAGCCAAAAGGAAAGCCTTCGAATTGGTTTCCCTCAGTCTCCTGATGTTCTTACTTCAGACCGTCCCATTAACAGTAGTCCTCGGTGTCACAAACGAGCTGTCTGTTGATGCCTATACCTTAGCGTTAACCATCATTGTAGATTTCGATATTGCCGCAGGGATTGCCCTACCAGTTCTCATGCTCCACCAGATAGGCAGACTGACATTCACAAGGTGTATTTAATACCAACCGTATTAATTAAAAGAATGGGCCTAATTACTGTATCTGACAGACCCAACATTGGGCACGATTGTGGACGTTTAGCAAGCAGTGATGTAATACTTCCCAATAAATATTGACCATATCAGTCTAAATGCATCATCTTTTTTTGTTCCTGGTAAGTTTTATCTTCCTTCCCAATAGCGATCCCTGTAAAAAGCCCAGACACAGACTAAACGCTGTACAATGTCTAGATACAGACTAAACATTGTACAAAGCCCAGATACAGACCAAACACTGTATAAAGCCTAGATACAGACCAAACGCTGTATAAAGTGTAGATACAGACCAAATGCTGTATAAAGTCTATATACTGTATAGACAAAACGCTGTACAAAGTCTAGATCCAGACTAAATACATTTTTCAGAAGTCTTGGATCACGTCTCTGCCACCTGTCTTCGTTTTTCCCTACCACGTGCTTTTGTCATTGTATTGGTCTGTGTCTCCTCCCATGTCCTGCCTCCTTGTTACCTGGGTGTAGTCTGTAGCTCCGCCCTCTCGTTAGCCCCAGGTGTTTCTTGTTAGGTCCCTGTTTATATATACCCCTGGTTTGTTTTGTGGTTGCTAGATGTTTTGTCTTGTGCGGCCCTGTGCATGGCTCCTCAAGTTTTCGTTTTTTTAGTTTATTATTGTCAATAAACCAACCAACTTGCATCTGACTGTTTTTTGTCCTTTTGTTCCGAATCCCATAAAGCATCCAGGTTGTTGTGAAAAAAGGAGTGCTTGTTTGCTTGCGGTGTTAACGTGATAAATATGCTGTCATTTGTGAATTTGCCTGTGAAATCTATAGCTATTTTCCTACATCACAATCATCTATATAACATGATAATCTAAGAGTGTGTGGAATCGTTTACGATCAGATGTTCGTGTGCAGGCTGACCTCTCGGAATTCTACACACAGTGCAGAGCCTCGGCCTCACAGGTATGTGGTCTTACTGCTATGATTCTGGGATTGTCAGCTTCACCATGACATTTTAAGGTGTTATGGTGAATTGCAGCATCGTTGACTACAGGCTTCTTATGGACAGATGTTATAAAGTGTTACGATATCTGACATTATAGAATCACATATTCTTGCCGTAGTCATTCAATTCAATTTGGCTCTATAGTCATTATACCAATTCAGGGTTGTCCAGGAATTAATAAGCATAGATAAATAGTAAGTCACAGTGTAAAGACAAATAGGCCACATACACAGTTAGACACATGCAAAATGTACCAGAGTGTTACTAGAACTGACATGCAGTTCAGTTAGCATATGCAGTAGAGCGAAATACAGCTCAGTGTAAGTGTGCATGGGGGAAAGCACAGTGTGTTGGGGTAGCCAGGGTGCACAGTTAAGTATGTGGCTGTAAACCGTAGATGAATATATAGTAGAATATACAGTGAGCAGTCATCCCTTTTGGCTTTGGTCTAGTTTACCTCCTGGCTTTCCGATTTCCGTTTGTCCTCTGACCACTCTCCCAGTCTCTCTCCTGTACTCTGGTAGTGTCACTGACAGTGTTTCCTGGTTCTGACCTTTAGCCTGTTTCCTGAATCTGATCTCACTCTCTCCCTTCATGTTCGTGTTTTGTGCTTTGTTTAACTGTTTGATTGTTTAATAAAGCCTGTTTGACTTTCAGCTCTGCGTGCGCCTGTCCGGGTTCTTTGTCCTTGACAGTAGAAGTCTTTTCTGAAGCTGAATTCTAATTTTAGTCAAGGTAAAGTTAGTATCAACTTAAAAAAGCTTCACAAAAAATCAGACACTATACAGACAAACAGGCAAAATGGCAAAAGGATACAAATAGAATAATATAAAATTACTACATTTAGAATGTAGCACCTACAGAACACTCTGTATTTGTGTATTTGGATTGTGTAGCCCCTGTGGTTTCATCACACAGTGTTATCTCCATTGTTCTACAGTGCATTCCTCACTTATACCCTCTTCTCCTCTGCAGGAGGATGAACACCAGCCTCACCAACTCAACACTTTATGAACTGGAGCTGTTTGCTCTGTCCATGTCATCTGAGAGTGTTCTGGCCCTCCAGACCATCAACTTCTTCGTGGGTCTTCCTCTAAACATATATGTGTGCATCCTCCTAATCAGAGCTGGAAAGCTGGACGGTTCTGTGATTTTCAGCTTCAGCCAGACTGTCTCTGAAATCCTTTATGCCCTCCAGTTACCACTGTGTGTCCTCTGTCGTGTAGATGTGAGGAATCTCTGCTTTCTGACACTGGTAACATTCGTCAGTGCTACCTGCATAAATGCCCGCCTAGTTTTCCAGGGCTGTGTGTGTTTTGAGCGCTACCTGGCCGTGGTCCACCCTGTAACCTTCCTGAAGCACAAATCCATTAAGCATCGTTTAGCAGCTGCTGCATGTATGTGGATTTACTCCTGCTTCTGTGGTGCTCTATCTGTGAACAACTTTTTGGGTCTGCCGTACCTTGCTTTGGGAGTCATTTATGCCATCATGCTGATCATGCACCTTTTCCTCTGTTTCTCTGTTCTGAGAGTCCTGAGGAGAGCTCCACCTGGGGAAGGAGGAGGGAAAGATGGTGGAGTCAGTGCAGCCAAAAGGAAAGCCTTCGAATTAGTTTCCTTCAGTCTCCTGATATTCTTATTTCAGACCGTCCCATTAGCAGTAGTCTTCGGTCACAAAAATGAGATGTTGTCTGTTGATGCCTTCATCTTGGCGTTTACCATCATCACAGATTTCAATGTTGTTGGAGGGATTGCCCTACCCGTCCTCATTCTCCACCAGATGGGCAGACTGACATTCATAAGGTGTATTTAATGCCAACGCAGATCCTTATTTGTAATTCTGAAAAGGTAGTTTTGACCTGTATGTATGTATATATATATATATATAGTGTATGTGAGTGTGTGTGTGTGTGTGTGTGTGTGTGTGTGTGTGTGTGTATCTAGGCATATACAGGCCTAGATCCAGACTGAACACTGTATAAAGCCTGGCTACAGACTAAACAATGTACAAAGAATGGCTACAGACTAAACACTGTACAAAGCCTGGCTACAGACTAAACACTGTACAAAGCCTGGCTACAGACTAAACAATGTACAAAGAATGGCTACAGACTAAACAATGTACAAAGCCTGGCTACAGACTAAACACTGTACAAAGCCTAGATACAGACTAAACACTTTATGAAACCTAGGACCAGACCTAACACTGTATAAAGCCTGGCTACAGACTAAACACTGTATAAAGCCTGGTTACAGACTAAACACTGTGTAAAGCCTGGCTACAGGCTAACCGCTGTGTAAACCCTAGATCCAGACTAAACGCTGTGTAAACCCTAGATCCAGACTAAACGCTGTGCAAACCCTAGATCCAGACTAAACACTGTATAAAGCCTAGATCCAGACTAAATGCTGTGTAAACACTAGATCCCGACTAAACGCTGTGCAAACCCTAGATCCAGACTAAACACTGTATAAAGCCTGGCTACAGGCTAAACGCTGTGTAAACCCTAGATCCAGACTAAACACTGTGTAAACCCTAGATCCAGAATAAACACTGTATAAAGCCTAGATCCAGACTAAACGCTGTGTAAACCCTAGATCCAGACTAAACACTGTATAGAGCCTGGCTACAGACTAAACACATTTACAGCAGTCTTGGATCACGTGTCTCTGTTACCTGCCTTTGTTTTCCCTGTCATGTGTTTTTGTTGTTGTATTAGTTTATGTCTCCTCCCGTGTTCTGCCTCCTTGTCACCTGGATGTAGTCCGTACCTCCGCCCTCTCGTTAGTGTTTCTAGTTAGTTCCCTGTGTATATATACCCCTGGTCGGGTGCTTTGTGTTTGGTCTAGTCAGGTGCTGTTCATGGCTTTTCAGATCTTTAGTTTTCTTCCTGTTACTGGCTTTTTTTATCAGTCTTTGTCTCTCTTTGTTTTGTCGCTTTTTGTTTATTGTTTTCAATAAACCTACTGACTTGCACCCGCCCATAAAGCATCCAGGTTATTGTGGCCACCTGCGAACAGGAGTGCTCGTTTGCTTGCGGTGTTAACGTGATAAATATACTGTCATGGGTCAATTTGCATGTGAAATTTTGTATAAGTTATTTTCATCGGTGACTGTCATTTATATAACATGACAAATATAAGAGTGTGCGGAATCGTTTACAATTCGATGTTCGACTTTTGTTCGGCATTCTCCACGTTTGGCAGAGCTTTCTTCCAGCTGAGCACAAAAGACGGCTTACAGGTATGTGGTCTTGCTGCTATGATTCTAGGACCACTTATTTTTCTCCAACATACAGTAGCTAGACACGTATCTGTACTTAGCAAAGCATGACAGATCTGATAATGGATAATATGAAAGTATGTTACAGTATTATAATCAAAAACTAAGTGGGCTAATGTATAATGTGGACTGCTAGCGTTAATTAATAATTATAGTTTAATTTAATGGTAATTTATAAGGTCAGGCTTTATAATGCACTATAACATCTGTTCATAAGAACAATGTGAACATTATTACTATAATATTAATAGTAATATAATTATACTAAATAAACTTTTATAATGAGATGAACCAAACATTATTAGAGCCAAAAACAAACAGGCAAAATAACAAAAGGAAATAAATATAACAATATAAAATGAAAACATTTTAAATCTAGGATTAACCGAACACTCAGGTGTTTCTATTAGCATTGTGTAGCCCCTATTGTGTCACATTGTGTTATTGCCATTGTTCTATTGCACCCCTTTCCTATATCCCCTTCTCCTTTACAAGAAGATGAATACCAGCCTCACCAACTCAACACTTGATCTGTTTGCTCTGAGCATGTCATCAGCCAGTGTTCTGGCCCTCCAGATCATCAACTTCTTCATGGGTCTTCCTCTAAACATATATGTGTGCATCCTCCTAATCAGAGCTGGAAAACTGGACGGGTCTGTGATTTTCAGCTTCAGCCAGACTGTCTCTGAAATCCTTTATGCCCTCCAGTTACCACTGTGTGTCCTGTGTCATATGGATGTGAGACATCTCTGCTTTCTCACACCGCTAACGTTCGTCAGTGGTGCCTGTATAAATCTCCGCCTAGTTTTCCAGGGCTGTGTGTGTTTTGAGCGCTACCTGGCCGTGGTCCACCCTGTAACCTTCCTGAAGCACAAATCCATTAAGCATCGTTTAGCAGCTGCTGCCTTTTATATGGATATCCTCGTTCTTCTGTGGTGCTGTGTCCGTGAACAACATGTTAGGACTGCCCTACCTTGCTGTGGGAGTCATGTTTATCATGTTGTTGATCATGCACCTTTTCCTCTGTTTCTCCATTCTGAGAGTCCTGAGAAGAGCTCCACCCGGGGAAGGTGGAAGGAAAGATGGTGGAGTCAGTGTAGCCAAAAAGAAAGCCTTCGAATTAGTTTCCTTCAGTCTCCTGATATTCTTATTTCAGACCGTCCCATTTGCAGTAGTCCTCGGTGTCACAAACAAGCTGTCTGTTGATGCCTTCATCTTGGGGTTAATCATCATAATAGATTTCCATACTGCTGCAGGGATTGCCCTACCAGTCCTCATTCTCCACCAGATGGGCAGACTGACATTCACAAGATGTATTTAATGGCAACCCAGAGAAAAGTTTTCATTTTCATTTGTAAATATTAAAAAGTAGTTGGTGTGTATAAATATATATCATCTACACTCATCATCAAAAGGAGAGTTGCACAAATAGTTTACCACAGAAAGAATCAACAGACGGGAATGAAACTTAATGCATGAGACATGTGAATGATTCGAGTTTCATGGTCGGCTGCACATGTAGCGTACACAAGAAGGGGCCTTATCACTGTACCGGGCTGACCCATCAGCCACCTTTGTGGACATTTTAGCAGGCAGTGATGTCCTCGTTGAGTCATCCAGCACCATTGGCAGACGGTTGCACAATGCAGGTCTACATGAACCCAGACCGTTACTATGACTGCCCTTAACACCGCGCCAACATCACCAAAGACTGCAATTGTGTTGTGCCAGACTCTCATGGAGTGACTTAGAATGGCAGCGGGTCATCTTCAGTGAGTCTCGCTTTTGTTGTCTTGGTGGAAATGACCAACGAATCTGTGTGTAGGGGCACCGTGGTCAGCAACAAGATGAACGGTTTGTTGTCACACGTCCAGAAGGCCTGGTGTCACTCCACCGTCCTCCCCTTACACACAATCTGCAGGAAGATCGTGTAGAGAAACCTCTACAACTCTAGCAATGGCATGTTGGGAAGCCTAGATACAGACTAAACACTGTATAGATACAGACTAAACACTGTATAGATACAGACTAATCACTGTATAGATACAGACTAAACACTGCATAGATACAGACTAATCACTGTATAGATACAGACTAAACACTGCATAGATACAGACTAATCACTGTATATTTAATGCCAATGCAGAGGAACTTTTTCATCTTTATATTATATATATATATATATATATATATATATATGTGCATATTGTTCTGTATGTGTGTGGTAATTCCCCTCCGTGCCTCCAGAGGTTGCTGTCTTCCCAGTAGTGTGACTCTATTTTTACTTGGGCTCATCAGTGAGCTTTACATTCTGCCTCTGTTTTGCCTTTTGCCACTCGGTCTTGTTGGTAAGTTCTTCAATTCTAAGCCAGAGTAATTCTCTGATTCGTTGTTTAGTTGGTCAATTAATCTTGCAAGTGGATGCTTTCTCTCGGTCTGAGTTTATTGTTGTACGCACACAGCATAAAGCACATTTAAGAGCCATCAAGCTAATTCAGATGGCGATACTGATTAGAAAAATCAGAAAACTACTGCCTTTGCTAACCGTTTGGGCCGATAATCAGTCGATTTCACTGAAGCTCTCATTCCATTACCATTTACATTCAACACTTGAAAGTTCTACCAAATCTCCTGTTCCTCTGAAGCCTTAAACCAAACACAGCCTTCATAAAAACCATCATGAACTTGTCTAAAACTAATAATCTGGCATACCTGGGATTTTCCTAGTGAGCTGACGCACCTTTAGCCCAAGATAATTGAAATAATTTGTTTTCTATATTTTAATTCAACAAACAAACAAAAATAAATGGTCCATAAAGAAGAGTTGCCCATTGGTTTCTTTTCTATTCTGATACTGGACTGGCCCACTCGCATCTCTTACTAGGCCCCACCCCTACAGATCCGGAGGTGGTGTGAGTTTGGGTTTGAAATGCCATCATGACATCATAATGAGGACAATGATTTGATTAATTTAGATAATAATAAAATAAGAGAACATGATTGGAGCACTACCAAAACATGAGATCATCATCTATGACTGATGGTCACTCAATCAGCCAGTGTCATACTGCAGTCTAAGCTATGTGGCATTGTTCCTGTAGCTAGCATAGTTACTTAATGCGATTCAGCTAACAGTTAGCTTGCTAACACTGCCGTGAGTGACCTAGACCACTCATCATAATATCATCTAGTACAGTAGGTATGCACCTGGGCCAAAAATTCTAAGGCCAACTTATTGTCCCAATCCACCCTCACCTGAGGATACACTATTATAGCAGCAGGACTATAATTCTACTAGGATAGCTAATTTGTTACTGTTATACAACCACAGAAAGGTCCAACCCAACACTACATACCTAACCCAAGACTAAGAGATGTGAGGTGTCCAAAAATGTTCTCGGTGAAGCAATGCTCTCAGGTTCCATTACATTCCATGATGGTATGCTTTCCATTAAGTGTGTTGTAGCTTTGGGGCATTTAAATGGTCTGCAAAGTTATAAAGCCTTGTGTATATGAGAAAGATAGAAGCTGCCTGAAACACTTTTCTCTGTTACATGGTGATGTCATCCTGTAACCCAACCCTCATTGCCCACCTACTTGGGACGCCCTCACACATCGCACAGCACAGAACGTACCACTCTGAAATGGTTCTAGCTTGTGAAGGGGGATCTACCAACTTGTTGTACCTGACTTTCTGAATCGGACTCTGACTCAAACAGATATGGCAAAACTGACACTATTGTAAGAACAGCCACAGCGGTGTGGAGGTAGAACCCCTGGCAGGATACTGCTCTGGCAGTTGAACAAAGTAGGCAAGCTGACCAATCAGAGTACACTGGGGATACATCAGGAGGTGGAGCTTAAAGTCTTAGGAGCTACAACAGAGCATTAATACCGATGTACAGTATAGGAAATATATTGTAAATCTATTCCAGTAGACCCCAAAAACTTTAATTAGGAACACTGATGATTAGTTCTAAAAGTATGGTACTTGTTTCTAGAATGATCTTGATATCTCCACTTTACAGGACTAATATATTTTCAATGTGTGTCAGTGGAACCAGATAGTAGTAGCCATAGTAGCTGCAAAGACCAGCCTGGGCTCTCATTTGCTTTTGGTGTCAGTAGTGTGATAAATCTCCTCAGACATGTACTCATTTGCATGTGAGATATTTTCCTAGGTGACGATCATCAGGTTTAATACGAGTATCATTCACAGTCAGGTGGATATATATGGGTAAGTACGTGTATAACATTTCGTAGAGCTTCTCTTCATACCTGACATCAGGAGACTGACTATCAGGTATGTCGTTTCTATTATGATTGTACATATGTTTTCCATTTTATTGCCACACGGGCACACTGAGGTGTTAAGCCATGCGAAATGAATTCCCATAAGAAATGGTATCACTGTGAAAAGTTTGTCTGGTCAGCAATTGTAAGTTACCCTTATCTTTTATCTGACTTGGACTTAAGACCAAAATAAGGATCATAATTGCCTGTCATGTATCATGTTTTGCCTATTAGGTCTCCTGGCATTCTGTTAGAAGAAGTGTTGCTTAAAACATGTTTAAATGATTAAAAACTAGAACGCATGCAGTAATTTGATTGCAATGTCTGCAATTAAATACGGAAAGCTTGAACAATATCAGGCTACAGGAATGTGTTCTCTTTTGCTCTGCAGGAAGATGAATGCCAGCCTCACAAACTCCACACTTCATGAAGTGGATCAGCTGCGTCTGGATTTGTCATCATACATTCTCATTTTTATGCAGGTCCTCAACTTCTGTCTAGGCCTTCCTCTAAACGTCTATGTCATCGTTCTCCTGGTCAGAGCCGGAGGACTGGATGGGTCTCTGATATTTAGCCTGAGTCAGACGGTCACAGAAATCCTCTTTGTACTCCCTATGCCTCTGTATGTCCTATGTCTTACAGGCGTGAGAAGTCTCTGTTTTAATATACCGATAATGTTCTTCATTTTCTGTTGCCTGAATGCCCGCATCCATTTCCAGTGGTTTGTGTGCTTTGAGCGCTACCTGGCAGTGGTCCACCCTGTTAGTTTCCTGAAGTGCAAGCTGATGAAGTGCCGTGTGGCAATATCGGTCTTCATGTGGGTGAGCTCGTTCATAGCGGGGATTGTGACCACAAATTATTTTTTCGATCTGCCCTTCACTTTTTTCGGGGTCATGCTACTCATCGTTCTGAGCATGCACCTTTGCTTTTGTTTCTCCATTCTGAGAGTTTTGAGGAGGCCTCGCCCAGGGGAAAGGATGGATGCAGGGACATGCATCATCAAGAAGAAGGCCTTGGAAGTAGTTACATTCAGTCTCCTGGCTTTTTTAATCCAAATCTTCCCAGTAGCTGTGACCTTCGGCATGAAGGACATGCTGTCTTCTGTTACCTTTATGTTGGCCCTCAGCATTAGCATAAATATCACTATAGCTGCAGGAATTTTGCAACCAATCATGTGTCTGCACCAGATTGGTAAACTGAGGTTCATATATTGGGCTTGAGTGCAGACACAAGTTTCTCCACATTCATTCTTACTGGAAAAAGAATGAAATAAATAACTAAAAGCATAAATAAAATAAAGGTACGCTGGGTAACGGGTATTATCACTGCATAATATTAAATATTGTTCCTGGCTTCTGTTTGTTATATTCCAATTGCTTATGTTTTTTTCCGTTGCTTATAATTATAGATTCAAACAAAACGGCGTATAAAACCTAGATACAGACTAAACGCAGTATAAAGCCTAGATGCAGACTAAACACAGTATAGCCTAGATACAGACTAAATGCAGTATAAAGCCTAGAGACAGACTAAACATAATATAAAGCCTAGATACAGACTAAATGCAGTATAAAGCCTAGATACAGACTAAACATTATTTAGGGCCTAGATACAGACTAAACATTATATAAAGCCTAGATACAGACTAAACATTATATAAAGCCTAGATACAGACTAAATGCAGTATAAAGCCTAGATACAGACTAAACATTATATAAAGCCTAGATACAGACTAAACATTATATAAAGCCTAGATAAGCCTAGATGCAGAGCCTAGATAAGACTAAATGCAGTATAAAGCCTAGATACAGACTAAACATTATATAAAGCCTAGATACAGACTAAATGCAGTATAAAGCCTAGATACAGACTAAACATTATATAAAGCCTAGATACAGACTAAACATTATATAAAGCCTAGATACAGACTAAATGCAGTATAAAGCCTAGATACAGACTAAACATTATTTAAAGCCTAGATGCAGACTAAACGCAGTATAAAGCCCAGATACAGACTAAACATTATATAAAGCCTAGATACAGACTAAACATTGTATAAAGCCCAGATACAGACTAAACATTATATAAAGCCCAGATACAGACTAAACATTATATAAAGCCTAGATACAGACTAAACATTATTTAAAGCCTAGATGCAGACTAAACGCAGTATAAAGCCTAGATACAGACTAAACATTATATAAAGCCTAGATACAGACTAAACATTATATAAAGCCTAGATACAGACTAGAGGAGCGAACGCGCTGGACCTTGTTTACACCAACATCCCCAGCGCGTACCGGGCAGAGCCCCGCCCCCACCTCGGATACTCGGATCACATCTCTGTTATGCTAATTCCAGCATACAGACCGCTCGTCAGAAGATCAAAGCCGGTTCTAAAGCAGGTGAGAACCTGGCCATCAGGAGCCATCTCTGCTCTTCAGGACTGCTTTGAGCACACTGACTGGCAAATGTTCAGGGAGGCTGCAACCTACAGCACCACCACAGACTTGGAGGAGTACACTTCATCTGTGACCAGCTACATCGGCAAGTGCATAGATGATGTGACCGTCTCCAAGACCATCACCAATTTGTAGACGTCCCAACCAGAAGCCGTGGATGACTGCAGAGGTGCGTGCTCTGCTGAAGGCTCGTGACTCCGCCTTCAAAGAAGGAGACAAGGCGGCCCTAAGGAAAGCAAGGGCCAAACTGTCCCGGGGCATCAGAGAGGCGAAGCAGCACACGGCCAGTGCATCCACAGCCACTTCAAAGACAGTGGTGACGCACGGCGTATGTGGCAGGGCATCCAGGCCATCACTAACTACAGGACTGCACCACCTGCCTGTGACAGTGATGCCTCCCTTCCAGATGCGCTGAACCACTTCTACGCTCGGTTCGAGGCACAGAACGGCGTGGCAGCGAGGAAGACCACCCCTCCTCCTGACGACCAGGTGTTGTGTCTTACAGCAGCTGACGTGAGGAAAACTCTACGCAGAGTTAACCCACGGAAAGCCGCTGGACCGGACAACATTCCTGCTAGAGTGCTCAGGGAATGTGCAGACCAGCTGACAGATGTCTTCACTGACATCTTCAACATCTCCCTGAGCAGTGCCACCGTCCCAACATGTCTCAAGGCAACCACCATCATCCCTGTGCCGAAGAAGTCTTCAGTGTCCTGCCTCAACGACTACCGTCCCATTGCACTCACACCCATCATCATGAAGTGCTTTGAGAGGCTTGTCCTGAGGCACATCAAGACCCTGCTGCCTCCTTCTCTAGATCCTCAGCAGTTCGCGTACCGTCCCAACCGCTCAACGGACGACGCCATATCCACCACCCTTCACCTGGCGCTCACCCACCTGGACAATAGAGACACTTATGTTCGAATGCTGTTCATAGACTTCAGTTCAGCATTCAACACCATCATTCCTCAGCACCTGATCGGAAAGCTGAACCTACTGGGCCTGAACACTTCTCTCTCTAACTGGATCCTGGACTTCCTGACTGGGAGACCTCAGTCTGTCCGGATCGGACGTAACACCTCCAGCACCACCACGCTGAGCACCGGGGCCCCCCAGGGCTGTGTGCTCAGCCCTCTGTTGTTCACCTTGCTGACTCACGACTGTGCAGCAATGCACAGCTCGAACCACATCATCAAGTTTGCGGATGATACGACTGTGGTGGGTCTCATCAGCAAGAACGACGAGTCAGCATACCGAGAGGAAGTGCAACGGTTAACGGACTGGTGTAGAACCAACAACCTGTCTCTGAACGTAGACAAGACCAAAGAGATGGTTGTTGACTTCAGAAGGACAAGGCGTGACCACTCTCCACTACACATCGACGGCTCCACTGTGGAGATCGTCAAGAGCACCAAGTTCCTTGGAGTTCACCTGGCAGAGGATCTCACCTGGTCCCTCAACACCAGCACCATAACCAAGAAAGCCCAGCAGCGTCTCTACTTCCTGCGAAGGCTGAGGAAGGCACATCTCCCACCTCCCATCCTCACCACCTTCTACAGAGGAACCATCGAGAGCATCCTGAGCAGCTGCATCACTGCCTGGTTTGGGAACTGCACCGTATCGGATCGCAAGTCCCTGCAGCGGGTAGTAAGGACAGCTGAGAAGATCATCGGTGTCTCTCTTCCCACCATCACGGACATTTACACCACACGCTGCATCCGCAAAGCAAACAGCATCGTGGATGACTACACACACCCCTCACACACACTCTTCACACTCCTACCATCTGGAAAAAGGTACCGAAGCATCCGGGCCCTCACATCAAGACTGTGCAACAGCTTCTTTCCCCATGCCATCAGACTCCTTAACACCCAGAGTCTGGTCTGAACAAACAACACATTAGTGTCTGAACTGAAATCACACACTCTCTCTCTCTCTCTCACACACACACACACACACACCACCTTTTTCCCTTTTCATTAAAAAAAAAAAAAAAACTGCTATTGTTCCACTAACTGGATAACTTTAGTACTGCTGCTAAATTCAAATACAGTGTTTACAATGTCTAATGTTTACTTCTACACCAAATGCACCTTACTGCTCCCACTACTAAGGGGCCGACTGCACTGTTTCCCCTCCCCTGTATTTATTGTTTGTCTTGTAAATGGTTGTGTGTATTTATAGTATATTGTCTTGCGCACTTGCGCACGTGCACTTTATGTTGTATTGTTTTGTGTAATCTATTGTTAGATGTAGCACCTTGGTCCTGGAGGAACGTTATTTCGTTTCACTGTGTACTGCACACCACTGTATATAGTTGAAATGACAAATAAAACCACTTGAACTAAACATTATATAAAGCCTAGATACAGACTAAACGCAGTATAAAGCCTAGATACAGACTAAATGCAGTATAAAGCCTAGATACAGACTAAACATTATATAAAGCCTAGATACAGACTAAACATTATATAAAGCCTAGATACAGACTAAACATTATATAAAGCCTAGATACAGACTAAACATTATATAAAGCCTAGATACAGACTAAATGCAGTATAAAGCCTAGATACAGACTAAACATTATATAAAGCCTAGATACAGACTAAATGCAGTATAAAGCCCAGATACAGACTAAACATTATATAAAGCCTAGATACAGACTAAACGTAGTATAAAGCCTAGATACAGACTAAACATTATATAAAGCCTAGATACAGACTAAACATTATATAAAGCCTAGATACAGACTAAATGCAGTATAAAGCCTAGATACAGACTAAACATTATATAAAGCCTAGATACAGACTAAACGTAGTATAAAGCCTAGATACAGACTAAACATTATATAAAGCCTAGATACAGACTAAACATTGTATAAAGCCTAGATACAGACTAAACATTATATAAAGCCTAGATACAGACTAAACATTATTTAAAGCCTAGATGCAGACTAAACGCAGTATAAAGCCTAGATACAGACTAAACATTATATAAAGCCTAGATACAGACTAAATGCAGTATAAAGCCTAGATACAGACTAAACATTATTTAAAGCCTAGATGCAGACTAGACGCAGTATAAAGCCTAGATACAGACTAAATGCAGTATAAAGCCTAGATACAGACTAAACATTATATAAAGACTGGATGCAGACTAAATGCAGTATAAAGCCTAGATACAAACTAAACACCACATAAAGCCTAGATGCAGACTAAATGCCATATAAAGACTGGATTCAGACTAAAAGCTGTATAAAGCCTAGAAAGAGACTAAATGCCACATAAAGCCTAGATACAGACTAAATGGCATATAAAGCCTGGATTCAGACTGAATACTGTATAAGACCTTGATCCCTCCCATGTCTCTCACAAAAGAAAGCATGTTAGATTTTATTTATTATTTCAAGAAAGCCATTAAAGACTGTTGGCCAGATAAGAGTAGTGTTTTTAAATTTTATTTATTTTTTATTGTTGCATCAGATATGTGCATATTGTTATATAGGCATTGGAATTCCCCTCCATGCCACTAGGGGTCGCTATCTCCCCAGTATTGCATCTCTGTTTCCCACCTGTTTTTCGTTTGGGCTCATTAGTAAGCTTTATATTCTGCCCCTGTTTCGCCTTTTGTAACTCTGTCTTGTTGGTACTTCCTGCAATTCTAAGCCAGAGTAATTCTCAAATTATTTGTTTAGTTGGTCCATTAAACTTGCAAGTGGATCTTTCTTTTGGACTGAGTTTATTGTTGCACTTACACAGCATAAAGTATCATCAAGAAGGTTCAAATGCTGATCCTAATCAGAAAAGTTTGAAAACTCCTGGCTCTGTTTATGGGTTGAAGACAAATTCACCACTATTTTACCGTTATTGACCTTCCATATAAAAACTGGTCATTTTGGATAGAAAATAAAATAGGTGTATTTGTTGCAGTTGTAGTTACTTGAATTGTGAATAAGCAGTCTTTAGTAAATTGTCTTTTGATGTTTCAGAGAACTGTAACTATCAACCGTACAAAACCAGATGATTCGTCAGCACCTTTTTCTACACACCCATCACAATTACACACAAATAAAAGCTGGCCACACTATGAGATTTGTACATTGGCTTAACATGAATGAAATCATGCTACATCAGCAGCTTTGCTATGTGCGGATGCATACTTTGAATTGATGTAGTGAATTTCGTTTGCATCGTAGACTCAGGAGATAATACCAGTATATACATGTTTATTATGTTTATTTAGTATTGTCATTTTCTGCTGATACCTGTGCCCCTTCCACATCTTATTACTGCACTGCCTTTTTATCTCCGGTGTCTTAATGCATAATTTTACATATTTTCTATCATCTACAGTTATTTCATCTATGAGATATATTTATCTATAGCAGACTCTATTATTTATAGTTAGTAGTTAATAATTTTAGCTGAGCTGGTACTTATGTTCATACTTATTGTATTGTATTACTGTGCTGTATTATGTAACTTCTACTGGCTGCTATTTCCTTTTGGATCAATATCTATCTATCTATCTATCTATCTATCTATCTATCTATCTATCTATCTATCTATCTATCTATCTATCTATCTAACTAAACACAGTTATACTTGGCTATAAATATAAGGAAACATAAATATCATCCAATATCATCGCTGTCCAAAGAAAATCAAGTATCTCCAAAATATCTATTTTACAGGAGAGGCCAACAACCTATTTTATATTTAATGTAGGGCAATGGAACCAGACTTCTTTCCTCCTAGTCCAGGTCCATTCACCTTGAAATTCTCACTCTATGTACCCGGCAGCTGCTGTGTTCTAATGATGCATGTAAATAATTACAGGCAAAAATAGAGACCCATGTTTTTTTGTTTTGGACAACAATGATATACTTTCCCTTACTCTCCTATAAAACTCAGAACCCAGTCCAATCAAATCAAGCTATTGTGCAAAACCAGCTGTAGGAAATTAAGCCCATAGATGAGTATGACAATTGTGGTACTAGCTAATTAGTTGTTGAAGGTTATTATCCGAATGATGACCGAATGATGAGTAAAATAAAATTGGACTGTTAATTATTGTAGAGCGAATCTGAGAACCTTGTTTTTCTGGAACCAATAGAGCAAACAATCGTTAGGTAACATGCAGCACCATCAGTCGTCAACTGTACAAATCGTAGTATCATCACTGTTGCGTGCCTAGCGATGACAAACCGTGCTCATTTACTTTGGGTGACAGCGTTATGATAAATTGTCACAACCGCATGTCAGTTTGCATAAAAATCCTACATGGCAACCAGTGGGTGTCATCTAATGACATAAGTGTATCATAAACCCCTCGCACTTAGGTGTGTGTGTATATGTGTGACTTACTTCTTGCTATTACATAGAGCTGTAATATTTTATCAAGCCTGCCTTCATACGTGAAACCAAGACAGCCCCTTACAGGTATGTGCTTTTTGTACTATGATTATACTGCTACACAACCGTACACCATCTGACAACATTATACATTATACAACCATCACTGCCTTCACAACTGCAGAGTAGAAATATCATTGAGGTTATTGGCAATGTTATATGAGTTCACTCAAAGGCGTAAACGGTTCTACTTGTTGACTGAGGCGTAGTCTGTAGTCTGGAGTATTCCACTGTGCTGTAGGTTAACAAGGGGTACAGGAGAGTAACACTGGGTAACCTATCTCCTATCAGATCATGTCAGATTATGGAGTATTGTATGTAAATTATTGTTATATTGTTTGTAATATAGCAACACTCTGAATCTTGAAAGAGCCCTCACACAGGTTGTTTAATATAAGACTTAGTATGATGATAACTCTGTATTGGTATGTAGTGTGTGTATTTTTGATGGAAAGCCCATCCGGTTTAAACACTGTGGACATGTACTGAAGTAATTTGCCAAGTCTAGCTACTTCTTCAACCCCAACTAATAGGGCTGACAATATACACTCACATATAACGTCTAACTATATAAGTCTGACTATATAAAGCCATCCTGTTGCGCATACCTTCCATTCTAACCTGCACTGTTGTGTGGGTAGGATCCTTTGCAAGCGAAGTTTGCCTCAGAGAACAATTTAAAAACAATTGGAGCAGTTGGAAGAATTATAGGCGGGGTAGGAAGTTTCATGCTTGGCTGAGCATATGACGTGAGCAAGGACAGGCATTATCGCTGTGCCTGACTGACCCAACAGCCACAATTTGAGACTTTCAATGTCCTGTTAGTGCTAGCAGACCGCTACGACAACTGATCGTTACGAAGACTGCAATGGTGTGGTTACAGACTGTCATAGAGAGGCTCAGAATGGCAGCGGGTCATCCCGCTTATGTCTTGGTGGAGACGACTAACGAATTCGTGTGTGGAGGTACCGTGGTCAGCACCAAGATTGTGTCTAATGGTTTGTCATCACGCATCACACATCCAGAAGGAAGAAATCAAAACATGAAGAAGCTGGACAGGTACTGAGATATCCATACCAAGGTAGAGGTACTGAGGTAACAGCCAACGTAGGAAAAAGGAAGGAATGAGTGAAAGGAGGTTGAGTAGGTTTCAATGCCTTGCATATGGATTAACTCGACTCAACATTTTGCTCTCCTCCTCTGCAGAAAAATGGACACCAACGTCACCAACTCAACACTTTATGACCTGCACCCACTGATTCAGAGCATCTCATCAGCCACTGTCATGTACATGCACATCATCAACTTGACTCTAAGCCTTCCTCTCAACATCTACGTCATCATTCTCCTAAAGAGAGCTGGGGGACTGGATGGCTTTGTGATTTTTAGCCTGTTTCAGGCTGCCTCTGAAATCCTCTTCGCTCTTCCAGCGCCTCTGTTCATCCTATGCTACATGGACGTGAGGAATCTCTGCCTCGTGCAGCCGATAGTGTTCTTCACCACTGTCTGCATGTGCACCCGCTTCCTCTTCCAGTGCTGTGTGTGTTTCGAGCGCTACCTGGCAGTGGTCCACCCCATTCTCTTCCTGAAGAACAAGTCCATGAAGTACCGTTTAGCCAGCTCCACCGTTATATGGACATGCTCAATAATAGATGGCATTATGAGTGTAAGGGACTTCTCATCTCTGCCCTACACGGTTTACGGAATCCTGTACGCCATTATTTTGAGCATGCACCTTTTCTTCTGTTTCTCCATTCTAAGAGTTCTGAGGCGACCTGGTCCATCGGAGAGGGAAAGGGCAGATGGTGGGGCGAATGCCATCAAAAAGAAGGCCTTTGAAGTAGTTTTCTTTAATCTCCTGGCATTCTTAATCCAAACCATCCCAATAGCAGCAGCCATGGGGATAGGAACCATGTTGCCGCCCGGCACCTTTAGACTGGCTTTCATCGTTAGCATGACTATCAATATTGGTGCAGGGATCGTGCAGTCAATCCTCATTCTCCACCAGATGGGCAAACTGCCATTTGGTAGCTGTGTTTGAAAGTAGAGCGCCTCGTCAATATTGTTTGGTGTAAATGCTGGAAAATGACTTCCATGATTCAAATAAACATTAGAAAGCGCTGCAGTGACCTGTGAAATTATTGGAACCTGACTAATGTAGTTTTAACTGAAGCTCCCATTTACATTCAACACTTTTACCAAGTTCTACCAAACTTTTCCTCTGGAGTCTTAAGTAACCATCCATGACTTTGCCTAAAGAGGGGATTGGACTGGTAATCTGGCATGCCAGGCAGTTTTTATATCATTGATCCAATATCATTGATCAATGTTTAATTTAAAAACCAAAAATAAATAAAATAGTAATCAAATAATTTGTCGACAACTGGCCACTAAAGGAAAGCAGCCCATTGGTTTATTTTCTATACTTATGCTGGGCTGGCCCAATCGCACTGCTATCATGATTTGGTCAATGTAAATAATAACACAATGTAAATTAAAACATGATTGGTTCTCATAAAACTACTGCTAGCGGTCACTCAGTCAGTCAGTGTCTAATACTGCAGTGTAAGTTATGTGGCATTGTTTCTGTAGCTAGCATAGTTACCTAATGTGGTTTAGCTAACGGCTAACTTCAGCTAACTCAACACTATCATCAAAAAAATAACTGCACTCAGAAGGAAGAAGATAAAGGTTACCAGGAACAATAAATGATGATAAATTTAGCCTGATATGGAAAATATTTATTGAGCTACACATACAGAAGTACTGGCTCTTTAGGAACACTGAAAATCAGCTAATGACTAATTCCAAAAGTATGGAACTTGTTTTTCTAGAATGAGCTTGATATCACAGCTGTCAGAGCCAACGTAAGTCAATGGACTCAGACTTTTTGTCTTAGAAACTGAAAAACGACTACATTGGAGATCCACAAGGTTTCATCCCACAGCAGTGATATGCACATGGTTACACCATGAAACAATCATTGGGCTATTGTCCGGACAGCGTTTGGCGTCACAGTAGCTGCAAAGACCAGCAGGATAAGACTGGGCTCTCATTTGCTTTTGGTGTCAGTAGTGTGATAAATCTCCTCAGACATGTGCTCATTTGCATGTGACATATTTTCCTAGGTGACGATCGTCAGGTTTAATACGAATCATTCACAGTCAGGTGGATATATATGGGTAAGTACGTGTATAACATTTCGTAGAGCTTCTCTTCATACCTGACATCAGGAGACTGACTCTCAGGTATGTCGTTTCTATCATGATTGTACATAAGTTTTCCATTTTATTGCCACACGGGCACATTGTGGTGATAAGCCATGCAAAATGAATTTCCAGGTTCCTAAATTCATTAGAAATGCCGTCATTTCACTGTAAAACGTTAGTCTGGTCAGCTTGGAGTTGTAAACTACTCCTCTAAATAGCCTTTTCAAAGTTTTCAAAATCGGTGTTATACCTGATCTGGACTGTAGACCGAAATCCCTTTGCTTTAATTATGTTGGACTTATTAAAACAGATGATTGTCACCACCAAAAATGTCTGGTCACCCTAGCCTGGGGGCACTGGAAGGTATGATCTCTAGATGAAGCAGTTAGACCCTTGCACTAGAAGGATATGGATATATATGAGGATATATATGAAAATATGTTTTGTTTTACCTATAAGTTTTAATGGCATTCTGTTAGATGAAGCATTGAAGTAAAGTATTTAAAAAATGTATTTAAAGCTATAAAAACTGAAATTCATGCAGTAAATTTGATTTCAATGGTACAATAAAACCTATTCTTATTCACACAATTTTTGTTTATTTATTTATTACTTTTTCAAATTAACAAATTTAATCAATTTATGTCTTCTATTCACTATAACCAAAATATCCAATTGAGACCAAACCAGCCCATATTAAAGCTTGTGTTTTGTGTCTATAGGGTCTGTTATAAACACATATAACAGTTCTATTTTTTTAATAGTATGTTCTATATTCGATAGATGGATCCCAAATCTAGAACAAAATGATGAAATATAAATTATAAAATTGTTGTCGTCGATAGTTTGACCTTAAAGTTACAGAAGATTCCACGTGACCTGTTGGTCACAGTAAGACTGATCTTTTATGATCTTAGAACTGATCCCTCATCACTGTCCTGAGAGGGAAATGTATCTGGGCTCTTATGGGTTGGCTTGAACAGTATCAGGCAGGTCTCAGCATGAACTACTGCCCAGCCTGTGGGGTCAGATGCCGCTGCTTTATCTGCCTTGACTGGGTGCCCACTCTTTGCCTGCATGTCTGACCAGTTTACTTTCATAGGACTCAAATTGTTATCTCTGCTATCTTGTGTCAACCAGAGGAACATGGGTTCACCTTTTGAGTCTTGGTTCCTCTCAAGGTTCCTAGCCACTTGGTTTCTCACTGGGGGCTAGGACCTGGATTCTCTGCTGCTTTGTGGCAGCAATCATGTCTTGAAGTGCCTGTGTTTTCCTCTGCAGGAAGATGAATACCACCCTCACAAACTCAACATATCATGAAGTGGACCCGCCGGTTCCAAGTATCGTCTCATACATCCTTGTCTCTCTGGAGATCCTCAACTTCTGTCTGGGCCTTCCTCTAAACGTCTATGTCATCGTTCTCCTGGTCAGAGCCGGTGGACCGGATGGGTCTCTGATATTTAGCCTGAGTCAGACGGTCACGGAAATCCTCTTTGTTCTCCCTATGCCTCTGTATGTCCTATGTCTTACAGACGCCAGAAGTCTCTGTTTTGATAAACCGATAATATTCCTGATTTTCTATTGCCTGAATTCCCGCATCCTTTTCCAGTGTTCCGTGTGCTTCGAGCGCTACCTGGCAGTGGTCCACCCTGTTCTCTTCCTCCAGTACAAGCTGTCGAAGTGCCGTGTGGCAATGTCGGCCTTCGTATGGGCGAGCTCGTTCATAATCGGCATTCTCACCATGCTGTACTTTGTTAATGTGCCCTTCACTGTTTTTGGAGTCATGCTGTTCACCGTTCTGAGCATGCACCTTTACTTCTGTTTCTCTATTCTGAGAGTTTTGAGGCGGCCCCGCCCAGGTGAGAAGGAAAGGATGGGTGCCGGGGTGGGCGTTGTCAAGAAGAGGGCTTTGGATGTAGTGTCCTTCAGTCTCCTGGCTTTTATAATCCAAATCACTCCATTAGTCGTGACCTCTGGCTTGAAGGACATGTTGTCTCCAGGCGCCTTTACTATGGCTTTCATCATTAGTGTGGATACCGCCATAGCTGCTGGAATTTTACAACCAATCATGTGTCTCCACCAGATTGGTAAACTGACATTCAGGGGTTGAGTGCTGACTCACTGTGTATAATCTACCTTTGCCACTGTTCCTTCCCCTCCCTTTGTAACTGCTCCCCTGCTAGCATGTGGAAGAGGACATGATACCAACAAAACTGGATGGAGACTTCATGTCATCCTCCATGTTTTCCTCCTTCTCTGGCCATGTATGCAGTAAGACGTCGCACTGAAATCTTTAATAGACTTCCTTAATAGCATCCATATCTGTTCTCGTCATTCGTCTGTTCTCAGCAGTGCTCAGCAGTAGCATCCATCATCTCCTCTAGTACTGAGACAGCTTGAGGTCAAGGAAATCAGAAGGAAAAGACCTAAAAAGCATCAGACGAGTTACCGGTTGTACCGATTGGTATCCTTTAATGAAGTTCATGTGCCATCCTGGTCCTGGACATCTTCTGGCCTAGAGAGTTCGGATCCTACATGCTTGGATCTCCTGAAAAACCCTTCTGGAATACTTGGACCCATGAGAATAAAAAGTACACAGCAGTATACATCATTGACCCGTACTTGATATACTTCCTTACACTCATAATTAATGTACTGAAAGTGTGTTATTTTCATTTATGTGCTTAGTATACTAAATATAATCATTAGTGCTATTACAATCTGCTTAAATAGAGCTAATATTACTACACCATTAAGTGTCATTTAAGTACATTTTAAGTATGCCTCAAAGTACATTTCTAGTATATTGAAACATAGGTTACTTTTACCTGGGAGTGCAAATTAGTATACTAATATTAATCATATTAAGACTTTTTACCTGTGCACCTTTATTTAAACCATGGTTGCAAAATATGAGTTTTATAACTGATGTATAAGTAATATAACTTTTTATAGTATATATATATAAGTAGATATAACTGTATATATAAAGTATATAACTGACTGAATCAAATATTAATTGTACATTTGTGTTGACAAGGTTTGGTAGCCCACAGTAAATAAATATTACATTTAACATAATACGTATAGCTGGCCAAGAAACAGAGTGCTCTGTTTTTGTTGTTGTTGTTGTGATGTTGGTTGTTGTTGTTGTTTTGGTTTTTCTTTTTGTCATAAATCTTCAGACAATTGTCTACTTGCATTCATTTGCTTTATGTAAGAGTCCGGGCTGTACCGCCTGCAGCCAGCAGAGGGCGGCAGCAGCGGCGCCATTCTGGGGGAACTACAACCCGGAACTCCAAACCACAGAATGCCCCACGCTGATCAGGCCAACAAGCGGCACCTGGGGCGTCAGCAATATAAGCCCTCACCACACAAACGCCGTTGCTACACCTTTGTAGAGGGGTAGCCGGTATGGTACTAGAGAAAACAAGAAAAGGGGTCCAACACCCAACCGCACCGTGACCCTTTTGATATTTTCCTAAAGGGCAACCATCAGTTTCATAATAGTAATAATGCAGGAGTGTCTTAAATCACTGGCATAATGCCTGTATGCAAAGGGAGCTATAACTTGCTTGTGGCCAGAAAATAAAAATGGTTACACTGTCTATGAATCTGGTATCCGTTATGCATTATGAAGGGCACATTTGCATAATCACACATAAATTGGTGTGGCATTGCATTACATTTATGGCATTTAGCTGACGCTCTTATCCAGAGCGACTTACAAGGTTAATGATATTACAGGTAGGCAAATGTAGTGTTAGGAGTCTAGCCCAAGGATTCAAACCCCAGTCTCCCACATGTGGTGGCTCTCTGGTGGGCAGTGGTGTTATCCGCTGAGCTACACCAACCACACTATAAATCTTTATAGCACAAAGAGATATAAAATGTTAAAATATATAATATTGTATATATAAGTTTTATCGGTTCCTAACAATATAGGTAAAGCCCATATCATAAAGCTTAATGCATGCATTCACATGTGCATTGATTCATAGAGCCTATCAATAACATCACTTCACTTCAAGTCTATAAAGAAGGTTTATAAGCGTTCAGTAGATGTTATGTGCACATTCACATAATCATTTTTATTTTAAGACACTGAGGGACATTAGAGAGTGGCGTCACTGTGGATCCTTATAAAGCATTATGCAAATGAGCACCAAGTTAGATATTAAACTTTATAATTATGAGAATGTTATTAACAGAAAACATGCATACCATACGTCACTGTATGTGCTAAGAAGCCATCTTTATGAACGTTTATGCACTGTTATAAAGACTTATAGATTTTAATGAATGCATAAATATGTGCTTGAAATCACTAATGGCCATTACTTCTCCACTTGTTTCATATTCCACACATGAATACATCCCTATAGAGCCCCTCACTGGTATATCTGCATTCAGCATTGGGTGCTACCGTCAGTAGATACCATGGAACCACATACTATCATCCTAAGCTTCACGATGAAGGAGATTAAGTTCATGTAGTTGTTTTCTTTAATCGTTCTCCATCATCCTGCTTGTTGCAGTGAGGTTACTAATGAGAACTGCGCTCTGAGTCATTGAGAAAGAGTCGGCCACAATGTGATCAAAACCATGCACCCATTAAAGCGGTCAGACTTTACACAGTGCACATTTAACTGAGATGAAGTAAGCACTGTGATGTCAACAAGCTTTCATCCATCTACTGACATTTCAGTTCCAAGTCATCCCAAAAGCTGTTACCTTCAGCTTTGGAATGTGAAAAGAACTTAGTCAATGTCAATGTACAGTAAGGGGTGCACAGATGTGATGGTTTAAGCTTGATGCTGAGCAGTTGCTGATCACGTGATCGTGACAATGGACCCAACAGGTGAGGAGATGAAGATTTCAGGGTCGGTATCTCCAGTTCAAGCCCTGAAGGCTAGCAATGGGACCCAGGGCTTGGTGGAAAAAGGACATCATGCTTTAGCTACCTGTGGAGTTTAGATGTTTAAAGTCACTGGCTTCACCTGTGACTACTATCACTATAATAGCTATATCTGCCATAACTATGCTTTTATTGCTATTACCAGTTCAAATTTGCCAAATGCAAAACATTCATGCATTGAAATGCTTGTGGTGAGGCACATTCTCAGCATTAATATACATATTATATATTATATATTCATATGTGTATATGTGATCAGTAGCACAGGAGCACCACAGGGGACTGTTCTCTCTCCAGTCCTGTTCACCCTGTACACATCGGACTTCAAGTACAACTCGGAGTTATGCCACATGCAGAAGTTCTCTGATGACACTGCAATCGTGGAGTGTGTGCGTAATGGCCAGGAGAGGGAGTACAGAAGCCTGGTTGAGGACTTTGTGGAGTGGTGCACTACCAACCATCTGAAGCTGAACATCACCAAAACCAAGGAGATGTGTATAGACTTCAGGAGGTCCAGGCCCTCTCAGCAGCCAATCTCCATCAAGGGGGTTGATGTGGAGGTGGTCAGGTCCTACAGATACCTTGGTGTGCACCTGGACGAGAGGCTGGACTGGTCAGTAAACACTGACATAGTCTACAAGAAAGCACAGAGCAGACTGTACTTCCTCAGGAGGCTGGGGTCCTTCAGGATCTGCCAGAAACTCCTGCTGATGTTCTACCAGTCTGTGGTAGCCAGCGTCCTCTTCTATGCTGTGGTGTGTTGGGGAGGCAGTATCAGCAAGAGGGATGCTGGACGACTCGACAGGCTGGTGAGGAAAGCTGGTTCTGTGCTGGGACTGGAGCTGGAGTCCTTAACACCACTGGCAGAGAGGAGAGCCCTCAGCAAGCTGCTGCACATCATGGACAATGTTCACCATCCTCTGCACAACACGATCATCAGGCAGAGGAGCTCATTCAGTGGCAGACTGCTGTCCCAGTCCTGCTCCACAGACAGACTCAGGAAGTCTTTTGTCCCTCAGGCCATAAGACTGTTCAACTCCTCCCAGTACAGCAGATGAAAAAGTCTGTGACACTCTTTCATTCCGGTCCCTCCAATGGACACACCCCCATCTCTGCACACACTCCCTCCTAAATGCCCTATATCTATTTATATTGTATTATTCTACTCCATTCTGTACTGTTTACACATTTTGCACTGATAAATTATTCATATTACTGCGTATTTGCACTGTCTATATGGCTGACAACAGCCATCTTCTTAATTTGCTTAGCAAATTGTTTACCACTACCTCCATTTATACTTTATACCTTACCCAGACACTAAGGACTCTATTTTTATACTTTCATACTTTATATAGTATTGTCTCTATTTGTACAATCTATCTTGCTTCTGTTGTTACTTCTGTATGGTTTGTATATCT
>JAMWET010002593.1:195000-246979 GCA_024036415.1 Prochilodus magdalenae
ATATATATTATAGTCATTTTGGAGCATTTCTATTGGTCCAATTGTCATGGAATTTCCACAGAATGTAGAGAACAGAAAAATGGAGATATTTATTTTTCCTTTGTACAGTGATGATATATTGGAAAACATAGGGACATTTCTATCATGCAAACAAAACAAGCTCGCAAGCTGTCAGAATTTTACAAATTCCTTCACTTAGGCAAATTCGAGAGGCTGGTGAAAATATAGGAAACTACGATGCTCTCACAGCTATTCCTACAACTACAAGACCTAGAGTGGCAACTGTGAGATCTCAAATAGTAAAAGTATAAAAGGGTTCTCCTTCCTCGTGGGTATGTACCGTATTTCTGCACATATGGTATATACAAATTACATTACTAAGTAGAAATTCTTCATAGTGGCCTGATCTCAACTGATATTAGCATATCTGTGTAGTGGCATAAGTGGTGTATAGTCTTTACTGTGTTATGTAATGCTTAACATGTAATGCTTTCTTATGGAAAATAACATTTTACATGCAGGACTTGATCAGCAGGAGTTTGTCAGTAAAGTCCATTGTCAGTTTCTCGCAAACTAATCAAACGTTCATTACAATCATTTGTGTAATTGTAGCTGTTTTATATTAAATAGCTACTCAAATTAAGTATGTGAACTACAAATACTAAAACTGCATTCAGAAACATATTGCAATATTACAATGATTGTAGAATTATGCTAATTCTTTTTTAGTATACCATTTTTTCAATTCTTTTTCAAAGCTATGCTGCTTTATTTTTATTTCTTCTTATGAATATCTGTTCAGTTCATTACCTTAAATGTAAACTAAACACTGTGTACTTTCAAACCATATGGGAACTTCTTTGCATTAATGGTGCTGACAGTAAAAACGTTGGTCATTGAAATGACATGTTGTCTTTGTACAGAGCAGGTTACTAATGCAGTACTTCACTCATGACCCGTTTAGTTAATTAGTAATTGGACATTAATTATTGGATTGATTACTTAATTGATTCTTTCATTAATGCATTCATGAAACAGTGGTATGGAAATGTTGGGGCTTCCTGGTTAAAATACATATTGTGCTGATTTTGACACACAGCCACTGCAGAAAATCATTTTTAATGCACAGCTAATTGATTAATTTAATATGGGGGGATAATAATTGTGGTATATACAAAAGTATGGACAATCGACTAGGTCCCTACTTAACACTACGTTGGCAGTCATCACAGCTGGCTAATGCTTTTTGTAGCCAGCTAGCAGTTGCTTAATAATACTATGATGTTCAAGACATGGTAGCTTGCATTTCTTAAGGCGGCTGGATGGCGAACTTTGACCTGTGGTTGAAACTGACCTCTATTCAGCTTCAGTTTCTTGACTGGTTGTATTAAATGTCCAGATTCTACTACACCTGCGTACGTAGCATTTCCTCTTTCACTGGCTGCTGCACAACCCCACAGCATAATAAATCCATCCTTATCCTTTCTTTTCATCAAATGCTGTTCCTTTTTATTCAACCCTGCCGTGCCAGTAGTTGGACACTACAGTACCAGCTAAACCTTCTTGCAGGTTCTTTGCTGTCATATGGGGGTTTTGCTTTGCCTTTCTCTTCAGCACACCAGCAGCTCTATCCAAGAATTTTCTAACTGCTCCAGATCCTGGTCTTGACATCCATGGCTCCCTAACTCCCAACTTTTTTTTTATTTTATGGACATCAATTAACTTCACTTTGAGTTCCCATAATTACTGAGTGTTAGCACAAGTTTTTCAAGAGTCAGGGAATGTATTAAGTCCTGTAAGTATCACCAGCTGACATTTCCTGTTGATAATTCTTGAACTGCTTTACCTTAATGAACTAAATAAGTCATGAAAACTTGAACGGTTGCATTGTTTTATACATGACACAATTATTATTAGCTATTTTCTATGCTGACGTCTTTTTCATTTTGAAAAGCATTTCTACAGTTTTGCCTGTTTTCTCTTTCACTTCATTATGCAGAATCTTTTCTTCACTGCAAGACCATGAATATCAGCTTGACAAATGAAACCTCCTGTGCATCACATGTCTGGATCAAAGCACCAACTGTCATCGGAATGGTCATGTTCACAACAAACCTTCTGGTGGGTGTTCCTCTAAACTGCTACGTCATCAGGCTGTATTTGACCAGAGGTGGAGGGCTGGATGTAGCTGTGATTTTTGCCCTCAGCCAGTCGCTCGCTGAAATAATCTTTTGCACTGCAGCTCCCTTCACTGTCCTATGTTTTGCAAGTGATGAGCTATGCTTTCTGAAACCATTAGGGTTCTTAGGTGGAGTCAGTACGAGTTCTCGGCCTCTGTTCCAGTGCTGTGTTTGCATTGAGCGGTACCTGGCTGTGGTCCACCCTGTTACCTTCCTGAAGTACAAACCAATGAGGTACAGGCTAACGTGTGCAGTCCTAATCTGGATGTGCACACTGGCGTGTGGCGTGATTTCTGTTTTTTACTTCCCGTATTTGCCGTTCTGGATCTTCGGAATGGTGTACACAGTGACTGTGATTACAGATGTCTTCTGCTGTGTCTCGATCCTGAGAGCCCTGCTGCAGCCAAAGCCAGGAGAGGGGCAAATGGAAGATGCTGCAATGAACGCCACCAAAAAGAAGGCCTTCACACTAGTTTCTGTCAATCTGCTGGCTATGCTGGTGCAAATTGTTCCATGTGCTGCTATATTTGGTTTCCAATTCTATTTTACATGTCCAATTTACTTTGATGTGGCAGTATCCAGCAGTTTCATCAGTAATATCATTGCAGGGTTCGTCCAGCCAGTCTTTTTCCTTCACCGAGCTGGTAAACTAAGATGTAAGAGATGCTCTTGAACACAAAGAAGCAATGACCACCTTTGTCCCCTGCTGATCAGCTGTTAGTTTAAAGTTCTTACATGTGTCTATGAATTGTGATCACTGACAAGTTTCTCAGTATACATGGATATGACTTTTCCTGCCTGCTGTTATTGGTCTATGGAATCTAACACACTTGTTCAGATTAAACAAATAAAAAAAAACTTTCTAATCATATTTGTTTCATTATTGTTTACATCTAAGAAATTGAAATTAATTGAAATATATTGTCAGAATGAAAGAAATCAGGTGTCAAAATAGATGACATAAAGTTCTAGAAATTAATGCTTGGTGTGATATCATGACACACTAAAAACTCTTGAGCCCAGATGAAAGTTATTCTCTTTAATTATCCATTGGTACAAATACAAATACTTGCAGCTCAACGTGGCAGTGTGGACTCTTCCTCTGGTCTGCAACTAGCACAACTCTGCACAACTAAGACTACTGGGACCCCCTAGTGGACACTGAAGATACTACACTTGGATTATTGGATTCTTTATCTTTAGTGTTGCATGTTCTATATTCATTCTTGTCCCAGATGTAAGGAAGGAAGGAAGGAGTGTCTAATAGAGGGGACACAATTGAAAAAAAAAACTTATTTTGCTAGACAGCATAAAGATTGGATTATGGAGCAAAGTGAAAAGGTCATGTGGTCTGATAAGTCCGTCGTCAGTATGTGATGCCCCGGGTCTCCCTGACACCTCCGATCTCCCGGACTCCATTTTCCAGAATGCAATATCCGATGACGTCACACGCACATGTGCCCAGTCAACCAATCATATACGTTCTAGCTCGCCCGAGTACTGATTTGATAGACCAGAGGCCAGGAAACACAGGTAACAGACATAAATAGATAGAACAGGAAATGTGAAAGCTCAGCATTTGGCTATGTATCAGTGATTTAACAGCTCCTCAATGTAAACCTACAACAGGAGCTTTTAAAATGTCTAAGGGGCTGAACACGGCGTGGTACTCCCACCACCAGAGGGAGACCACGCTCTGCCACTCGCAGTAATCAGGCTGATTGAGAACATCTGGTTACTGCTCTTATAAGGACTGCCGGCTGTTCAGACGGTGTGGAGTCTTGATCCAGGTCAGCCCCTGCCATGCTTGGTAGTACAGTTTGTAGAAAAGAAAAGAAAAGAAAAGAAAAGAAAAGAAAAGAAAAGAAAAGAACAAAACAAAACAGAACTACTAGTTTGCTCACCAGCCATCTTGGGTCCTCTCCCTCAAGGCTGCTGTCACTTTTTTGTCTTTGTTTTGTTTGCGAAAAATATTTTAGTTTAAAAGCTCAGAAGATACTTGTTCTCCTTTCCTGAGTATCTTCCTTTTAAGTTTCACAATACAAACTGAATGCCCACAGTTTGATCGTCTTCTTTCCTTCTGTTTGTTTTTGGCACCTTTGTTCTCATTTTCATGCCCTTTCTTTGCCCTTTGTTTATATTAAGGTTGTGCAGGGTTTGCTTCTGCATCTGTGTGATAAATTCATTATTAAAACTCATTAAACATATTTAAAGATCCCATTTATATGTTCATATAGTTTTGGTGGAGTACTATTTCATCTGTTGTTAAAGATGCCTGATCTGTATTGAGCAGGAACGAGGCTAAGGTGTACCACAGGGCTCCATACTTGGGCTCTTTATGTTGTGTTCTTTTTTGTACAGTACTGTTCTTTTAGGCTTAATGGCATTTTTGATTAAAGATGTAGTATACCGTGGCTGTCCAAAGAAAACCAAATACGTCTAAAACGCTATGTTTATAGGAGAGGGCAAAAACATTCTTTACTTTCAATGTAAGTTAATATGAAGAGGTTTAATTCCAAGAAATTTTGGAGCTTTGCTTTTGGTTCAATAATTTTCAAACAATGGAAAAAAAAAAAACTGTTGATGTGCTAAATTTGTGCAGAAAAGTAACAAGAAAAACAAACAAATAAAGACAAAAAAGCAAAAATGCAAGTTCTTCTTATGACAGCCGCCATTTACTGGAGATATAGGGATATTTCTACCATGCAAACAACACAAGCTCATTCCCTGTCGGAATTTGACAAATTCTTTTACTTATGCAAATACATTATATACAAATGTGAAAGGCCAAAAAAAAAATATGAAATGATGAACTCACAGTTTTTCCTCCAGACCAAGAGTGGCAACTGTGAGATCTCAAGTAGTGAAGGCTGGTAAAGATTCTCCTTCTTCACAGGTATTTACCGTATTACTGCATATATTGAATATGCTAATTACATTAATAACTATATATATTTTTAATATCAATGATATTAGAATATCTTAGCAGTGGCATGAGTGGTGTATATTGTTTTCTGTGCGAACTTCACACATTGTTGCTGATCAGAGAAACATCTCCAATTTGGTATATCTTGACCACACAAACACAGCAGCTGCCATTTCCACTGTGTGAACATTTCACGATGACTCGAACCAACAGACAACAAATCTGCTGGGACAAAACTAGGTCTTGATCTGTCTTACCTCAAGGAGCTAATTAAGATCTGAGAATTGGAATGGTTGCACAAAGTTTTCCACATGGCACAATGATTATTCCATATTTTCTTTACTTTCATTTTTTTGCTTCTTTTTCATTTCAAAAACTGACTGAAAGTGTAATTTGGACTTCTATTAAGACTCCTTAGTTTGCCCTGCTCTAAGTGTTTGCCTACAAGTGTAAGGTCCAGTGACTATAATGCTACAAGACCCCAGCACGTTTTATAAGGGTCAGGAGTCAGTGTGTCACTTAACCTTACTACAACTGCTGTAACAAATTATGAATTCCTCTAATGTTTTCTGCATTTTTTTTGTTTTTTTGTCTCTGGTATGAAAGTGCAATCTTCACTGCAAGACCATGAATATCACCCTCACAAACGCAACCTCCTGTGCAACACACATCTGGATCAAAACACCAGTTGTCATCAGAATGGTCATGTTCATAACACACTGTGTGGTGGGTTTTCCTCTGAACTGCTACGTCATCAGGCTGTATTTGACCAGAGGTGGAGGGCTGGGTGTAGCTGTGATTTTTGCCCTTAGCCAGTCGCTCGCTGAAATAATCTTTTGTGCGGCAGCACCCATCACTATCCTATGTTTTGCAAGTGATGAGCTATGCTTTCTGAAACCATTAGGGTTCTTAGGTGGAGTCAGTATGAGTTCTTGGCCTCTGTTCCAGTGCTGCATTTGCATTGAGCGTTACCTGGCTGTGGTCCACCCTGTTACCTTCCTGAGGTACAAACCAATGAGGTACAGGCTAACGTGTGCAGTCCTAATCTGGATGTGCACACTGGCGTGCGGCGTGATCTGTGTTTTTTACTTCCCGGATTTGCCGTTCTGGATCTTCGGAATGGTGTACACAGTGACTGTGATTGCAGACGTCTTCTGCTGTGTCTCGATCCTGAGAGCCCTGCTGCAGCCAAAGCCAGGAGAGGGGCAAATGGAAGATGCTGCAATGAACGCCACCAAAAAGAAGGCCTTCACACTAGTTTCTGTCAATCTGCTGACCATGCTGGTGCAAATTGTTCCATCCGCTGCTATACTAGGCTTTCAACCCTATTTTACATGTCCAGTTTCCTTTGATGTGGCAGCATCCAGTACTTTCATCAGTAATGTCATTGCAGGCTTCATCCAGCCAGTCTTTTTCCTTCACCGAGCTGGTAAACTAAGATGTAAGAGATGCTCTTGATGACCTTTGTCCTCTGGATCACCTGTTAGTTTAAGTGAGGTGTGCCTATGAATTGTGACCACTGTCAAGTTCCTTGTTGTACATGAATATCACCTTTCTTGCCTGTTGTTGGTCAATGGAATCTATCACACTTGTTCAATAAACAAATAAAAAAAAAGCTTTCCAATCAAATGTGTTTCATTACTGTCTACTTCTGAAATACTGTCTACTTGAAATTTCTTGAAATATATTGGGAAGAATCAAGTCTGAAAAACAATTTCGTGAAAAATTCTAGAAATGAATGCTAGAAAGAACTTTCCAAATTGTACCTAGTATCTTTATAAGGATATTGATATTGGTTGGGAAGATCCCATGCTCCAAGTAGTGATCAATAGTGAAGTTAAAGGAGCTTCCTAAAATTCTCCGGGGCGAGCAGAGACTTTTAAATTGGAAAGTCCATACAACCTGAAACTAATTATCAATAGACAGGCACTCCACACAAGATTTCATGGCTGGCCCTCAGTCTAATGATAAGGAAGGTAAAAAATTAGCCAGTAGTGAACTGAAAAGTGTTACACAAAAACAAAACGCATCAATTTCAGTTCTTTCTTTATTGTATTCTTCATCTTTAGTGCTACATATGTACCAGGGACTTATTAGAGTTACAGTTATTTAAGATATTAAATATGGTGATCCCTCAGCTGAGAAGCCAGCCAACCATGGCACAGAGAGTCTGAAATTCAACATAGCCAGTGGATACTGGGACTTTTCCGGATACCCCAGTCGCTAACTGGAAGGTTCTATGGCCTGCTAGATGGTAATGAGAATAAACAGTAGAGGACAAATACATGCTGACTGAGCTAGCCAACTTGATATTACAGGGTGCGAAAAGCTACGGTCTCGATTGGCAGCCTGTATTAGCCTGCTATAGCTGATATATGAGCAAAACAAAGGGCTGACGCAGGGGCCTGAGTTAGCTTACTGAGGTAAGCCCTAGCTAAAACCATTTAACGAACTGTGTGACAGACTTTTACATGGGCTCTCTGTTCGCCAACCCAGCCCTGGTATGGACTTACAAAATGTTCAGACTGTTACACACCCGAGAGCAAGAACTTTTCTGTGCACGTTTGGCCTACATGCTTCCAGCAGACAAAGAAACAGGAGTGATTTGAGAAACCTACTTAATTAGCTTAAATGTAACTACTGAAGTACTAGAACATATATTTAAACTGATATGGGGCCACACTACTGAGCTCCATAAGACAGGGGTTTCAATTTCTAGGTTTTTCAGATCTCATGTCTGCCAGCTAATGCTGCAGTCCAAGTACATGCACAAGACCAGGGCTAAAGCAGCCAACAGTCCATTTGCCAATTTTGGCTGCTCCTCTGGAGAAATAATAATTGAAAACATAATATTTCTCTCTCTCTCTCTCTCTCTCTCTCTCTCAAATTATATAACTGTGTGATTCCCTGTAAATGAAAAAAGGTTTCAGTTTGCAGGAAAGCCTAATGATTGGGTTCTGGAGTGATGGAAAATAGTCATGTGGTCTGATAAGCCCATCGTCAATACAAGTGTCACATCCTTGTCTGTCTGTCTGTCTGTCTGTCTGGTCATGTCCATATGTCAATCTACGCCCCCTCTGGTTACTTCATGTCAATGCACTGCTCTTCCTGCTCTACCCTGGCTCCACCCTCTCCCACACCTGATACTAATCTGGACTTCTATTAAGACTCCTTTGTTTGCCCTGCTGGTTGCGAAGTCTCTGTTTCTCCCTCATGAGTTCTAAGCCGTGTTTCCCTTCTGGTTTTGTTCCCTGTGTTTTGTAGTGTTTGTGTTCAATTCCGAGTTTGGCTTGTTTTGTTCCTGGATGTCGTCTCTCTCTCTCAATGGACATGCATTTGTTAATTCCCACCTGAGTTTTGACCCCTGTCTCCTGGACAAACTTAAATAAAGCCACTTTGCGCTTCCAACCTGCCTCAACCAGTCCGTTACAACAAGATACAAGGCTGAATATTAATGCAATTATTTTAATGGAAATAAATGTTGTAATATTGCATAAAACACTGAAACAGATGTTGTGATCAAAGCTAACTCTAGTGTGCAATGATTTTTGACCAGTTAACAAATTTGAACAATAGAATAGGAAACTGGAGAAAACAGCATTTTGTTCAGTATCACTGGTTTATCATTTCTATAATATTCACTCATAACAAGAGAGTTTAAAATGTTTCCTTTGGCTGAATCCAGATCTTCTTGATGGTATATGTTCTTAGTAGTGGTAAAGCTAAGGGTAGAAGGCTGTACCACTATTAGTGAGAGCTAACCTTGTGGATCTGAAGGGGGTATTCTATAATTAATAGATGTTAAGTATTTCCATATCTGACATAAAGAAGAATGTGAACAGATGTTGATAGTTGTGATGTATGTAAATATTTATTTTTGGTAAAGTACAGCTTTATCTGTTTTTAAAGACACCTCCTCTGAATTTAGCAGGAAGTACATGCTAAGGTGTACCACAGGGTTCCATACTCTGACTCTTTTATTTTTTATACTGTGTTTTTCTGTGCATTACTGTTCCTTTGACAAAATGGCATTTGCCATATACATTTTTTCAGATTGAATATATATTAAAGAATCAATATATATCGTCACTGTGGAAAGAAAACCAAATATTACTAAAATTACTAACGATATTCTGTACTGTAAACGCAAGTTGATATAAAGAAGTTTTAGGTTTTAAGTCATTTTGGAGCCTTTCTATTGCTACAACCATCATGAAAGTTTTACACAATGTAAGGAAGAGCTGATGTGCTTAATTAACAAAGAATAATGTATATGTTTTTTGTTTTTTTGGACAGCAATGACATACTGAAAATTAAAGGGATATTTCTACCATGCAAACATCACAAGTGCACTCCCTGTCAAAACTTGACAAATTCCTTCACTTATGCAAAAACAAATTATATACAAATATGAAAGGCCAATAAAAATGTAGGACACAATGATAAACTCATAGCTGTTCTTGCAACTACAAGGCCAAGAGCGGCAACCGTGAGATCTCAGTTAGTGAAGGCTTGCAAGGATTCTTCTTCCTCACAGGTATGTATTGTATTACTGCACATTTTATATGAAAATTACATTAACGGCTAAAAAAGGGTCATAATGGCCTGGCATTAAATTACATAAATACAGCATATCTTTGCTGTGGTCTAAGTGGTGTATTTTGTTTACTGGGCCAACCTACACATGCACATATTGTCCCTGTCCAAAGAAAAACATGTATCTCAATTTATGCAATTTTCATGTATCGTTTGAACACTGCAGCTGCCATTTACATCGTGTGGAAATTTCATGATGAATAGACCAACAGAAATGGCCCAATACTGCTTTGGAAATATCAGGTTCCACTGATTAAATTAGGTTTTTCCTATAAAATTGACATTTTGGAGATACTTCTTGTTCTCGTCAGGAAGTGACAATACAATGCTTTTCTATTAAAAATAACATTGTACATGCAGGAGCTGAATCAGTTGTTAGTTACTGGCAAATGAATCAACATTCATTACAATAATATTTGTAATGGAACCTTCTTAATATTTAACTGCTACTCAAGTTAGAATATGTGAAGTACAATTCTTTAAATATCAGTTTTTTGATTTTGTGCAGAGCCATAAAATATACACATTGTACAGTTATTTTAGAATTATGCTATAATTGGAAATGAGGTTCAAGAAATGCTTTTATATTGTTATTTTTCAAAGCTATAAATTTCTTCATTATTCTTTTTTTTAAGATAAAGACTAAACCCTGTATACTTCAGCACCAGCCAACAAGTTAAGAAATTTTATTTTAAATGCATAGATATTTATATTGTTATTTTTCAAAACTACCAATTTCAAAAATTTATATTTTTGCCTATGAATATCTGTTCAGCTTTCCTTAAATAGAGGCTAAACACTGTATACTTCAGCACCAACCAATTTGCAATATAGGAGCTACTTTGCATTAATGGTGCTGTCAGTAAAAACAGTTGTCATTGAAATTACATGTTGTCTTTGGACTGAGAAGGTTTCTGGTGCAGTATTTGATCCATGACATGTTGAGTTTATAAAAAATTAGAAATGACTTAATGGAATGAATTCATTTGTTAATTTATGTATTCATGATTTAGTGTTATGAAAATGTTAGGGCGTCTTGGTTAAAATACATAATGTGTTGAATATGAAGGACAGCCACAGCAGAAACTCATTTTAAAAATGTTTTTCTGCAAATGTTAATGCAGAGCTACTTATAATTTATTCACTCATAATAAGGTGGGGGAATAGTCATTGTGGCATATGCAAAGGTCTAGATAGATAGATAGATAGATAGATACTTTATTGATCCCAGAGGGAAATTCAAGAATAGAGGGAAATTCAAGATAGCCAGCTACACTACAATTTCACAAACTACACAAACAACTTCATTAGGGCACAACACTTTTTCCTACAATATCTCTGGCTAGAGATCTAGCTATCTAGATGTGGTTCTGTACACAACAGATGTTGACTTTCATGATGAAGTCAAAGCTGCACAGTAGAATAGTGCACCTCCATCCCTGTGTCAGCTAAATCTGCTCACTGTCATATGGGGGTTTTACTTTGCATTTCTAGTCAGCATACAAACAGTTCTGTCTGAGAACTTTCTAGCTCGTCCAGATCATTTCCACTGCTCCTTAACTGCCGAGTTCTTAACTCTAATAGCCTTTGTGGACGTCAGTTAGCTTCCCTTTGAGATCCTCGTCCAGCTGCACAGAGGAGCCCATGGTTACTGAGTGTTGGCACAAGAGAGTCAGAAAATGTATTACACTCTGAAAATGTCAACAGCTGACACTTCCTTTTAATCGTTCTTGATTTGTCTTACTTTAATGAGTTAATTAAGTGCTGATTTTACAGGTGGCACAATTATGACATTTTCAGATTTACAGATTTATAGATTTACAGATTTTAAAAATGACCTCTGCATTTGCATATGGCTATAATGTAAAGTGATTATAATTCTGACTACACAAACCCAGAATTCTTTACCAAGTCATGCCGCTGTGTTACTTTATCTTATCGCAGTTATAATCATACTGTATATTATGAATTTCTGGAATTCTTTTCTGGATTTCTGGAATGTTTTCTAGATTTTTACAGTTTTGCATGTCTTTCTCTTTGTAGAGTCTTTTCTTCACTGCAAGACCATGAATATCACCCTCACAAACGCAACCTCCTGCACAACACACATCTGGCCCAAAACATCATATTTCATCAACATGGTCATGCTCACAACAAACCTTCTGGTGGGTGTTCCTCTAAACTGCTACGTCATCAGGCTGTATTTGACCAGAGGTGGAGGGCTGGATGTGGCTGTGATTTTTGCCCTCAGCCAGTCGCTCGCTGAAATAATCTTTTGCGCTGCAGCTCCCTTCACTGTCCTATGTTTTGCAAGTGATGAGCTATGCTTTCTGAAACCATTAGGGTTCTTAGGTGGAGTCAGTATGAGTTCCCGGCTTCTGTTCCAGTGCTGTGTTTGCATTGAGCAGTACGTGGCCGTGGTCCACCCTGTTACCTTCCTGAAGTACAAACCAATGAGGTACAGGCTAACGTGCGCAGTCACGTTCTGGATGTGCACACTGGCGTGCGGCGTGATTTGCGTTTTTTACTTCCCGCATTTGCCGTTCTGGATCTTCGGAATGGTGTACACAGTGACTGTGATTACAGATGTCTTCTGCTGTGTGTCGATCCTGAGAACCCTGCTGCAGCCAAAGCCTGGAGAGGGGCAAATGGAAGATGCTGCAATGAACGCCACCAAAAAGAAGGCCTTCACACTAGTTTCTGTCAATCTGCTGACCATGCTGGTGCAAATCGTTCCATCCGCTGCTATATTTGGTTTCCAATTCTATTTTACATGTCTAATATACTTTGATGTGGCAGTATCCAGTACTTTTATCAGTAATGTCATTGCAGGCTTCGTCCAGCCAGTCTTTTTCCTTCACCGAGCTGGTAAACTAAGATGTAAGAGATGCTCTTGATGACCTTTGTCCTCTGTTGATCAGCTGTTAGTTTAGTTCTTGCATGTGTCTATGAATTGTAATCCCAAGTTCTTCAGTGTACATGAATATGACTTTTCCTGTCTGCTGGTGTTGGTCTATGGAATCTAACACACTTGGTCAGTTGTAATAAATGAACAGAATGCTTTCATTATTGTCTACCTCTAAGAAAAAGAAATGAATTGAAATATATTGTTGAACTGAAAGAAATCAGGTTCTACCAAGTTCTAGAAATGAATGCTGCAAATGACAAGGCATATTGTACATGGAGTCATTAGGTACAAGTAGTGTAAACAAGTAGTGATCAATGGTGAAGGTAAAGGGGCTTCCTTAAGTTCTCAGGCCCAAACACAAACCTTGCAAGTAAGTACAACCGGTGTGACAATGTGTATGTGGAAAGCCCATGGAACCTCAGACTAATCATCTCCAGACAGGAAGCTAGCCCCACGGATGTGTTCATGACATGATCTCAGGCTAATGCTAAGGCAGGTAAGAAATAAGCCAGTAGTCACATTAACAGAGTTTCAGAATAAACTGAAAGCAGCATTCTCGGCACTGCAGTGATACTGATCTCCAGTGGTGCTGGAATGTTTAAACACCTAAGCTTAACTTATGGTCTGAGGAAGGTCGTCCTTCACCCAGCAACATCCAGCCTACAGTGTCCTGTGCGCAGCATCCTGAGATGGCTGATTAAGGGTGGCCAACACAGCAATGTGCAGCAGCAGGTTGGAGAGCTATTGTCTCTACATCTACATCTATTCATAAGATGGACCAGCCAGGTGGGAGTGTCTAATAGAGTGAACAGTGACACATTTGTTAGTAAGACCAACTGCAAAAAAGGCTTCAGTTTGCTAGAGAGCATACAGACTGGACTCTGGAGCAATGGACATAGGTAATGTGATCTGATGCATCCGTCGCCAATACAAGATGCATGGGTAAATATTTAATATTAATGCAATTCTTGATGGAAATAAATGTTGCTTAAAACATTAAAGCACATATATACATGTGTGTGTATATATACATATATGCATTTGCAGCGTGTTTTGACCAGTTACTGAATTTAAAGGCATTTTGGTAGCTAAGCTAAAATGCTATGGTCTACCACAGGGTTCCATACTTTTATATAGGATTTTCTATGTGCATTATGGTTTTTTCCCTTATTCCATACTCCATTTTCCCTTTTTCCACACTTGGACTCTTTATTACTGCTCTTTTGGTTTAATGGCATTTGCCTTATAAATCTATTGATGGTGTCCAAAGCAAAACAAGTATATCTAAAATGGTAAGTTTACAGGAAAGGGAAAAAAACATTCTTTAAGAGGTTTTATTCCAAGTACTTTTAGAGTTTTTCCACTGGTGCAATCATCATGAAATTGTCCCACAATGTAAAGGACTGCTAGTGTACTTAAATGATAAAAAAACTGAAAATCTGGAAAAAAACTGAGATACACAATGTATTTTCAATGACAGGGATATTTCTATCATCCAAACAACACAAGCTCACCCCCTGTTGGAATTTGACTAATTCCTTTACTTACGCAAACAACAAATAATATACAAATATGAGAGACCAATGAAAATCTAGGAAACTATGATGCTGCTCCTACAACTACATGCTACTACTACAACTACAAGCAGCGAAACTTGCAAGGCTTCTTCTTCCTCACAGGTATGTACCATATTACTATACATGTTTTGTAGCTGCTAGTTTCATTAAAATTAGAATATCTTTGCAGTGGAAAAGGTGGTGTATAATCTTTTTTATTAACAGTGACATAAACACAATGCTGTTATACTGAAAATAAGCATTCGTATGCAAGCACTAATCAACAGAACTTTGATCAAACATTCATTACAATAATTTGTGTAGTTATACTATATCTATTTTTTAGTTTTTGTGTTGTATTGCCATATTACAATAATTTTTAAAGGATGCTATAATTCTGTTTATTAATTCTATATATTTCATTCACAAAAATGTAGGTTGATTGTATATTACATCTATGATTCAAAATTACCCTGCTTTTTTCCTCATTTTCTATTACAAATATTTATTCAGCTCATTTCCTTAGATGTAGACTGAGCGCTGTTTACTTTAGCCTCAATCAATTTGCAATATAGGAGCTACTTTGCATTAATGGTGCTGACAGTAAAAACGTTTGTCATTGAAATTACGTGTTGTCTTTGGATTGAAAAAGTGGCTGCCGTGCAATGTTTCTTCCATGACATGTTTAGTAATTACCCCGAGACATTATTTATTTAACAGACTGATTAATTAATTAATTCATTAATTTATGGACCCATTACACGGTTGTATGTAAATGTTTGGGCCCACTTTACTGAAATACATATCTTGTTGATTTTGCAGCTTGCATTTCTTAAATTAGTTCATGGTGGATTTTGAGGGGTGTTTAGGATCATTATCCTCTTTTAGATGCCAGCCTGTGACTGCCCAGGCTGGTAATGAAAAGCTAGAACACAGTTAGTGAATGTGGCCACCGCATATGTAGGTTTTACTTTGCCTTCCTGAGAACTTTGTTGCTTGTCCAGATCTAGAGTTCCACAACTACTTAACCTCCTCCTCCTTAACCTCAGCCTTCCCTGCTTTGTGGGCATCAGTTGACTTTATTTTAAGATCCCCAGCCAGGTGCCTAAAGAGAAGAGAGCAGAGAATTGATTATGCTCTGGAAAATGCCACCAGCTGACAACTCATAACGATAGATCTTGATCTGCCTTACCTTATAGGTGCAGAGCTAAAAAGTTTTGTTTAAAACATCCAAAAGTAACTAGAATAGCAAACAGAATGTAATGAAATAACAATTTTAGCAGTATGTTAAAGACACAAGACTCAAGACGTGATTGTGAGTTACTGTAGCGTTGAGTCAACTCTGTCCATCATGAGAGGATGAAGAAGTAGCACTGCTACCCTGGTGTCATACTCAAACGGCTTGTCAATTCTGTTAAAGGCCCTGCACCCATTTAGATCATTTAAGGATAGCTAGCCTGCGAAAAAATGTGAATGCAATGATGAAAAAGTGTAGATGCAAGTTCTTGGCTAGTGACCGCTATGACAATTGCCCACAAAATAAAAAAAATGAATAAAAAACAAATTCAAAAACAAACAAAAGAAAAAAAAAACGCTTTGGTGCTGCTTTCCACCGCTGGTGGTTCTCTAGGCAAGTGATGCAAAATGTATAATTTCTTCTAGCATTGTAAATAAAACTGCTGTCAACGAAAACACTGCGATGGGTTTCCCAGACACTGTTCATCTTCTGAACTCCATTTCCCAGAGTGCACTACTCAATAATTTCGCCCTCACATGCCCCCAGTCATCCATTCACACCTTATTCTCCTGTTCCTCCTCACCAGAGTAGAGATTACACACACTTGCTTCTCCTTCTCCTGGATTTAAACCCCACACAAACACTGCTCATTGTCAAAACTTGGTCTCTCTGATTTCTTGGTTATCGACCCTTGCCTGTCTCTCCATCTATGACCCTGCATTGCCCATTTGTTATGCTTGCTTGGATTTTGCTGTAGTGCTCAACTGTTGATCTGTTCAATTAAACTCATCTGACTTTTAGCTCTGTGCGTGTCAAGCCAAGTTCTTTGTTCCTGACAGCTGGCTTAAGTGTTTGGATACAGCTGTATTATAAGATATATATTTATGACATGCTTTATGAATCCTGTTAATGCTTTTCTTTATCTTGCTGTTTCATTTGTTCGCAGATGTTCTGAATTCTGAAATTACCTGTTTTTTCTCTTTATGTCTTCATTATATAGAACTTTATCTTCACGGCAAGATCATGAATATCACCCTCACAAATGATACCCTCTCTGCAACATACCTCTGGCACAAAACCTCATTCGTCATTGGCATGGCTGTGTACATAACAAACTGTGTGGTGGGTTTTCCTCTAAACTGCTACATCATCAGGCTGTATTTGACCAGAGGTGGAGGGCTGGATGTGGCTGTGATTTTTGCCCTTAGCCAGTCGGTTGCTGAAATAACCTTTTGCGCCGCAACGCCCATCTCTGTCCTATGTTATGCACGAGAGGATCTTTGTTTTGTAAAACCAGTAGGGTTTATAACTGGATTCTGCATGTGTTCTCGCCCTATGTTCCAGTGCTGTGTTTGCATTGAGCGTTACCTGGCCGTGGTCCACCCTGTTACCTTTCTGAAGTACAAACCAATGAGGTACCGAGTAATGTGCGCAGTTGTGGTCTGGATGTGTGGGCTGGTGTGCGGCTTGTTTTGCGTTTTTTACTTTCAGGATTTGCCTAACTGGATCTTCGGAATGGTGTACACAGTGATTCTGATTACAGACGTCTTCTGCTGTGTCTCGATCCTGAAAGCCCTGCTGCAGCCAAAGCCAGGAGAGGGGCAAATGGAAGACGTTGCAATGAACGCCTGCAAAAAACGAGCCTTTACACTCGTTTCTGTCAATCTGCTGACACTGTTGGTGCAAATCGTTCCATGTGCTGCTATTTTTGGCCTTAAAGAGATTTTTTCATCTCAGGTTTCCTTCGAGCTGGCAGTATCCAGTAGTTTCATCAGTAATATCATTGCAGGCTTCATCCAGCCAGTCTTTTTCCTTCACAGAGCCGGTAAACTAAGATGTAAGAGGTGCTCTTGAACAAAGAGAAGCAATGACCATCTTTGTCCCCTGATGATCAGCCTGTACTTGAAATGAAATTCTTGCATGTATCTACAAATTGTGACCACTGAGACATGCATCAGTTTTTATGTCCAATGAAAAACATGTATCTCGATTTTTGGTGATTTTTTTTTTCTTTTTATGCATCATTTGAACACAGCAGCTACCATTTCCATTGTGTGAAAGTTTCATTATGAATGGACCAACACAAATGGTCCCAAATCGCTTGGGAACAAGGTCTGGTTCCATTGACCTCCATTAAAAATAACTGGGCTTTTGCCCACTCTTATAAAATTGCCATTTTGAAAATACAAAATTTTCTTTGGACAGCAACAATATGTGTTTAATGACTTTTTTTGTTTGCTACTGTTGGTCCGCTATGTATCTACGGAATCAAGGAGTTCAGCTTTAATTAGATCAAGATGTTTTCTAATTGAATGTGCTTGTTTTCTTATTGTCTACTTCGCATTGTCAATTTGATTAGCTATACTGACCAAACAGGTGCACTTTGTAGTTTCTACAATTAGAGAATGTAGCTATCCCACTGTTACCCCTTTCCTCAGGTCTTCTTAGGCATTTCTTAGGTCCAGAATAGACCACTAGTCTTGTTACAGTCTGATCTTCTAGCTAACACTGCAATAATAGGATGGTGTGCGGCAAAGATCCCAAAAGGCTAGTACTCACAGACAAGAGCATGACAGATAGGGGTCTGTACACTAGGAGGTTAATGACTAGGGAAAGGGTGCAGATGGACCGAGTAATGTTCAAGCCCAGATAGGGCCATTACTACTAAATAAAGAAACATCAGTGCATCCAGCCTCCTGGCTCTCTTTATTGGTGCTGGAAAAGACTGACAACAGCTCCAACAACCCAAGCTAAACCTCAAATACAGCTTGTTGTTGTGTTTGTGAGACAAAGACTGTAGACTGTCGCCCTCTTGTGGACAAATACATACAGTTCTGGCCAGATGTCAATGCAATGTTGAAATGTTGAAACAAATGTCAAAAGCTGAAAAGGCTCCCATCATTCTGTTTATCCATTTATCCACCAATCAGGTGCTTATAGTGGTCTGAGCTCACACCTGAGTAAAAGTATTATTACCTCAATTAAATAATGGGTTAAACAGTGACCTGGCATAAACAGTGGCCTGGCACAAACACACATACATACACTGTACTGCCAAAATCCAAATCATTGAATTCAGGCTTTCCAATCACTTCCATGCCCACACTGGTGTATATACACAAGCACCTAGACATGCAGACTGCTTCTACAGACATTTGCGAGAGGGTGGGTCACTCTCAGGAGCTCAGTGAATTCCAGCATGGTACCTTGAGAGGATTCCACCTGTGCAACAAGTCCAGTCGTGAAATTTTCTCCCTACTAAATATTCCACAGTCGACTCTCAGTGAGATATAACAAAGTGGAAGCGATTGGGAACAACAGCAACTCAGCCATAAAGTGATAGACCACATAAAATGACAGAGTGGCGTCAGCGGATGCTGTGACGCAGTACAGCGGTGTGCAGGGGTCGCTAAATTTCTGCAGAGTCAGTCACCACAGAATCTTAAACTTCAAGTGGCTTTCAGATTAGCTCAAGCGTCTAAGATTTCCCAGCATCTGCTACTGGTATTTAAATGTTTCCTAGGCACTATTCTCTTTTTTATTTTTTGGGGGGTGCCTACAATAAAATGCTAAAGCTAAAGGACTTTAGCATTTTGAAGGGTTGCTAAAAGGTGCTATTGCCTCAGCACAGCATGGAATAACTCGATTAAGGCACATGAAGCAAGAAGTTAGCATTACTGAGAAGCCTATTCTATTGATCTTATATAGTCTGTTTAGTCAGAAACACAATCTCCAACTTCTTAGACATTCTGCTGAACAGGTCAGTAGTCACTGGTTTTGTAATCATATGGTTAATATTCTATAATCTCCACTACTGTGGCTTTCAAAGTGGACTTTGTTTGAGAAATTTCAATTTTATGGTGATACGTATCTTTGCCAGTACTACTTAATAACACTGTTTTAATGCTAAGCCAGCGTTTTCTGCTAAACTAGTTTACATAGCATTAGTTCCGTCCACAACTACAATATAGACATTTCATCCCATTCCCTCCCACCTCATGGCAACCATTTCAGCAGGCTGAAAGACATTTGGGGATGCATTTCTAATAAAAAAGATTTGGGTGACTATTTAATTCTTCTCTTCCTTAACAACTAGCCCAAGTGCTAACTCAAGCGCTAAACTCAAGAAGCAAAAAAAATAAAAAGAAATGGAGTGCATGTCATTTAATCGCTAGAATGGAATGCAATGGAATGAAGGAATCTGTGATATTTCCAACCCTCAGAAAAAGAAACTTTTTATCTTTTTCAGTGTCTCTTTTCAAACTATTATGGTGTAGTAGTATGAAAATGCCACATCCTTCAACAACCATTTGCATCACATGTGAAGTATGAGCAGTTGAATGAATTAAATTCTTATGGTGGTAAAAGTAAACTGCATCTTGCCTGTACCCAGTTGATCATAAGCCGTAGGACTGCTAATGAGAGCTCGTGTACCACTTTAGAAGCCAATTCTTCCTGGTTCATCCTTTTTAGCCTGCGTATGTTTCAACTTTCTAGCTACATGCAACTATTATGTGACAGTTTGCAAACTACTGGGATGGTCCTATATCAGCTCCTATACCAGTTCTTATACTAGGATGACCCTATATCAGCTCCTATAACAGTTCCTATACTAGGATGGCCCTATATCAGCTCCTATACCAGTTCCTATACTAGGATAGCCCTATATCAGCTCCTATACCAGTTCCTATACAGGGATGGGCCTTTATCAGTTCCTATACAGGGATGGGCCTTTATCAGTTCCTATACTGTGATGGGCCTTTATCAGTTCCTATACAGGGATGGGCCTTTATCAGTTCCTATACTGGGATGGCCCTATATCAGCTCCTATAATTGTTCCTATACCAGTTCCTATACTAGGATGGGCCTATATCAGCTCCTATACCAGTTCCTATACTGGGATGGGCCTATATCACCTCCTATACCAGTTCCTATACTGGGCTGGCCCTATATCAGCTCCTATACCAGTTCCTATACTGGGATGGGCCTATATCATTTCCTATACCAGTTCCTATACTGTGCTAGCCCTGTATCAGCTCCTATAACAGTTCCTATACTGGGATGGGCCTTTATCAGTTCCTATGCTGGGCTGGCCCTATATCAGCTCCTATACCAGTTCCTCTACTGGGATGGGCCTGTTAGCTCCAATATCAGTTCCTATACTGGGGTGGGCTTATATCAGCTCCAATATCAGTTCCTATACTGGGGTGGGCTTATATCAACTCCTATATCACTTCCTACACTAGGACGGTCATATATCAGCTTCTATATCAGTTCCTACACTAGGATGGTCATATATCAGCTAAATATATTAGTTTCTAATATTAGTTCCCATACTGGGGTGGGCCTCTATCAGCTCCTATATTAATTCCTATACTATGTCATGAACAATCCTAACCCAGTCCTTCTGTGGTCTATCAACCATCTGTGTTCTGAATTGCCCCAGTCTGGGTAACCCAAAAATAACAAGAGACAGCAATGGGGGAGGAATTCTCCTGATTAAAAAAGCTTTCGATATTATTAGTTTGGTTCTGCTAAAGCTCCTGGAAAACTATATGCCCATTATTGTAGGTAAGTGTATTGAGGCCTACAGTTTCTGTTCTGACATACAGGTGTAGCGCGTGTTCAGCAGGTGTAAACATTAGCTTCTTTGGCAGCTTCGTTCAACGCTTCCTGTACCTTCACAGGGCCGGAAAGCTGCCATTCATCTCGGTCACCTAATTCAATACTAAGAGCACAAATTACATCCTAATTGGATCAAATTCCAGCCTTAATATGATTGTAGAAGAGATGGATTTTGAAGTTGTGCTTAAATTATGTTTAAGTAATAATGATTAAGCTTTGGTTGTCTCAAGGGTCAAACATGACCAACCACGTGCTGAACAGCAAGGAACCAAACCCACCCTCCCCCCCCACCCACCAACTTGGGCTCATGTACAGAACCTAGCAACTACTCAATATAGGGTCCTACGCATGGCTATATTCATCAGAGGTAAATAAAAAGTCATGTACCATCACTGTCAAGAGAATCTCAGTTTTTGTAGATTTTTCCTTGTATGCGTCATTTGAAAACAGCAGCTGCCATTTACACTGTGACATCTTCATGAGGAATGGACCAACAGACACGACCCAAAACGTCTGGTTCCATTGACTTACATTTAAATTAAGTAAGGTTTTTGGCCTTCCCTGTAAAGTTTCCATTTAGAAGATACTATACAGCGACTATAGATACATGGCTTAATGTCGTTTCAACGGTTCAAATGGTTGAAATGATTCAAATGTTTACTGGGAATGCATAACTATGGATAAACTATGCAAGCCCAAGAAAAATATCACCATATAGTAAGCCATAATTATGAGAAAGTCACACTTATGAGATCCTGGCGGAAACAGCCTTCCATAGTAAACATATCTAGACATTGTGCGAATATTTTCTGACATGTATGAAATGGCAGAGTAAATAAACAGGAAGTATCTGTATGACCATTTCTCAGTAGTATTTGTTATAGTTAATTCCCATCTATACTCCTATACTGCATATGTGGTGAAGCAATGTATGGCATATGCTGTGCGCTCAGGTTGTTATATTAGTTTAAGGTATTGGAAAAGGCTGGCAGGTTCACTGCTTAGCAAGTGTGTGCCTTCTGTATCCCACCTGTCAGGGATGATTGTCTGGGGCTCTCAGAAGGTCATGAACGAGAGCAGCACTGCTGACAGGTTTTCCTTTTTTTGGTTGCGCTGTGCCTCTCTTGTCTGCGTGTTGTTTATTGTTTTGGAAAGCCTGTAAAACATGCTGCACCCTACATGCATACCAAGCAGTGGGCCCATCTTTTGGTGAGTTCTGAACTTTTGTGCTGCTTTCATGACTAGTCATGTCCAACTGTCTGTGTCTGCCCTATGCTGAACTTGGCTCCATGTGGCCACTTTTAACCATATGCTCGAATAAGCAGTGTATGAAAGCACTGTGTAGTTCTACTATTAGATACTGTAGCCCATCTGCTCTCTGAGTACTTTATACACTGTAATGGTCAGGACCACCACGGTGTAGGTATTATATGGGCGGTGGATCATGCTCAGCACTGTGGTGACACTGACATGGTGGTGGTGGTGGTGTGTTAGTGTGTGTTGTGCTGGTTTGAGTGGATCAGACACAGCAGTGTAGCTGGACACCTCAGTATCACTGCCAAACTGAGAATCGTCCACAAACCAAAACTATCCAGGCAACAGTGTCCTGTGGGCGGGGTCCTGTGACCACTGATAAAAGACTGGAGGATGACCAACACAAACTGTTGGACCTGTTTGTGTTGGACCAGCATAGTAGGGACAGTGAGTGGACACAAGACGTTTAAGTAAACAGATAATGAAATGTCGTTGCCTCAAGGGATGGCTTGAAAATGCCCACACCTACATAGGTTGTGAGGTGTTATTCTTGTAAGTGAGGCTGAACACTTGTCAGCAAGCTCACGGCAAGGCAATGTGAATGAGGCGTGATAGTGAACCTCCTCGATTGGGAAATAACTGGCACCGTGCCTTGTTATCCAGTTGTCTTTTAGGGGCCAGTTAGCAACCTCATGAGCCCAACCTCATGTGTCATTTTGTTAACTATGGCACTCTGGTGGGTCTTCGGCTCCCATAATCACAGAAAGCTAAAGAATGCCTCACTGACCTGTGGGATATGTGGTGGGTGTAGCTCCACTACCTGGCAGGGAGCCACCACCACGTGCGGGAGACTTCGATTCAAATCCAGTCTGGGTGATTATGATGTGCTACACCAATAAGAGTCCTTGGGCAAACCTCCTAATGTCTACCTGTAATATGATTAACCTTGTAAGTCGCTCTGGATAAGATTAGCATCAGCTAATTGCCTAAAATGTAAATGTGTGTGATTTGTTTGTCTGTTCGCACAGACCATTCTATCCAGATGCTGTTGGTCACAATTACTGAGAATGCCTGTGGGTGATCACTGTGCTGTCTTCTGTGGGTGGTAGCGCTTTCTATGAAGTATTCCTGGTTCACAAATGACATTGTTAAATGCCTGCCCATCTTCGGAAATGGAAAGTCCCGTTCGTCTGGCACTCACTATCATGTTTCGTACAAACCCACGTTGCCTTGAATGAGAGCACTGGCCAGTGTTCAACCTCACTAATCAGTTACTGCTATCCCATACATTTGGTATGTCTAGATAGATAGATAGATAGATAGATAGATAGATAGCCACTTTGGGAAAACTGGATTTCTATATAACACTTTAAATTTGGCCCTCATTTAGCTTCATTCGTTATGTAAGACTTCCGGGACCGGCCTTTTGTCTAAGCATGTTGTCAGTGTCAGAGTGATGACGTGTGATGGCTTGGAGATGTAATGATGGAAAGATGTAACAGAGCTTGAGAGAAACAGCCGTTCAAAGTTCCGTGATGGTTCGGCCTGTCTAACTCGTTGGACTGGTGGTCAGGTACGTGTGTGTGTGTGTGTGTGTGTGTGTGTGTGGGTATACTGTATAGCGAGGTATGCAGTCACACCCTCTTTTACAATCTTTCTTAAAAACTAGCCAAAGCCTTACCGAGCAGGAGAGTGGCAGAGAGGGAGATAGCATGCGTGGGGAGACAGTTGAAGGAAGGAGACTGAGAGAGTGCTGAGAGAGATAAAGCGAATGAAAGTAGGACATGTTGAAAAAGAGAGCATAAGGCAGAGAGACAGTCAAATACACAAAGCGTGAGAGAGAGAGAGAGAGAGAGAGAGAGAGAGGGAGAAGCTAAACAAGAATTAGGAGGAAGAATTCATTTTTGGAATATCTGAGCATATAAAACAGATTCAGGTGGTAGCCCATTGGGACAGAACTACAGGTAAGACGATTACTGTATAATAATAATAATAATTATTATTATCTATTATTAGTATTAGGCTTTCTAAAGATATTTAACCATTAAAGCCCAAATATAATACTGTGTATAAGCGACAGACAGCATGACTCAGCTTTTTCTACTGTTGTGTACCATGCAAGCTAACAAGCAGTGGTCCTTATCTCTCACTGCTCTGGAATCAGTTTTGTTAATTAAGGTGGCCAGTCATTGTTTGGGAAGGCCGATCTTCAGTCAGCACGTTGGCCTCTTGTTTGTAAAGTTCATGGCTGGTCTGGCTTCATTCCAGAGTCTTTTTTTTCCTCCATGAGATTTACGGAACACTGAAAATAGGTCTTTATCTTGTCAACCTTCATACGTCTCAACATTTTGATTCAGCACATTGTTTTTTTCCTTATAAAGTTTCTACATGCTGGGAGGAGGGTAATATGCTTTAGGGCTTTTGACTTAGAACTTGAGGCTTCTGTTTCTATGTGCCCTATGCTGGTTGAATAACTCTCTCAAAATTTGCATGACTGACAGTTAACTTAGCCTTGACATTGGAGGTGAGGTTCTATAGGGCAAAAAATGAGCTTGGTCAGTCTAAAGAATGGTCAAATGTCTGGCTACCAAATATTGAAATGTCTTAAATTGATGGGTTTGCCAAAACTTGATACACAATTCACTTTGCCCCAAATGTAGTCGATCAGTAAAGACATGTCTGAGGTCTGCTTCTTTAGTTTTGAACTGGAGGCTAATGTTGCTAGCATGAATCATCACGAAACCATATGCCTAAATCATCACTTCATAGTGGGTTGAATAGGAAAGTAATCTCAAATAGACAACGCACATTTGTTAATTTCAATAAGTCCCATTAAGGCAGTGTAATGAACCATGTAGGAAAGTTTCCATGGGCTTGTTAACACTCTTGTGTGATCTGATTATTAGGCAGGTGGAAAGGGTGGTTCACTGCATCTCAGAGATACTTGTGCTCAGACAGGCAGGTAAAGGAGTTATGAACCTTTCCATCTCTACCTTCCGTTTCCCATTTACTACCTGTTCTTCAGCGCAACCTCTCAATCCTGCTTATCCTGCTATTTAGCAAAGGGATCTAGTTATCTAGCACAAAGCAAAGGCCGCTTAGAACTGCACTCCAGGTTGAAGGCAAGGGCTAAACCAGCAAATGGCTGCATAACATTGGTTATGTAAATGCTAAAGCATCCTGTAGCTACCCAATCCACAACTAGGGATCAACTCTCTTTGCCGTCCTCTCTTCTGTTTGTTGTTGCATTTGTGTTAGCACTCCATGAAATCTTAAGTTGTGTAATAGATCACTTGAGGCATTCGTGGATGCCAAGTGTCAGCAGCCACTGAAATTACACAACATGTGTTTTCCACAATTCCAATGTTTGACTTTTATGGCTAAACCTTTACTTGAGATCCATGCCACAAAGTCCATAACCAAAGAATTAGCTTTGCTTCTTTTCTCTGCCGCAGTCCATCTCCCACACCCACCATGTCGGTTCCTGTAGACTTCCTGTCAGAGGAGCAGTTCACCTGCTCCATCTGCCTGGACGTCTTCAACAACCCCGTGTCCACCCCCTGTGGCCACAGCTTCTGCCTGGCTTGTATCACCTCGTACTGGGACACCCGGACCAAGAACTGCATCTGCCCCCTCTGCAAAGAGGCCTTCCGCAAGCGGCCTGACCTTCACATCAACCACACTCTCAAGGAGATCACTGAGCAGTTTAAGCGCATGGCCGAGACCTCCGGAGGCACTGCTGTAAACCCTCAAGCCCCTGCTGCCTCTGAACAGAGACCCGCCGGCCCTCCTCGACCAGGGGAGCTGCCCGGAGGTCTGCTGACAGAGATGAAGAGCAGGTTCAGAGCATCGTCCAGTGGGAACTTGCTAGCGACACCACCATCATATGAGGCCAACCAGAGGCGATCCAGCACCAGTGGGGTCAGTGCAGGTGGCCCGACTGGACCAACGTGTGTCAAGCATGGACTGTGCCTAGACATGTTCTGCAGAAATGAACAAACTTGTGTGTGTGCCATGTGTGTTGAGGGAGAACATTACGGGCACTCTGTGATCCCGGCTAAGCGAGAGATGAACATAAAGAAGGTCAGTGTCTGCTATTTGTTCATATGACAGATATGATAATATATGGATATGAAATGGCAGTAGGTGTGGCTTAAACTAGAAACAGGCATATAGTATATATGAATATAAATATGCATTTTTATATTATATGTTCTCCTCAGTCTCAGTTGGGGATCGTGGAGACAGAGCTGCAGGGTTTAATTACAGCTAGAGAAAAGAAGATAGAGGAAATTCAAACGTCACTGATCGACATTCAAGTATGTATCTCAACACTGTACCTACGGCACATCTGTTCTCAAAATTGCTAATGTTGGATTCAACCCGGTTGGAAAACCTGGTATCTGGCATCCCTTTTACCTTGTCTCCTTCACTTCCTTTCTAATTCCTTAGGCGAATGCACAGCAAGAGGCAGAGGTCACAGTCAGCATGTTCCGTGCCCTGCTCAGCGCTATGGAGAGGTGTCAGTCTGAACTTCTGGAAGTGGTGCAGATGGGCCGCATGGCTGCCGAACTGCGATCCCAGGCCCTCATCCGGGACCTTCAGCAGGAGATAGCTGAACTAAGGAAGAGGAGCGGTGCCATCACCCAGCTCACACAGTCCACTGACTATATCAGCTTCTTTAAGGTCAGCCACCATCTCACAGCCATGTTGGACAAGGGTGTAGGAGAATTTGGGAATTGCACATAAATGCAACAATAAGGTCATAATGTTATGAATTGCAAACCTATTATCAGAATTGTGATTGAAAACCTGTGCCCATTGACAGTTAACTGGGTTACCACAGTAACAGCTCCTTTACTGATGGTTTAAAAGGAAAATGTAAATGTATCCATTCATTTCATGCAAATACAATAGTATTACCAAACATGAGCATATAAACGTAACATGCTATATTAATACCATGCTTATTGGACATAAATGGCAGATGGTGTGCATGAACCTAAATTACATTTACAGTGTGGGCAGGCACTCTTATTCAGAGGGACTTGGTAGGCCAATGCAGTTTTAGGAGTCCTGCCCAAAGACCCTTATTGGTATAGTGTAGGATGCTTGTCCAGTTAAGGGATTGAACCTCAGTCAGCATGGGAGACTAACAACAACAAACCGTCAAATGGTAAACCAAAGGCCAACACCCTCGTATTATTGTTTCCGGAGAACATTCCTCGAATCCCAACTTTAAAGCCTGACTTACATCATTATAATGTTGCAATTATAAATGACAATTTACATTCTAACAAGTAAAAAACCCAAAATGATTTTTGGCCACAACCAATCATAGTCCAATTGTAAAGTGGCCAGTCTAAGACCAATAATAACATGACCAGTCATAGGCTAATCTATCAGAAGCTGACCAATTATAGTCCAACCAGTCATAAGCTGAACAACCATAGACAATCTAGCCATGCTCAAAACAATCATACCTGAAGCAGTAGTAAACTCACCAATCATAGGCTACTCAGTCATAAGCTGTCCAGTCATAGGCGAACCGGACAAAGGCTGTCCAATCCTAAAATAACCAGACATACACTAAACATTCATAAGATAACCAACCATAAGCTGGCAAATAGGGTAACCGTTCATATGCTGTCCATCTTAGGCAAACCAGTCATAAAATGGCCAATCATAGGCGAAAAGGTCAGAGGCTGACCAATTATAGTCCAACCAGTCATAAGATGTCTCGTCATTGGTTAAGCAGTAATAAACTGATAAACCATAGGCTAAGTAGCCGAACATGGTACAATCATTCCCTAAACAGCCATAAACTCACCTATTATACACTTATCAGTCATAAGCCGACAGACAGGGTAACCATTCATATGCTAACCAACGTAGGCTAAACTGTCATAAACTGACCAATTGTAGGCTACACTGTCATAAACTGATCAATCATAGGCAAACAAGAAATAATAAAAATAAACATAGGTTAACCAGTTGGAAGGTACCCAATTAAAGGCCAACCAATCATAAGCATTCAAGCATTCAAGCAATAAGCAATCAACAACCATAGACTCATAATCATCATAATCAGAAAAATTATACCTGAAGCAGTCATAATCTTACCAATCGTAGGCTAACAAGTTATAAACTGACCAATTCATTGGCTACCCAGTTATTAACTGACCAGTCGTTGGATGACCAGTGAGAAACTGTCCTGACAAATAGGGTAACCGTTCATATGCTGTCCATCATTGGCTAGCCAGTCATAAAATGACTAATCACAGGCCAACCTGTCATTAATTGACCAATCATAGGCTAATTAGTCATTAACTGGTCATACTACTAAGTGTAGATTGTTGGGGTTGTTGTTTTTTTTGTTTTGTTTTGTTTACAGCAGTAACTTTGCTCAAATGTAATAAAGTAAACCCACTAAAACCCGGAAAAAATGAAATATTCATAACTCTGTGAGGCCTCTGCATTGTCTCCAGGCCATTCTGTCATGGTTGGCAAATCCAAACATTCTAAAGTCTCTAAAGTCAGTTTTTTAGTTGTTTCTCTACATACATAATGTTCACAATCTCAAGCACTCTCAAGCCCCCGCTGACCCCCAGGCATAAAAAAATCTATATTTAATATTAATATAATTGCTATTTTCCATAATTTGCTTGTTTTCAGCTTCAGGTCTTTCTGGGGAATATTTCTGTAACTTCTAAAACGCTATGTAAGGAATCTGCAATCATTTCTTAGTGAAAAGTGAAGATGGTTAAGCTTTCCCATTTGAGTCTAGCTTTTCCTGACCGCTCAGGCTTAGGGATGGAATAACGTTAATTTCAGCGATTTGTCTGCGCCATTCTCTATTTTTATCTTCTAGACTGTCACCTTTGTTGGATCTTCCTAAAGCATGACTCATACTCTGCTTGAATAGGTTGTCTGAATAAGACACTGATTTCAGATAAAAGGTTTCTGAATGCTTCATAATTCCGACATTGCCACCGCTCGCCCAATTTTAGTATGCTTTCAGTCCCATTGTGATGGCTGTATATGGAATCTTGCCCAACTTCATTGCCTTCTTTTGAGAAAACTGTTATCCCTCTATGAGACACCGTGACACGGAAGCTTGTCCAACCTTTGTTTGACAAATTCCCAGTCATTTTCTCTCAACCTCATAAATAGCTGAACTTCTTTTAGAGACGAAAGTGTTGTATGTGCAATAGTCAAGAAATCAGGTGGCCAGTTAACTTTTAAACTCCTCCCTGGAGTTCTTTGCCCTCCATCCTTCAATCTTTCCTCATTTTACCATCATTATTATACCATTATCATTTGTGATGACCCCTTCACATGTTACTGTTGGCGATGACCCCTTCTCATGTTACTGTTGGCAATGCCCCTTCACATGTTACTGTTGGCGATCACCCCTTCACATGTTACTGTTGGCGATCACCCCTTCACATGTTACTGTTGGCGATCACCCCTTCACATGTTACTGTTGGCGATCACCCCTTCACATGTTACTGTTGGCGATCACCCCTTCACATGTTACTGTTGGCGATCACCCCTTCACATGTTAGTGTTGGTGATGACCCCCTCCATGTCACATGACCCCTTCTCATGTTATTGTTGCCGATGACCTCTTCTCATGGTGATGGCAAAGACCCCTTCTCATGTTACTGTTGGTGATGACCCCTTCTCATGTTACTGTTGGCGATGACCTCGTCTCATGTTACTGATGGTGATGACCCCTTCTCATGTTACTGATGGTGATGACCCCTTCTCATGTTAGTGTTGGCAATGCCCCCTCACATGTTACTGTTGGCGATCACCCCTTCACATGTTAGTGTTGGCGATCACCCCTTCACATGTTAGTGTTGGCGATGACCCCTTCTCATGTTAGTGTTGGTGATGACCCCTTCTCATGTTAGTGTTGGTGATGACCCCTTCTCATGTTAGTGTTGGTGATGACCCCTTCTCATGTTACTGTTGGCGATGACCCCTTCTCATGTTACTGATGGTGATGACCCCTTCTCATGTTACTGATGGTGATGACCCCTTCTCATGTTAGTGTTGGTGATGACCCCTTCTCATGTTAGTGTTGGTGATGACCCCTTCTCATGTTAGTAATGGTGATGACCCCTTCTCATGTTACTGTTGGTGATGACCCCCTCTCATGTCAGTGTTGGTGATGACCCCTTCTCATGTCAGTGTTGGTGATGACCCCTTCTCATGTTACTGTTGGTGATGACCCCCTCTCATGTCAGTGTTGGTGATGACCCCTTCTCATGTTATTGTTGCCGATGACCTCTTCTCATGTTACTGTTGGCAAAGACCCCTTCTCATGTTACTGTTGGTGATGACCCCTTCTCATGTTACTGTTGGCGATGACCTCGTCTCATGTTACTGATGGTGATGACCCCTTCTCATGTTACTGATGGTGATGACCCCTTCTCATGTTAGTGTTGGTGATGACCCCCTCTCATGTCAGTGTTGGTGATGACCCCTTCTCATGTTACTGTTGCCGATGACCTCTTCTCATGTTACTGTTGGCAAAGACCCCTTCTCATGTTAGTGTTGGCGATGACCCCTTCTCATGTTAGTGTTGGCGATGACCCCTTCTCATGTTAGTAATGGTGATGACACCTTCTTATGTTGCTGTTGGCGATGACCCCTTCTCATGTTAGTGTTGGTGATGACCCCTTCTCATGTTACTGTTGGTGATGACCCCCTCTCATGTCAGTGTTGGTGATGACCCCTTCTCATGTTAATGACCTGTTAGTCATGGTTGGCAAAGACCCCTTCTCATGTTAGTGTTGGCGATGACCCCTTCTCATGTTAGTAATGGTGATGACACCTTCTTATGTTGCTGTTGGCGATGACCCCTTCTCATGTTAGTGTTGGTGATGACCCCTAAACATGTTAGTGATGGTGATGACCCCTTCACATGTTAGTAATGGCAAAGAGCCATTCTCATGTTACTGTTGGCGATGACCCCTTCTCATGTTAGTGTTGGCGATGACCCATTCTCATGTTATTGTTGATGATAACCCCTTCACATGTTATAGTCAGTGATGAACCCTTTACATGTAATTCTTGGTTGTTATCACTTCACATGTTATTGTTGGTGGTGACCCCTTCGTTCATTATTGTAGGTGATGACCCCTTCACCTGTTGTTGTTTGTGATTAGCCTGTTGTTGGTGATGATCATTTCACATGTTATTGTTGGCGATTACCCCTTCACTTGTTGAAGCTGGTGATATTTCCTTTGCATTTTACTGTAGGCTATGCCCCCTTCACTTGCTATTGCTGGTGATGACCTCTCCACATGTTATTATTGGTGGTGACTGCTTCACATGTTATTGTTGGTGGTGACTCTATGACCAACCACCTCACATGTATTATCTCTTGCTCTCCTTCTGCAGACCTATCCCTTCCTGAGCAACGTTCCTCAGATGAAGAACTTGACAGAAGTGACCCTAACCCCTGAACCAACAGCAGGGGCAGTGATGAGGAATGTCACTCAAATGGTAGAAAGCCTTCAGGAGGAGCTGAAGAGGCTGCCACAGCTATGTAAGATAGATGTGTTTATTTTACTGCTTTATTTGACTCTTCACTATTCTTGACAAACACAAACCAGCTTGACATACTATATAGATTTTGTGCAAGTACTGATTGTAAAAATGTATTTATTGTAAAGTTACAGTCATGATATGACTGCCTAGGAGGTCAGGCCCTTCTGGAGGTCTATGGTCTATCTTCCTGTAGGGTTTTACTCTCGAACCAAAGCTAGGTGGGGTCAGGGTTGGAGAAAGATTTCAGGAACATGGGCCTAACCCATTCATTCATGTGGAAGAGATAACGAGTGTTGCTACTGGAGGCAGTCTATAGCAGTCAGAGTTACTGTAATGGAAATTACTGTATGTTGTGCTGTTCATTGCTGTGAGGTAGCACTTAAAATGGATCACTGCAGGATCCACACATATGAAACCAATTGATGACCTTTATCTTTTTCTTATGCCCTTGAGTATTTCTGTACATACTTACCCAGGAGCAAACAAGTACAATGACTTAATAGTGCAATATACTTAATTTAAGTATACTTAGTATACTTCCTTGAATTTTAATATACTAACTACATACATAGTATGCGAAATATAATCAGTAGCACCATTAAATATGTATTTAAATAAAACGTATTGTACTTAACTGCAGTTTTTTGAGAAATACTTAATTAGAGATACTTAAGTACATATTAAAGTACATTTCTAGTACATTAAAACTTTTACTTCTATATATATTTACTTAGTGTACGTCCATTAAGTAAACTAAAGTACTACTGAGGTCAAAGGGCAATGAATTAGCCTACAGCTCTTTTTGCTACATGCATACATAATAATAAGTATTGGATTTTTGGGGGAAAGAAATAAAAGGCAGTTAAAATGGAGAAGAAATTACTTAGGTCAGGAGCCTATTTAGGGGTCAATGTTTTGACATAGTTCCAATAGGTTTTAAAAAGCTGTTCAGCTTTTTACTGTTGCGCAACACTACAGTACAACTGCATAACCGCCATGATCTATTTCTGGTGGTCAAAATAGGCTTGTTCACCAATGACTGTGTTATAATAGCATTATTCAGGCCCCACCGGTGGCTGTCCTTTCATGAAAGCCTATTACAGTAAGTAGCAATTACACTCCTATTGTGGTAGTATAAAAGATCATTATTGCAACTTCAACTGTACGACAGTGACAAGTCAGCTGAGTATATGCTTAACAATGAATGGAAATACGCAGCATAGGACCTCTCCTTTTATGGATGGAACCGCAGTATGCACATGAACGCGGTTCTGAACACAATAGCCGAGTTAATGGCTATTTAATTTGTTTTTACAAGCAGTACATGCGCCCTTTACCTCATTTCTCTGCTGGTTCAGTGCTTGACTGCCTTCCTGAAATATGATCAGTATGCTTGCTGTGAGCGGACGTGTTTAACTGTGTATACTGCAGATGCCAATCATGTTGTTGTGTGGTTTGTGACACCTGTACATGCTTGTTGTGTTGCACAGGCTTGCGACCCCCCGCAGATTCGCTGGCTAAATATCATCCAAGTAAGTTTTGTCTGTTTTCGAGACAGTTCGCTTAGAGATGAGCCATAAACAAACTGAATAGCAGCACGGATCAGCAGGTGTTCAACCGATCTGCTAGCTAATATCTCTCATATCTCTTCCTCTGCTTGCAGAAGTGCGGAACGTGCAGGAATACGCATGTAAGAGTTTGTTTTCATTCTTTCCTCATCTCGGACAAATGCAAGATAATCTAGATGCACCCAGAGTACTGCACAAAAGTTCTAGGTCACATGATAAATTACATTTAGACGTATTTATCAGGGTGGTTTAAGTGGCTGGGACAAAGCTAGCATGGATTAAAGGGACACTCTAGGACTGTAGAGTGTGAATATCTAGCTGAATGGTGCATTTGGCCAAGTACAATGGAGAATATTACTCATCGAATGGTGGGGAGGAGCTAAAAGCTAAAGTTAGCGACTTAGCTAACTCAACGCCTGTCTTGTTTGTGCTAAGTAAAGGTAGAATCACTGTTTTTATTTACAGGTGTTTGATCACTCCCATAAGGATATCTGATCTATGAAACAAAGAGTATTAGCATATATGGGTCTCCCTTTGTGGTGTATACGAGCGAGCACTCTGTGCTCGATTATGTAAGACTGTTATCACTACCTGGGTGATTGATTGCTTATGACTGATGTATGTTGTTGAGCTACCAAGTAAAAGAGTTGTATGTGCTGCATCCTTGCCGCCGCGAATGGTTGTTAGAAGTAACCCACAGTATTAGTATTATATAGTGAGCACAAAGACCACAACACCCTTATAATTAGCTCCTATTTGTCACAGGTGAATATATAAGCAGACTTTTTTCCAAAAAGACTTTTTCATAAGTTCCAGCTATATATATACATATAGCTGATTTATATGGAACCTTGTTCTGAATGTTACTCACACACGACAGCTTAATATTATATAATATAAGGTTTTAATGCATTTCCTTACCCTCTGTTTTTTTCTAAATACTTCCTAATGTGAAAATCATTATTACTCCAAATACGTGCATTCTAAAAGGTAAAATAATGTAATATGAATGTAACATACACACAAATGTATATATTGTTTGTATGTGTGTTATTAAACGTGATATAGAAATGACTTAAATATGATATAAAGTATATCAGTAAATGAAAATATTGCAGCCTGACACATAGTGACAAATAATTAAATATTCAAAAGCACATTAATAATGGAGTAATAATTATAACTATACTGAGGTATCTAAGCATGTATGGTCCTATATTCATATATTATGCCTATATCTCTGATATTTTATATACAGCATATATGTGTACATATCATTTAAAATAGGAGCCCTTTGTCATTTATGTGCATATGTGGTCAGATACTCTAGTTTGGTTATCCGCCTATAGATCAGTGGCTAGGCTGCTAGTCAAAACTGGTTGACACTTGGATCCCCAATGGTTTTATGGGTAATGTAGGGAGAGAACAACCCCCTGTACAATCTCGCAAGATCTGTATTTTAAGTTGTTTCGTAACCATTTTTCTCAAGCTGCTGTTTCTCACTCTTGCATGACCGCATGTAACATTTTTCCTAGTATGACTCCTGTCTAACCTGTCTAACCCCCTCTACCGCTTTTCTCATAGTGGATGTGACTCTGGATCGTGCCTCCGCCCACCCACGGCTGCTAATCTCAGAGGACTGCAAGCAAGTGTACTGCAGCGATCGCTACCATACCGTGCCGGACACGCCTGAGCGCTTTGATCGTGTGGTGTGCGTACTGGGACGCCAAGGCTTCAACACTGGTCGCCATTACTGGGAGGTCCAAGTTGGAGGAAAGACAGATTGGGACCTGGGCATGGCCAAGCGCTCCATCAACCGTAAAGGAAAGATCTCCGTCAGCCCAGCCAATGGCTATTGGTTTCTGAGCCTACGTGAAAATACCGAATACGCCTTTCGCACCGATCCGTCTACACCAATAGCTTTAAACCCGAAGCCTCAGAAGATTGGCATCTATGTTGACTACGAGAAGGGCCAACTGTCTTTCTATAATGTAGACGCCAAGGAGCTTATTTACACCTACATGGACACCTTTAATGACTATCTGCATCCTTTCTTCAGCCCTTGCACTAACAAGTCAGGCAGGAATGATGAGCCTCTCATCATAGCTCCCATCAGTCCATCTAGCTGAGGCCTAGATAATCAGAGCACATTAAGAGACTCGCTTAGAACACAATTACTCTTGTTACACACTCACCGAGCACTTTATTAGGAACACCAGTACACCTATGTATTCATGCAGTTACCTAATCAGTCAGTTGTGTTGCAGCTGCTAGTCATGTAATGTTCACCAATAGTGTAATCTCAGTGATATTGAAAAGGGTGTGATGGTTGGTGCTAGATGGCTGCTTTGAGTATTTCTATAACAGTCTCTAGAGTTACTCAGAATGATGCAAGGAAGACTATGATAACACTTATAACTGCTCTGTACAATTGTGGAGCACAGACTAGCATCTCTGAATGCACAACACGTCGAACCCTGATGTCGGGTTTCACTTTGGTCGGCTGCAAAGGACACAAGATCAGTGTAGCTTCGTCTGAAGAATTAAGTAGGGTTAGAATTGGGCACCAACAAGCATGAATGCATGGACCAAACCTGCATTGTGCTAACAGTCCAGGCTGGTGGAGGTGGAGCAATGGTGTGAGGATTTTTTATTGTCTAGAACATTTTGTAAGGATAATTCCATGATCCAGTTTGTGTCGTGCACCTTCCCACTTGTTCCAGTCCATACTCCAGTCCACATCTTCAAGCTGGACTAATTATTTCAATGGCATCTGTTGGGAAGACCAAAAGAGGCCTCCTCAGAACTAGTGCTAGCTTTAGCTAGCTTGCTGCCTTGTTTACTCATTGCTTGCTCAATTCATCTTTGACTCTTTGGCCTTTCCCAATAAACATAGGATCGTTTGTACTGTTGAAACAATGTTAAAATCACAAAGCTGACTATATTTAAAAACATTTTAGACATCCATGGACGACCATTGTTTACTGGGTTTTTACTCTGCTTTGATTTAGCCCAGTCAAATTAAACCTGTTTATAGCCTATTCTATGTATTGTTTCATAGGTAGCTTCACCAGGTGCAGGGTTTGGCTGCCATACTGTTTGGGTTTTGGGTTTTTGTGTATGTTTCCATGCTAAGGAGTTAGGTAAGCTCTTTGTCTCTTGTTTAGTATATTGTTTGAATGACTTGAATGAATGGAAAAACAAAGGAGGAGTTTGTATGGATTCTGTTTATTGTATCAGCCTTGGCCAAACCCAAAGTCCAACTGGTGTGGCCACTGTACATTTGTATAATACATATTAGATTTGTTGTTAAGAACCTTTTGCCATCTTTGCCTCATTAATATACACTACATACGCACATTCCCAAAGCAACATTAAACTTCATGTTTCATTACCTAAAGTCTTATGAGAGAAACTCACAGAAAGGCCACACCATTAGTGGGATACAATAGGTCTCCAACCAGAGTCCACCATTTATTTATTTCATTTCCAGTCAAAATCAGTAATCTGTAGAGAAAACCTTCAGCTCATCTCCCACTTTAAGCCTGAAAGTATGTGTAGCTGTCAAGAAGCCCTTTCTGAAAAGACATCCAGACGTCAGAATCAGTAAATGTGTTTAGGCTATTTGGACTGTGGGAAGTAGACAGTGAAAACAATTTCTATAACAGAACTTTGGAAGTGTGGAAAACACATAGTGAGTTTGTATTTGATCCTGATGCTTAAAAATGACTGACTTGTACTTAATGGCTAGTATGGTAGGGAAGTCTCTGAAAGGAAATTAGAGATTACAATAGCAGAATAACCAGGTTCACATCTACCTGCAGTCCAATGACATCAGTGCATAAGTACTACTGAAACATAAATCTACTTAATCATTCCTATCAGGGTGAAAAACATTTGGTGGTCTTTAATAGTTCTGTCTTATTCTCCCTGATTGTTCATTCCCAATTGCCTATATCATGTAAAGCATTACAGCACAGCTGAGTCACAGGAACCATCTCTTGGTTCCTGATGAGGTCTAGTAAAGAAAATGGGTAAAATTATGAAACACTAAAAGAACCATTTTCAAGATTTGAGGGCTTAGATATCACACCTGAAGGGTACTTCAATTGTAGAGCCCAACGGGAAAAAAACCCTTTAGTGCATATTGAGAAAAAATCTCCAGCACATTTTCTATCAATCTAAAAAAAAACAGCTCCTCACCTCACCTAGGGACGCTCCAATTGGCTGTCAAAATGGGCAATAACACGAATAAAGGGAGCCAGAATTCTCAGAGCAATGATTTTTAAGGAACAGCATGTTGCCAAATAATTGTATGTTAAGTGTTTGTTAAAAATTTAAATCAAAAAGTACAGTTTCTTTGTCTTTCATTTTTACCATAAACAATACATGCATAAAAATGAAATGATAAAATCTTTTATGGTCAAGAATTATAGTCTTGGCATGATAGGTTTTTCTCTCATTGGTTAGAATTCAAGCCTTTTCCCATTTGGTGTTTTATATTTTTGCACTTAAAAATAAAATTAGCATGCTGAATTTTATTTCCTACGTACTTATTTCCTATCTAAGGAATTTACACATGTGAAAATAACATTTCCACTTGCAAATATTAAATGCTTACTAGTAAACATAAGGTAAGAAAACAACATTCAGTGATTTAAAAAATCATTTTAACATATACATTGAATTGCTTCACTGAATCATGTAAAATTGGTATTAATGCTAGAACAATCTTTGCAGTAAAAGTGTATACGAACGTGTCATTCTATCCTCAACATTTAAAATGACTCTTATTTGGTTCACAAACTAAACTAATTATTCTAATAATTCTGGAATTCTTATCAAGTTCAATGCTGTTCCATCTAAACAGGTCAAAGTGTGTTACTGAAATACTGTATATTAGTTAAAAGGGGAACTTAATGAATGTAAAGTTTACTTTACACAGTGGTGGTGTTAGGAACCAGACGTCCCGCACACAAATATAGCCATTTTATTTACTTAAACCACCTGTAAACCTACACATGACCACTGGGTCTTTCTATACTAAAATGCTGATGATGGTAAAAATGAGTAAATCTGCAACTAAGGTTTTCTTTGGGGACTATTTTGCCAGATGACGCCCTGCGTGTACCCCTCCACCAATACACTTTAAATCACAAAACTATAAGAAAACGATGTGCCAGACATCAGGCAGGGCATATCTAGCAATATCACGTGATAACTTCTTTAATTACACATACAAACAATACGCATTATAGGTGCCTACTGATGCATATACACTGCTATGCCATACTGACAGAGACCTCCCTCCCTCCCTCCACCTGTATTCCAACAAGCTCCGCCTCCTGCGCTACGATTGGCTGGCAGTATCCCGCCTTTATACCGGTGAACTAATAGAACGCCAGATGCCAACCAATGACAGCAAACAGAACGGAGTTTGACGGAAAACGGGTGGGAAAAGAAAAAGATCCCTGATATCTCCACCTTAGACCGGGATATCAGGTCTGTCGACACAGCACTCTGACAGCCTGAGTCTATAACGACCACCCAATCGTATCCTCAGACATAGGATTCCCTGCCAATCGGAGCGCGGGAGGGCGGGTTCTGACCGGAAAAAGGGTGGGTTAAAAAAAAAGAAACGTTGCTGTACGGTTTGTGCTCTTCATTGCGTCTCCAAGGAGGCAGATAGAGACAGGACGGACCGAGCAGAGCACACGCCTTCATCTACCACCCATCCATCACAGAGGTGAGTGAGTGGCATGCCTTGTCTTTGATCTGGTGGGATATTTTTTTATGTACTTGTTTATATGCAGGATGGTGTTTAGAGCCTCAGTGCAAGAGATGTATGGAGATGTGGGTTTTTCTCTGTGTCCCTTACAGGTCATTTGCATAAGCAAAATTGGCCATTAAGTGATATTATGTGCTATAATGACTCCTATATTAGTCTGCAGTGTGTCCAGGATTGTATACATATTTACAGCATCAGACCCCCAGTTACTGGATTACAGTCCACCCATACTGCCACACCAACTGTGCTCTTCGTGTCCCGTGGTTCCCGTGCATCTGTCATCTGTGCGGTGGCTTGGGCATGCAAAGATAAGCCTGCAATTTTTTTATAATACCCCACAGCATAATAACCCACAGCACTTTCCTGGAATTATTGTTATTATTTTCAAACACTGTGTTCTGCTTGGCTTGTGCTCCTTATGAATTATACATCAGTGTTTCCCAGGGCTGGTCCTCAAGTAACCCCGCACTGCACATTTCAGTGTTTTCCCTGCCCGAACTCACCTGACGCAAGTCATCATCTCATAAACAAGCCCTTACAATGAGTGTGATAGAGCAAAAGGGAGGGGGAAATGATATGTGAAGGCCAATGGAACTTAAAGGCACAGTTAGCAATTCTGGAGAATGGTTGCTGCCCACCTGTCAAGCTGAAAAAGAGCAACCTACTCATCCCTGTTCTCGCCTTTGCTAAAGTTGAAGTCTTTTTTTAAATTTCCACCTTAAATGGTTGATGTTTCCACCTTAAATGGTGTAGTAGTTACATTCCCAGGTGCCAGAATGCAACAGGGGCACCACTGAAGGTGGAATGTGAAAATATGATTATGGAGTTGAGGTGCCACAATGTAGCTGCTGCATCATTTAAGGTGGAATGGGCAAACTTGATCAAGAAGCTGAGGTGCCGCAATGTAATTTCTGCATCATTTAAGGTGGAATGCACCATTTAAGGTGGAATGGGGAAACATGAACAAGAAGCTGAGGTGCCGCAATGTAACTGCTGCACCATTTAAGGTGGAATGGGGAAACGTAATCAAGAAGCTGAGGTGCCGCAATGTAGCTGCTGCACCATTTAAGGTGGAATGGGGAAACATGAACAAGAAGCTGAGGTGCTGCAATGTACCCACTGTATCATTTAAGGTGGAACTGGAAAAACATGAACAAGAAGCTGAGATGTCACAATGTAGCTGCTGCACCATTTAAGGTGGAATGGGGAAACACGAACAAGAAGCTGAGGTGCCACAATTTAACTGCTGTATCAATTAAGGTGGAACATAAAAAAACAAAAGAAATGGCAAATATTAAGGCAACTTCAATTTCCTTAGCTCTTGCATGGAACTGAGTGTGGCAGGAATAAAAGCCCTTAAGAACATGAGGAGGAACCAAGACTCCAAATTGCAACCCACCCTCCTCTGGGTTGCAGCAGAGGATGTTAATCAAAGGTCTTATTGCACACTGTGTTGGGAGTATCCAGGCTTTTCTATCCGATGCAGGACCATAGAAGACCAACTTTGGGTTCTGTAAAAGCCATTCCTTGGAAGGTTCCTGCTCCAGGGAAACCTTGTGGGCACCTCTACTTTTAAGAGACCGGAATCTTTCCTCAGAGTAAAGATTTACCTATTTGCCAAATCAGTGTGCCCACTGGGATGCCTAAAGCCAGATCTTTAGATACCTGCATTACGTCTGCTGCTGATCTTCCCCATTCACTGGCGATTAGAGTTACGTAACCCTTTTTGTTCCGCTTAGCACGTCAGAGCAGATTTAGATGACAAATTTTGGGAGTTAGTTTATTTTTTTTTTTTCATGGAAAGCTCAGTTTGACTTAAGCCTCTTTGATTCATATCTAAGTCCTACTAGCGTTGGAAATACCCGAGCACCCAGGTGGTCTGGTGTAATAACATGGATAAAGCTAGAAGATTTTCAGGTCAATAGGTCATGCTTGGTTATTAATTCCTTCCTACAAGACTCCGGAGATAGGCACTATAAGTCTCGGGGCGGAACAAGCTATATTTAAAAGCTATTAATGATATCAGTATTAGAAACTAGCGGATATGAAGACTCTCATCCGAATAATCCCTAACATGTTCCCATGTCCCAACATGTTGAGGCCTGGGCTTTGGGGTGGGCAGTCCATTGTGTCTCAGAACACCAGTCTTCTTTGACTGGAAAGAAATATTAAATCTCTCAATGATGAAAGCTTTAAGTGCTGCTTCTCTAGACAGGGCAGTTTTGGTGGTCTTCCAGGTGGTTGTTAGTCCCATTTTCTCCTGAATCACTCTGACTTTTGTAGTAGATGCAACAGCTCAGCTTTACTGTATATATGATTTTACTCACCCTCATAAACTTTCCTCTTAATGGTCCCTTGGTGGGCTTCCTCTGCATCTTATAAATAATTAGCAGGTCTGGCTCTGTCAAATGGCGTCCCAATTAATTCTGATTTCTGTTGCTCCACTCCTGCAGAGTGTTTGTCCCATGGGGTTATATTTAAAAGCCACGGGAAAGCAGCTGGGCAAAGTGAGATAATGGCCTAGGTTTAGAAAAGAGCCACCGTCTGCTGAGTTTGACTGCACTGTGTTTGCCAGTTCACATTTATGTTACTTGTCACTAGAGGATCATAAAAAATATTTTCTGCTTGCTCAAATTGAGCAAGCATCCCTTACCACCCTGCTCAAATAAACATGCCCACTGACTCAGGCTTCATACTTTAACTGTCAGCTGATGGACAAGACTGTGATGTGCAGTAATGTCACATATCGCAAGCATTCATGTCCATTGTCAGTGACTGATTCAGCAGATTCTTCTCTGTTGATGTTAACAGGCCCTCTGTGGGCAAACTGAACCTTATTACTTGAGGTCATAGCTAGGCTAATAGTGTCCAGTTATATTGACCTTAGCCCGATTTTAAGCCCGATATGATTGGAGATGACTGAATTTGATGATCAGACCCAATTTCAGCTTGACTGGGCATTGTTTGCCGTGCAGTGTATGAGGGTTAACGCGTTCGATTAAATGCCCAAACAAGCTAATTTGAGCAGTCAGACAGTGTTTTTGCTCAGCACTCGGACGCGCAGCGTGTTGCTTTGAATGGAACATCTTTATTGGGAATTGTCTGTAGACAGAGTTGAACTGTCTGTATGGGCTACTTTTTTCCTACACTGTGAGTAGAGAAATCATAGGTTTGTGCATACACGATTCAAACATGCAGTGTAGACTGTCAGCAAACAACAAGATTTCTAAAATCGTTCAGTCTACGCCTGGCTTTATACAGAACTACAAGTTAATATCTTTACTTCAGTTACTATGCAAACCATAACATCCAAATTAATGCTATGTAACAAAGGAGGGTGAAGCCTGACCATCAAAGAAGCCAAAACATGAAGGAGCAAAACGAAAGCAGGACTGGCGACACCAGATAACCTGATGGCCACCATGTGTTCTTGAAAAACGAGGTGGGGTCAGTTGTTTGCAGTCTGCTAAAGGTTACACCTGCTACTTCACTTAAGCGGAAGATTTTATGTTTTATCCTAACCAACCAAAGAGCAGGGAGCTGTATTAAATAGGAAGAGCAAAATATGCCTCCTTTAAGGGCGATTCTTTGAAGATTGGAGAAGTGAGAGCATGCAGAATGGAGCCTCTGGTAAGTGCAGTGCTCAGAAGAGTGTAATGGTGTTTCCTGATAAAAGCTAACCATAACAGAATAAGGCTTTGGCCTATTGGGAACTGGGATGGCCTTAACTGATAGTCGTCATGTAGGTCACGTCCTTCTGAAAAGAAAAAATAAAAACCTTTTGATCCATTTACGTTGCTTAAGCGGATCTGGGTGGAGATGGAGAAGTCCATAGCTTACTTGAGCAGCAGTACTGATTTCAGATCAGGCCTCTCCTTATCTGACCTCAGCTGAAGGTCAAAACCAGCAGAAATGCTCCAGAAACAGTGCTCCAGGGGCTCTGTGAGATCAGCATCTCTGGCTTTTACAAGGTTGTGAGAATCCGTGGGTCTGAGTTATCAACTGTCCTGCAGTTTCAGATGGACAACGATAACAATATTCCCGTTTTCATGGCTGGTTATCTGCTGGGTTTGTAGTTTAAAAGCCAATATGACGCTTACTATTCATATCGACTTTTTTAAAATGGCAATACAACAGTAGAAATAAATAGAAACTCCAGTGTATCCACAAAAACAGGCTCTCATTGTAGCTGTCCTGTTCTATTTTGGCTTTAATGTGACACTGGACAGGGATTGGGCAGTTCTTTGATGCACACATGGCACTTGACTAATCAGTCTGTCCAGCGCTGACTCGTTTTCTCCCATTCATATATATATCATGTCATATCATATATCATGGTGAAACAAACTGCACTAGCTTTTACTGAAAAACAAGTGTTTAGGGTGGTAGTAACTACAGGATCCTGCAGATGGCGCCGTAGATGAATGATGGGGCTATAAATACCTGTGGGGTGTGAGTGATGGGATTCCTAGATTGGGAAGAGGTGGTACAATGCAGTGAATGTCTCGTACCATGTGTGGAAAATGGCTTCAAAGCAGATGTTAATGATTGGCTAAAAGAAGTGACAGCATTTGAGCGTGCCAAAGACCATGGGGTGAAGGATGGTGGTTGGTGTAGCCAACCGTATAACACCACTGCCTGCCAGAGAGCCACCACCACCACATGTGGGAGACTGGGGTTCGAATCCCGGTCTGGGTGACTACGCTGTGCTACACCAATAAGAGTCCGTGGGCAAGACTCCTAACACTACATTGGCTTACCTGTAATATGATTAACCTTGTAAGTGGCTCTGGATAAGAGCGTCAGCTAAATGCCGTAAATGTAAGGAAATTGCTGAATTTGCACGGGTACGGAAGCGTATCATACGGGTCTACCAGGGGAAGGCATCCACCAAAACTGGCCCAATTGCACAATTGATGTAAGAGTGTCTAAACATTGATGTGGCCTACATCGAGAAATCCATGGCATGTCCAGTCCATGCCAATTGAAATCACAACTGTTGTTGGAGCTCATGGAGGTATTATATGCTATTAGGTAGGTTTCACTCACAGGGGTCTCGTTTTTTGTCCAGTGAGCTTATATAAAAATTCATCACAACCATGAGCCTACAGTAGTTTGGCCCTCCAAGACACATTGAAGCGAGAAGGAGTTGCTGCACACAGTTATGAGAGTAGATGGCAGTTAAACATAGTGCTGTTTTTTTGTCTCTCAGGAAGCATTTATATCCTTATAGCCTTTCATGACCAGTGGGCATTTTAAGGAAGATCATTTCATCATGGTCATTTCACCACAGTTTGCCTTGGACGGCTTGTTGAATGAGGCACAATGAGGCCATTTACATATTCATGTGGTCGAAACCGGGTTATGTTCTGGGTATCTTACAGGAAGAAGGGGAGACATTCTTCACCTTTAATGGATGGTAATACAGCTGTCTGAATATGCTGTATAAAAACGCTATATTATATTTAAGGTTTTGTCCTGATAATGACAATACATATAATAAGTCTATTAAACAATTGTGTACCACTGTACTGGTACATAGAACCAGCAGTGGATATAAGTGGACCTCAGAGAAAAAAACCTACAGGCCCTTGAAGACAGCACAGGGTACGCATTGAAGGCTAATTGTCTCTTTCTCTCTCGGCAGGGGCCGGACAGTGCATGGCTGGTGATTACAGATGCTATTCCGCTGACATCAATCATCACCGCTGGTCTCGCCTGGCCTTATGCTGACATGGCAACAGGAAGAAAAAGTCAGTGTTTATGTCTCTGTGTATATGGGATCGTGATTGAGTGTTTTGTGCATGCATGTGTAATGGCCTGTGTGTACACCACAGCTCCTCATTTATGTAGACAGTATGTTGTACATGTGTCAGATACCACAATCTGACGTCCATTTGAGCTTAGCAGTACCGCATGGTTGGAGGGAGGAATGGGATGATCTAGGGTTGCATTTTGCACAATTCTAACAATGAAATAAAAGCCCACAGTGCTTTTAGCGACATTAGCCCATTAACCCCTAAAGAAGCAAGCCTCAGACACCAAATATTCACCATATTGCCAAAGGTATTGACTCACCCATCCAAATCATTGAATTCAGGTGTTCCAACCACTTCCACGGCCACAGGTATATAAAACCTAGCGCCTAGGCATGTAGACTGCTTCTACAGACACCTATGAGAGAATGAGTCGCTCTCAGGAGCACAGGGAATTCCAACATGGGCCCGTGATAGGATGCCACCTTTGCAAGTCCAGTCGTGAAATTTCCTCCCTACTTAATATTCCACAGTTAACCATCTAGTGGGATTATAACAAAGTGGAGGTGACTGGGAATGACAGCAACTTCACATAAAATGACATAGCAGGGTGGTGCATAGGGGGGAATGCAGTGGTCCAACATGACTGCACACCAGTGCACAAAGCAAGGTCCACAAAGACATGGAGGAGCGAGTTTGGTGTTGAAGAATTTGATTGTCCTGACCAATAGAGCACCTTTTGGGATGAATTTGAATTTCTCGTCCAATATCTGTGTCTGGCCTCACAAATGCACTTTTGGAAGAATGGTCAGAAATTCCCATACACACATTCCTAAGCCTTGTGGAAAGCCTTCCCAGAAGGTGAAGCTGTTATAGCTGCAAAGCGTGGGCCGAAGGGGATGTCACTCAAGTTTGTATGTGTGTAAAGGCACAACTGTGGCCTACATAAAAACAATTTCTGTTTATTCTTTTTTATATTATAAGAGTTTACTCAGTAGTCAGTAGGACATCTCTGTACTTACTGACCCGGTATCTGTGCCAGTGTGTATGTATTTACTTGTGCCCACTTGTTTATATGTTTGTGTCGAAATGGTATTTCCTGAACCGGTGCTCTCTACTCTGACATCTTTAATCTGTTTCATCTGTTAGTGTCGTTTTTGACTTAGTGACGTGTTTGCTTTAAGCCCACTTTCACAATAGTAGGTAATACACACAGACACACATACCTTTACGTACAAACGCAATCTGATGTCCCAGTTTTTGCTCTGCTCCCTCTCTCTCTCTCTCTCTCTCTCTCTCTCTCTCTCTCGTCTCTCTCTGGCAGTATCTTTCTCACACACACTTGCACACATATACACTCATCATCAAAAGACAAGTTGCATAAATTGTTGCACCCAGAAGGAATCAGCCGACAGGAATGAAACTTGGTGGGTAGGTTTGACATTGTGAGGCATGCAAATGATTCACGTTTCACACTCAACTGTGCAAGTATTGTAAACCAAGATGGGTCTTATCATTGAACCCTGACTGACCCAACAGCCACTTCCACCAGACCGTTACGATGACTTTCCTTAACACCACATCAACGTCACCAAAGACTGCAATGGTGTCGTGCCAGACTGTCATGGAGTGACTTGGAATGGCAGGGGTTCATCTTTAGGCCCGTATTTGTCTTGGTACAGGGTGCCAACAAATCTGTGTGTGGAGGCATCGTGGTCAGCGCCAAGATGTATTGATTGTTGTTATATAAGTCCATAGGGCCTGGTGTCACTTCACCTCCACCCCTACCGCACCATATGCAAGAACTGTGTGAGAATATTTAAGATGCATGGGATGGATTATCACAGGACACCGTCAAGAACCTCTACAACCCCATGCAGAGACGTCTGGGATGTTGCGCCATTCTGAGAGACATTACTTCTGTATGTGTAGCTCAATAAACATTAATCATCATCTAAATCATAATTTATTGCTCCTGGTAACCTTTATCCCCCCAAATAGCATTCCAATCCAACACTTCTTTCTGCCTAGTGCTTTGTGCATCGCTGTTCTTGATGGCCACAACCTTATGTCTGATTAAACAAGTCCAAACACAGCACAGTCCCTGGGGTGCACAGGGACTCAATAATGCCCCCACATCTATCCCCTCACCGCTCCACTTACCCTCCCCGCACTGCAGCCGGGATTTGGGTACATATCTACTGTCTAAGTATGTCAACACTCACATCAGTCCTCTCTCTGGGCCACATCCTCTCTCTTGGGGCACTGGAGCAGAGAGGCTGAGCTGTTTCTTCCTCGCCCACGTACCAGTACCTCTTGCCTCAGCTTGAAAACCTCTTAAAAGGTGACTGCTGCAGCAAACTCCTCTGGCAGCACTACCACTACCACACACTACCACACCAGCAAATCCCCACTGGTCAGCGTCCAAGCATCCTCATTGTCACTTCTGTTGCCTTCCTTCTGATGGGCCCTACTACCAGTGATTCCCATGCTACCACTCCTCCCATCTTCTTAGCCTGTGCTCAAGCTCCTCTGGCAGCAGTGCACTTGGGTACCAATCCTGCCACACTGTCCAGCGTCCAAGCATCTTCATTGCTGCCTCTTTTGCCCTCTACCTGATGGGCCCTACTACCAGACAGTGCCATGCTACCACTCCTAATAACTTCTTAGCCTATGATCAAGTTCCTCTGGCAGCAGTGCACTTGGGTGCCAGTACTACCACACCAGCAAGTCCCCAGTGTCCAGCATCCAAGCTCTCTCAAAGGTGCCTCTTTTGCCTTTTTCCTGATGGGCCCTACTACCAGACAGTGCCATGCTACCACTCCTCCCAACTTCTTAGCCTGTGATCAAGCTCCTCTGGCAGCAGTGCACTTGGTTGTCAATACTACCACACCTGCAAATCCCCACTGTCTAGCATCCAGGGACTCTCAATACTGCCTCTTTTGCCTTCTACCTGATGGGCCCTACTACCAGACATTGCAATTCTACTACTTCTCCTATCGTCTTTGCCTGTGTTCGCCTTGCTGCCTCTTTTTAGTCTCTTGTGCTTGAGTTTATGGTAGCGCCATTATCCCTCAGAACACTAATGATCACATACTACTTCTACACTAGTGTGGAATCATATCGAAGACAAAAACACAGGAAACATGATTCTTTAAGTGTTTGCTCTTATATATATATATATATATATATATATATATATATATATATATATATATATATATATATATATATAGTACCTATATGCAATAATTCTAACTCCCTATAATAACATAGCACTATGTATAAATTCTCATATACATATGTATCATATGTATAAGTGCTTATATATCATAAGAATTCCCTAGGACTATTTTTTAAAGCCGCACTAGCAGGAAAGTATCTCTCCTTTGCGTATCTCTTTCTCCCACTCATCTCTGCATGAGTCCCAATTCCATTCTTTCTCTCTGATTATATCTGCATGAGTCCCTATTCCATTCTTTCTCTCTGATTATATGTCTTCTTCTCTCTCCCTCCCACCTTTCCACGCTCCAACAGGCTCGACATCCAAGGGTGGAGGCGTGCGCTTTCCCGACGATGCGGAGGAGGACCCTCTCAGCGATAGCTGCGATGACACACAGCAGGACAAGGTCATCTCCGCTGTAGCGGAACCAGATGGGACGTACCTGGTCAAGGTGAGCGGGGTCAACAAACACACAGCATGACAGGAGCACAGTCTCGCGTTTAGAGCAGTATCTACCCACTCTACTCCTTCACACCGACTGCCTTCTTTTCCCATGGTATGCAAGCTATGAGCTTAACCCTAAATGTTATGTACAAAGATTATATAAAAGTTATATAACTGTAATTTTGTGTGTGTAAAATATGTAAATATGTGGCATACAAACGATGTTTTAGTAATAGGATGTACTATTGTACACCTCTATCTGTGTACCTGTGTACAATAAGTGTATCTACACTCATTGTCCATTTTAATGGTCCACTTACCATATGGGGCACTTTGTAGTTTTACCATTATAGATTCTAGTCCATCTGTTTCTCTCTATACGTTTTATTACCCTGTTCCTCAATGGTCAAGACCCCCACAGGACCACCACAGAGAAGGTATAATGTAGGTGGTGAATCATTCTCAGCACTGCAGTGACACTGACGTGATGATGGTAGTGTGTTAGTGCGTGTTGTGCGGGTGTGAGTGACACAGCAGTGCTGCTGGACACCTCAGTGTCACTGCTGGACTGAGAATTGTCCACCAACCAAAACTGTCCAGCCAACAGTGCCCTGAGGGCAGCATCCTGTGACCACTGATGAAGGCCTAGAGGATGACCAACACTGCACTGTGCAGAAGATGATGAGCTCTCACATGAGAATCATCTCTGACTGTACATCTACAAGGTGTAGGGTAGGAGTGTCTAATAGAGTGGACAGTGAGGGGACACCACCACCACCATGTCAATGCAGTGTATAGAATGATCTCCCACCCACATATCTGCTCTGTGGTGGTCCTGATCATTGAAAAACAGGGTAATGAAGTATGCACAGAAATTCCAGAGCTACAAAGTGCTTTTATATGGTAGGTGGAGCTGATAAAATGAACAGTGAGTGTATCTAATGATGTGGCTGGTGTTTGTATATCTTTAAGTTCTTATTTAATATTCCACAACTAGGTTAGATATGAATGTAAAGTATGTTACAAAGCATATCGTTGCTGTCCAATGGAAAACATGTATCTCCGCTATTGTCCATTTTTACTTTTATGCATCATTTGAACCCATCAGCTGCTGTTTACACTGAGTGAGAATCTTATGAAGAATGGACTAACTTTAATGGCCCAAAACTGCTTGGAAAGACGCCTGGTTCCATTGACTTCCATTAAAGTTGAATGAGGTTTTTGGCCTCTCTTGTAAAGTAGCCATTTTGGAGATACTTGTTTTTCTTTGGACAGCGACGATATGTAACCTAGACGGAAATTTATTAACTGAAAATTTGGAACACTGAATCTTTAGCAAAACTATAGATGAATTCATAATAACTGGGAAAGCTTGTAAATTAATATCCAAAAACCCATGGATGTGAAATCACAAGGCACAACTTCACAAAATGCATAATTAAATTAGATAATCAAAGTATATTTCATCTTTTATTAACTTCTGGTTGTTCCTGAAATATGTCTTGGTATCTAGTTTTGCAGTGTCACTGAAACTGAGGGAGTTATGATTGTGCACCATTGTGCTTCACTTTATCTGTGCAGGCGGGATTCCTAAGAATCCAGCACAAGTACGAGATTGTCTTCAGTATTCCACAAGTCCCCAATCTGGGCAAAGATGCCACTCTGTCTCCGGCTCTTCGGACCACGGCCAAGCCACGCCTGCGTGCCACACGCATCATACCACGCCCTGAAGGTACACTTTATCATTCTGGTAGTACCATTCTGACGTTCCATTGGTTAGATCCCTTTAGACAAGTGTACACAATGCTAACAAGCAGCTATAAGCTTTCATTGACCTTGTAGCTTCAGAGCAAAACTAACGAAGCAAAGATCAGAGATCAAACATGTTGTGGCTAATTGACTACATCTTGAAAAGTTTAAAGTGGACCTATACACTTTTTGTCTCTTTACTTTAGTGTGTTGTAGCTTATTGTGCATGTAAACAGTCTTCAAACGTTCTAAAGCCCCACATACACACAACTTTACTGGAATTCCAGGCCTTTTCTAAGATACATGATGACATCATCTCATAAAACAATCCTCAATGCACCCTCCCACAGTAAGCAGAGAGCTAAACGTATCTATAAACTTACAATGCAGTAAGTTGTAGTCCTACGTTGTGCATAGGGTTGCCACCTTTCAGAAATGAAAATAAAGGACGGGGTGGGGGCGTGGTCATGTGTGAGTGGCGTGTTCGAAATACGGAACAAATTACGTCCCGTATTTGAGCTGTGGGGTGGGGTGGCTGTTGGGTGAAAGTTTGATCAATCATGTGTGACATGCGTGTTTATCTAACCTTTATGGTAATTCACAACAAGTTGGGGGTGGGGGGAGGGGAGAGAGATTGTGATTGTTTATGTGCGTGTGACGAACTTGTTTATCGGACGTTCCCGAAAATACGTAACAAATTGCATCCCGAGTTGGTTTATTACAGGACGCAAAATTTAATTGCCGAATTGCGAACGATTCTGTATTTTACGGGATGAGTGGCAACCCTAGTTGTGCATCTGTCTGCCTATGGTGCAGGATGAGTCATGGAGGGCATTACTGCTCTCTGAATGTCCACAGTTGTGCTTGTTGGGTCAGCCAGGTACAACAGTAAGGCCCGTCCCTGCTTATGTCACAAGCATGAAGCTTAAATCATTTGCATGTCTCACCATATCAAACCTACCCACCAAGTTTTTATTCCTGTCAGTGGACTACTTCTGGGTGCAACTATTTCTGAAACTATTCTTTTGATGATGAGTGTATTAGGCATTTTGATTTAATAATTAGGAAACTTTCTTTTATGGACACACTCACTGCCCTTAAAGTCTAATGGTAAATGCAACAAGGCAGTCTCACACTGCAACAACAAAGGCAGAGAATTCACCAGAAAGATAAAAGGCACTAATTGGCAGATCTAAATGTCATTCAGTGTCAGGGGGCACAGGGTGCGGCTAACCAGCCAGTGGCAGGAGGCACTGTTAGATCGGTTCCTGCCACCAGAGGGGGGCAGAATACGGCTGCCTGGCCAATCACTGTCAATCAGCACCACCTGTGTGAACTCTACTTAACTAGAGCTCTCCTTGCATTCTCTTCTCAGTCTGCCATGCTGTCGCTCTCTGGCAGGTAAATTGGAACAAACAAACAAACAAACAAACAAACAAACAAACAAACAAATACACACTTCTCCTCAGCTTTTGCTATAAAATGCCTTAAAATCAATGTAATCTAAACATATATATATTTTTTACAGCTTTAGGTTCTTAATCTTGGTTAGCACTTCTGTAAGCACTTCCTAACCAATCACAAGGCTAATGTCTCTGGCACCGT
>JAMWET010002594.1:0-77500 GCA_024036415.1 Prochilodus magdalenae
AGTCGGGCTAACGCGACACGCCAGACGTCTCGGTATGGAGCTGTAGAAGTTCCTAATGGGATCCACTGACCACAGTGCCTCCACACACGGATTCGTTGGTCGTGTCCACCGAGACAAAAGCGGGACACACCACTGAAGATGACCCACTGCCATCCTGAGTCACTGGCACGGCACCATTGCAGTCTTTGGTGAACGCTTAAGAACGTTACCATTTGTGCTGAACCCAACTGTGCAATGAAACACCCACCTAGACACACACTAGGGGGCAGTGAACACACTTGCCCAGAGCAGTGGGCAGCCATATCCATGACACTCAGGGAGCAGTTGGGGTTGGGTGCAGGCTCATGGGCTGTGGGCTTGAGTGATGGTATCCATAGATTGGGTAGAGGTGCTACAGTGCAGGGAATGTCTTGTCCCATGTGTGGTAAATGGCTCCAGAGCAGATGTGAACGATTGGCTAAAAGGAGTGACTGAGCATGTGGGCGTGGCCAAAGACCATAGTGTGAAGGAAGTAGCTGAATCTGCAGGTGTATGGAAGCGTACGGTCATACGGGTCTACCAGCAGTGGCTAAAATCCCAGTCTACATCCTGACACCTGTCCAGTCAATGCCAAATCCAGTCACAGTTGTTATTGGTGCTCGTGGAGGCATTACAGGCTGTTAGGTATGATTTAGTCACAGGGGACTCTTTATATTATATATATGTATTATATTAAATTTATTGTAATTTCTCAAATTATCTGATACACTGGGACACTTGGGAATGCTGGGGATTTTCCGCAAATGGAATGATGCACACCAGCAGCATCTTGTTTACTTCATATTGTAAATCTACATATAACTGGATTAGCCTGTTAGCTGGATAGCATCTCCAGCTCACTCATATTGAACAAAATCTACGGAATGGTTACCATGGTTTAGAGTCTTCAGTACACACCAGTTGGGACCAATGAACTGCTGGCACGGGTGCATGAATAAGATCCCGAGCTTCTTTCCTCCAGCAGCCAAACTGGAGCAGCAGGAGCTTATACTGTATATACATCTCCATGCGTCTAACTCACATTGTGTGTGGTGCTGATGTTAGCGGTGTGCTTCCGTCATGTGGGGCAGTAGAGCATTTGAGTAGTTTGAGCATGGTGGCCTACTTTTAGAAGTTCAGCTGAAGTGCTTCCTAGATTTTAAAGCACCAGGAGACTTAAACCAAGTAGGTTAATCTGACTTATGTCTGTAGTATGTCATGGGAATACTCTTCCAGTGTCCACCAAATGACCAGCGTTCCACATATAGGACACTCTGTAGTTCTACAGGTACAGACTGTAGTCCATCTGTTTCTCTGTATACTGTATTACCCTGTTCTTCAATGGTCAGGACCCCCACAGGACCACCACAGAGCAGTGCTACTGGACACCTCAGGGTCATTGTTGGACTGAGAAGTGTTTACCAACCAAAACCGTCCTGTGGGCAGCGTCCTGTGGGCAGCGTCCTGTGGGCAGCGTCCTGAGGGCAGCATCCTGAGGGCAGCGTCCTGTGGGCAGCGTCCTGTGGGCAGCGTCCTGTGGGCAGCGTCCTGTGGGCAATGTCCTGTGGGCAGCGTTCTGAGGGCAGGGTCCTGTGGGCAGCATCCTGTGAGCAGTATCCTGTGGGCAGCGTCCTGTGGGCAGCGTCCTGTGGGCAGCGTCCTGTGGGCAGCATCCTGTGGGCAGCATCCTGTGAGCAGTATCCTGTGGGCAGCGTCCTGTGGGCAGCGTCCTGTGGGCAGCGTCCTGTGGGCAATGTCCTGTGGGCAGCGTTCTGAGGGCAGTGTCCTGTGGGCAGCATCCTGTGAGCAGCGTCCTGTGGGCAGCGTCCTGTGGGCAGCGTCCTGTGGGCAGCGTCCTGTGGGCAGCATCCTGTGAGCAGTATCCTGTGGGCAGCGTCCTGTGGGCAGCGTCCTGTGGGCAGCATCCTGTGGGCAATGTCCTGTGGGCAGCGTTCTGAGGGCAGGGTCCTGTGGGCAGCATCCTGTGAGCAGTATCCTGTGGGCAGCGTCCTGTGGGCAGCGTCCTGTGTGTCCACTGATGAAGAACTAGAGGATGACCAACACTGCACTGTGCAGCAGCAGATGAGCTATCGACTCTGACTGTACATCTACAAGGTGGACCAGCAAGGTAGGAGTGTCTAATAGAGTGGACAGTGAGTGGACACAGTGTCTAAACACTCCAGCAGCACTGCTGTGTCTGATCCACTCACACCAGCCCAACACACACTAACACACCACCACCACGTCAGTGTCACTGCAGTGCTGAGAATGATCCACCCCCCACATCATACCTGCTCTGTGGTGGTCCTGTGGGGGTCCTGACCATTGAAGAACAGGGTAATAGAGTATACAGACAAACAGATGGACTACAGTCTGGAACTGTACAACTACAGAGTGTCCTATATGGTGGGTGGAGCTGATAAGATGGGTAAAGGGTGTAGATACAAGGAGGTGGTTGTAACGTTATTGCTGATGGGTGTACAGACCATTAGCGCCATTAGCATTGTTACTGCTACCCGCTGCAACCCTGAAGCAGGCCTAGAAAATGTTCAGCTCATTTGCCAAAGACTTGTCCACACTCACCAATCTGGAGGCTGGGTTTTGTAATCAGTCCTGGTCCGCTGCCCCTGCCACAGCACCCTGTTAGCACTCTGTACGCCACGGCCTTGTGCTTGTCCAGACTTCCTGCTGATGAGCCTCGCATAGTAGGCAGCAGTGCAAAAGTTCAGCGCTAGCCGATGTTTTTATCCACTCAGGGCTTCTGGCTGGGAAACATCATGACTTTAGTATTTGAGAACAAAACGTCCACCAGTTTCCCAACAAATCCCACCACTGCTTCTGTTTGTGGGGAATCTGTAGAATCCATCGACCTCACAAGTTGTGCAATAAGATGACCCGGTCAGGGTTTGTTGGCTGCCTCAATTGGAAACCATGGAACTAAAATAGCCATTTAGATTTGCTGCCCGTTTCCAAATGAAGCTGCAGCAGCATTTAAAGGATGCTCTGTGTTTCTTTGACCATTTAGCACTAACTAACCAGTAGGATGAGAGAATGTGTACTGGTGTTGGGACACGACCCGTGGAAGAACAAGCAGGGTCAGTAGTGGCTCATTATCATTAGAAGGAACACGCTCAAACCAGCCAATCTGAGCCGGGCTGCTTAGACAGAGGGAGCAGTACTGCTTCGTCCTTTGCCCATGTTGACCAAGGCATCATTAAGACCCCAGAGAGACTGTGACGTGTGAAACAGCTTTCTCTGTATCTGACTGACCCAACAGATATGACTGCAGACAGTCGACGAGCAGTGGTGTCCTCCATGAGTCATCCTGTTAGTGCCAGCACCATTGGCAGACGGCTGCACCACACTTAACACCACGTCACCGTCACCAAAGACTACAATGGTGTCGTACCAGACTCTCATGGAGTGACTAAGAATGGCCGCTGGTCATCTTCAGTGACGAGTCCCGGTGGAGACGCCCGATGAAGTTGGGTGGAGGTACCATTGTCAGCACCAAGATGACGGTTTGTTGTCACGTGTCATACGTTCAGAATTTCCAAGCTACATGGAATGGATTATCGCAAGACACCATCAGGAACCTCTACAACTACAACAATGTCCAGACATCTGGCGTGTTGGGTTAGCCACTATACTGGGAGATACTACTTCTGTATGTGTAGCTCATTAAATATTGATCATATCAGTCCAAATGTATCATCAGTTATTGATCCTGGTCACCTTTATCTTCCTTCCCAATAGCACCGGAACCCCACACCTCCATCTGGGTGCATTCTACAGCATTTAGCTGACACTCTTATCCAGAGGGACCTACAAGGTATATCATATTACAGGTGGGCCAGTGTAGTGTTAGGAGTCTTGCCCAAGGACAGTTATAGGTGTAGCACAGTATAGCCACCCAGAACGGGATTCAAACCCCAGTCTCCCACATGTGGTGGTGGCTCCCTGGCACCCTGGCAGGGAGGGGTGTTATCCGCTGAGCTACTCCAACCACTGTGCTACACCAACCACTATGCACTATTCCCCACAGTCTCTCTGTGTTCAGTCCAACAGAAGCTAGCTCATCTGTCGGCCGGTTTGTGGGCTCTTTTGTTTGTCCATCCACCTGTTCAACCCACCATGCCGACGTTCCCTGGATACAGATCCAACAGTAAAAGGAAGTAGAAGATTATCTTCGTGGCCGAATAAAAGCTGAGTAATATTTTTAATGAGTCATAAGCACAGCAGGGATGCTCTATAAGGCCACCCGTACATAGACGGCCTGTTTCACTCTGCCCTCTTGGCGCTGTATAGTTTTGCTTCAGGGACGTTGCAGGATGGAAGTGTTGGGCTGAGGGATGTCAATCATGCATGCTCTTTAGAACCGGTTCTCAGACAGCCCTGATAAATGGCTTTTAAGCTGAAATCTATTTGACTAAACTTTGTAGGACGAGCCTCTTGGTACTGAAACGTGGCTAATGGCCTGTAACACCTCCACACGCACCAGTAACAGATGTGATTGGGTTTGGCACGGACTGGACACGTTTCTGAACGTAGGTCCCATCAATGTTCAGACATTCTTCCATCAAAGTATTGCACAGTCGGGGCCAGATTTGGTGGAGACCCTCCCCGGCGGTTTATTGGTTGTTCAAGGTGGTCCCTCAGATTCTCAATTCCAAATTTGGGATTCTGCTGGCCAGTCTAGATGTGTGAATGCTCCTCCTGAATGTTCATCATGCCACTCAGTCACATTTGCAGCCCTGTGAATTCCAGAATGTTCTTCTTAGAATACAGAGATGGGAATGTTATGTTCCTGGGTAAGATGATAATGATGATAATGATGATGAGGCACTGGGGTACAAATTTACCATCACCTCAAACAAAGAACCCAACTTCCATGTCATTAAACACCCCCAGAACATCACAGTGGGTACTGATTTCCAGTGTGGTGGATTGAGACATTAAAGAGGACATACTGGATCAGTATCGCTGATGCTCAAGGTTGCAATATGGGAAAATTTCAGTATTGGAAAAGAAGTTGCATCGCGCCATCCCTAACATCTCCCAGGTATGGACCGCTGACTTCCCAGCTGAAGCGTTGGTTTTAGATGCCATGCATTTCATGCGAATTCATCTGTTCTAGGTTTCTTAGGAAACGGCATGGCCACAAACGCTAAACGGTTCTAAGCATCAAAACTGGCACAGGCGTCCGACTTGGCAAGCCGTAAAAGGGATTCTTGTAAACGAATTTGCATTTTCACATGAAAACAAATGGTCATAGTGAGAAGTACAGTAAGCCTTTCGTATCAAGCGTCATTAACCAATACTCTGATTTCTCTGATGCCCTACTGCATAGCTGCCGATTTCTCCTGAACAGCAGTGACTGTGATGGGTAGGAAACCCTAGTTGTTCAGTACAGGTTACAATACACAACACACAGTTGGCAGCTAAACCATTAGAGGAAGTGGAGCAAGTGCCATTTCAATAGAGGGGGGCATATACAGGGGTTGGACAATGAAACTGAAACACCTGTCATTTTAGTGTGGGAGGTCTCATGGCTAAATTGGACCAGCCTGGTGGCCAATCTTCATTAATCCTGACATTATCCAGGGTAATATCAGCATACCACCAAGAAGAACGAACCTCCACCAGCATCACGTAGTGACCTGGCCACTATCCTGCAAGGAGAATGGCTTAAAATCCCTCTGACCACTGTGCAGGACTTGTATATGTCATTCCCAAGACCAACTGACGCTGTATTGGCCGCAAAAGGAGGCCCTACACCATACTAATAAATGATTGTGGTCTAAAACCAGGTGTTCCAGTTTCAGTCTAACCCCTGTATAAGCTCATGATTGCTTTATCCCAATAAAAACTTGATTTTGTCTTATTGGCTGAGATGTTGGCTCGTTTTCTCATAATTTCAACTGATCACTTTAAAGAAATTGCTTATTTTATTAGGATTTTGATTGATTCTATCAAAATTATATCATATTTTCTGCATATATTGACTTGAAATACTAGAAATTCGAGCTCATTTGCTTACAATGGTGACTCCTTATGTTAAAATAGTAGCTTATTGAAATAATTTGCTTATTTCCTAATGATTCTGACTTATTATTCCAAAATAATGGTTATTAGTTCCTCTAATACTATGTTATATTATTAAGATATTTTGTAATTAGTTATTCATTTGAGTCTAAAACTCATACAACCCAAATTATAAGACCTATAGCTGCAGCAATGTGCTATTAATATTGTTAACTGTACAATTAATAACATAATGCGGGCATGTTGCCTACATTACTGAAAACGTCATTTGCAGCAATTCATGTCATTACACTGTTGCATTTTTATGTCCCTGAGCACGAATACAAATGATTATAGTGGATTCATTTTTGACAGTAAATAGTTGGCATCTGATTGAGACCCCCATCAACCCCCCTGGTCCTTAGGGGGGAGGAAAAGATTGCTCCCTCACTTGGACAAAAAATCTGGCAGCCATGTTCATATGTTCCGTGAGAAGAATACGTTGATGTAAGGCATGCAGCCACAATGTAGAATCATCACTCAAACAGAGGAATGGAAGAAGAAGTAGACCCTAGTAGAATGCATGGGGCAAATATCTATACTGCCAGACATGCCTGAGAAACACTGTATATGCTGTATGCTGTACTCATGTCATTTACTGGATATATGAGAAACGACAGCAGGGGCCTGCAAAGTCACCCCCTCAAACCCAGCGTACGAATATAACATCCAACATAACAGCCTAGACGTAGGTTAGGCTCTGTAAAGACAGCGGCATAGAGGTTATGGAACCAACCACCAGTTTGATTCCCTGAGCCAACCGGACATGACTGTAGTGCTCCTGAGCAAATCACCTAACCCCCCAGCTGCTAAGGTGGCATGGACCGGGCTGCCCATCATTCCAGGCAAGTGAGCTCACTGCCCAGTCGTGTGGGGAAATGCAGAAGACAAATTCCTCTCTGTGCAAGCCCACATGGCAACAAATCTACAAATCTGAACTGAAACGAGAAAAAGAGGGGCCCTAAAACAGAGCCCTGTGGGACACCACCCTTCTAAGACCTCTTTAGCACTGACAAATTGCACACAGTCGGTTCAGTGATACCCAAACCAGTCTGTCTTAACCAGCTTGGTCGAGATATCATGTTCAATTGCGTCAGAAAGCTGCACTCAAATCCAGCAGTACCAGAAGAGAGAGTTGAGGGAACCAATAAATCATTGACCAGCCTAGTCAGTGCCGATTTTGAGCTGTGAGGTTTTGGTAGGCCAGACAAAAATAATTCATGCTTGTTGTACTTGGTGTTGGGTAACAAGTTTCCCCAACATCTTAGGCCTTCTGGGGGCCACCTTATAGGCCTAGTATATAGACTATGCACAGTTAAAGGCTGTTGAACTCTGTATCATTCACATTCCCTCTGCTCCATTCATACACTATATTGCCAAAAGTATTCACACCCCCATCCAAATCATTGAATTTAGGTGTTTCAGCCACTTTGAGGGGCACAGGTTTATAAAACCCAGCACCAAGGCATGAACGGGCCGCTCCTAGGTCCTCACTGAATTCCAGTGTGGTACTGTGGTAGGATGCTGAAGTCCTTTGGTGAAATTTCCTCCCTACTAAATATTCTACAGTCCACTGTCAGTGGGATTAGAACAAAGTGGAAGTGATTGGGAATGACAGCAACTCAGCCACAAAGTGGTAGGCCATGTATTATGACAGACGGGGGTCAACTGATGCAGTGGTGTAAAGCACAACACCACCAGTGCACTCCAGAGCAGTGGAGATGGGTTCTCTGGTTCTCCAATCACGCGTCACTGGGCAATCCGATAGATGAGTCTGGCTTTGGCGGTTGCCAGGAGAACGGTACCTATACCAGACTGCATTGTGCGGAGTGTAAAGTTTGGTGGAGGGGGGATTACGGTGTTGGGGTGTTGTTCAGGAGTTGGGCTTGGCCCCTTCGCTCCAGTGAACTGAGTTCCAGGAACTCTTAATGCTTCAGCAGACCAAGAGACTCTAGACCATTCCATGCTCCCAACTTTGTGGGAACAGTTTGGGGACGGCCTCTTCCTGTCCCAACATGACTGCACACCAGTTCACAAAGCAAGCTCGATAAAGACATGGATGAGTGAGTCTGGTGTGGAAGAGCTTGAATGGCCTGCACAGAGTCCTGACCTCCACCCGATAGAACACCTTTGGGATGAACTAGAGTGGAGACCGCGAGCCAGGCCTTCTCGTCCAACGTCAGTGTCTGGAAGAATGGTCAGAAATTCCCATGAACACGTTCCTAACCCTTGTGGAGAGCCTTCTCAGAAGAGTTGGAGCTGTTGTAGCTGTAGAGGGTGGGCCGACATCATATTAAACCCTCTGGATTAAGAATTGGATGTCACTGAAGTGCATATGTGTGTAAAGGCAGATGAGCAAATTTTGGGTTTGGGAAATGGAGCTACAAGGGAGGTCTGTATGACGTGTAGATGTTCACCTTCATTAGGCAGTAGAGTCAGTTTATTACAGTGGTAGAAAATACCACTGATTTTAAAGCACAGTAAAATGAAACGTATGGATAATATAATTTGTCATGGAGGTTGGGTAAAGCAACCATGCCTGACTTCTGATTACATCAAGCGGCCTCGGCTTTCATCCGCCATCCCCCCCCACCTCATTTCACCGGGTGGGGGGTTGCACACATTGCATTTTGCTGCCATGGTTCACAGGCTCATGCTAATTTCATTATAGAGACTCGCTGATCAAGGCCGACGGACTTTTAGCGTGCTGTGAGCTCAGAAAACATGCCATGATGCTTGCACCGCCAACCGGGGTGGGGGGTTGGTTGGTTGAGCGCGTCAGTACGGACGTCACTGTGACACCTTCCTCTCCCCTGCCCCACACTGACAAAAAAAGAATCAGGGAAATCATTTCGGATGGCTTGGCTTTTGATCCACGTGTGCGTTAAATACAGGGTGCTATCTAACAATTCCCAGTGCAGGAGCGCAGTAGGACATCTGTCCGCTCACAGGCAGCCTCGCTTTCATCCTGCAGAGAGGAAGCCCAGGGGAATGTTCACCGGAGAGCAGCTTCAGATGGGTCCCGAGGGAGAGAGAGCTGAATCCACAATCACTTCTGCTCGCGGCAGGCATCAAAGCCCCAACAAACCGCTCGCTTCTACATGAAGCGCCTCCACTGCCCACACCTTTGACCTTGGCGGTCACTGTCCTCGTTGATGCCGCTGTTGTTTTTCGCTGTCCTGATCGTCGTAGGTCAGTGGCCTAGCTTGGTTTTATCTCTCGGGAGGTGTTTGGTATCAGTCCGGGAGCAGTATTTGATGCAGAAACCTCATAATTAGCTTTGTGAATAGCTTTTTCATCAGACCGACATACACAGCTCTGGAAAAATTGAAGAAGAGGCCACCTGAGATTGATCAGTGTCTCTAGGTGTACAGGTTCTGGGTTTGTGTTGGACCAGAATTCTCCAGTTCTGTTTGATTCTCTACACTACTGGAACCATGTCTCCCAAACTCCAGATCAGATATTGTATTATTGCCTGTTTTTAGAACCATGCTCGCTGTGCCTTTCACCCCAGCCACCGCTCGCCAGTCCCTCTGTAGGTCACCTGAGGTCATCTTACGGTGGGTAAGGGACAATGGAATGAGGTGGCGCTCATCACGGCCAGTAGAGAGTGGGTTTGGCCCTCTGCCAGTCTGTAGCTGTGTTGTCCTGTGTGTTGGCTGCTTGACCTTGTTCTTATGAACCAGACGCTCACTGTATCTGCCAGTAAAGCTAGAACCCAACCTTCGGTTCCTCACTGAGAACCTGCTGTACATGTGGAGATGCTGATTTAAGAAGAAACTGGAGTGCGCTCTTATTAATTTCCAGAGCTGGATATCATGTACATATCAATGGGAGAAGATGACCTTGGAATGCGTTTCAAAAACAACTTCAGTAGAAGTATAGATGTAACAGCTGAAAGAGTTACTGAATTACCAGTGGAACATCTTAGTACATGCAACATAGGAACTCCGATGGGCTTAACCTCTGATGTTGGTAGACTTCAGCCACGCCCCTGATGCATGAAAAGGGCTGTCAATAAAACATAAAATGAAGAGAACTGTAAGGGCCCTAAAACAGAGCCTTGAGGTACACCATATTTTGTATTCTGTTCATTGGGAAACATCTTATTTATGCAGACAAATTCGAGGCAGTCTGTCAAGTAAGACATAAGCCAAGTGTCTTATGTGTAATCATGTACTATGCTGGCAGTACCCATGTAACATACCTCACAGTACACTGGCCATTAAATATTTTCAGGACACGTAATCAGAACATGAACCCGTACTCAAGTAAAAGCATCGCTTCTTCTGTCAAATAATAACCAAAGTTAAAGTTATTTTTCAAATGAATAGGCCCTAAAACAGAGCCTTTTGGGACACCACTTCTCTATGTTCAGAATACTCCGGACAAATTGGAAGTAATCTGTTAATTAATACCTGAACAACATGCGTTTAAAGATCCCTTATGCGACATTAGTGCAATATTTTGAAATTTGTAGTCTAAAACTGCCACTGCTAAATTATTTATATTACTGCGTACTTGCACTGTATATATGGCTGACATCAGCCATCTTCTCTATTGCACTGTCATATGGCTGACATCAGTCGTCATCTTAATTTGCACAGCAAATGGTGTACCACTACCTCCCTTACACAGACACTAAAGGACTGTACGCAGACACTAAAGGACTGTACACAGACACTAAAGGACTTTACGCAGACACCAAAGGACTTTACGCAGACACCAAAGGACTTTACGCAGACACCAAAGGACTTTACGCAGACACCAAAGGACTGTACGCAGACACCAAAGGACTGTACGCAGACACCAAAGGACTGTACGCAGACACCAAAGGACTTTACGCAGACACTAAGGACTTTACGCAGACACTAAGGACTTTACGCAGACACTAAGGACTTTACGCAGACACTAAAGGACTTTACGCAGACACTAAAGGACTTTACGCAGACACTAAGGACTTTATACAGACACTAAGGACTTTACGCAGACACTAAAGGACTTTACGCAGACACTAAGGACTTTACGCAGACACTAAAGGACTTTACGCAGACACTAAAGGACTTTACACAGACACTAAAGGACTTTACACAGACACTAAAGGACTTTACACAGACACTAAGGACTTTATACAGACACTAAGGACTTTACACAGACACTAAGGACTTTACACAGACACTAAAGGACTTTACGCAGACACTAAAGGACTTTACGCAGACACTAAAGGACTTTACGCAGACACTAAAGGACTTTACGCAGACACTAAAGGACTTTACGCAGACACTAAGCACTTTACGCAGACACTAAGCACTTTACACAGACACTAAGCACTTTACACAGACACTAAGCACTTTACACAGACACTAAGCACTTTACACAGACACTAAGGACTTTACGCAGACACTAAAGGACTTTACGCAGACACTAAAGGACTTTACGCAGACACTAAAGGACTTTACACAGACACTAAAGGACTTTACACAGACACTAAAGGACTTTACACAGACACTAAGGACTTTACACAGACACTAAAGGACTTTACACAGACACTAAGGACTTTACACAGACACTAAGGACTTTACACAGACACTAAGGACTTTACGCAGACACTAAAGGACTTTACGCAGACACTAAAGGACTTTACGCAGACACTAAAGGACTTTACGCAGACACTAAAGGACTTTACACAGACACTAAAGGACTTTACACAGACACTAAAGGACTTTACACAGACACTAAAGGACTTTACACAGACACTAAGGACTTTACACAGACACTAAAGGACTTTACACAGACACTAAGGACTTTATACAGACACTAAGGACTTTACACAGACACTAAGGACTTTACACAGACACTAAAGGACTTTACGCAGACACTAAAGGACTTTACGCAGACACTAAAGGACTTTACACAGACACTAAGGACTTTACACAGACACTAAAGGACTTTACACAGACACTAAAGGACTTTACACAGACACTAAGCACTTTATACAGACACTAAGGACTTTACACAGACACTAAGGACTTTACACAAACACTAAGGACTTTACACAAACACTAAGGACTTTACACAAACACTAAGGACTTTACACAAACACTAAGGACTTTACACAGACACTAAAGGACTTTACGCAGACACTAAAGGACTTTACGCAGACACTAAAGGACTTTACGCAGACACTAAAGGACTTTACGCAGACACTAAAGGACTTTATGCAGACACTAAAGGACTTTACGCAGACACTAAAGGACTTTACGCAGACACTAAAGGACTTTACACAGACACTAAGGACTTTACACAGACACTAAGGACTTTACGCAGACACTAAAGGACTTTACACAGACACTAAGGACTTTACGCAGACACTAAAGGACTTTACGCAGACACTAAAGGACTTTACGCAGACACTAAAGGACTTTATGCAGACACTAAAGGACTTTACGCAGACACTAAAGGACTTTACGCAGACACTAAAGGACTTTACGCAGACACTAAAGGACTTTATGCAGACACTAAAGGACTTTACGCAGACACTAAAGGACTTTACGCAGACACTAAAGGACTTCACGCAGACACTAAGGACTCTGTTTTTATACTTTCATACTTTATAGTGTATCTTTGTCTCAACCTGTATCACTCTGTCTTGTGCTTCTCGTGTTACTTCTGTGTACATCTGCTACTGGATGCCTTGAATTTCCCTCTGGGATCAATAAAGTATCTATCTATCAATCTATCTATCTATCTGCTTCAGTAAAGAGGATAAACGAAAGCCTGTCTCTGAATATTACAGTGAAAATATAATTCTGTTAAACACCCAACAGAAATACACCACCGTATCAGCCTTTGCTCAATTCAAGCACGTAAATGCTCAGGAACGTAGATCCTAAATTCACACTCGGCTCTGCACAAATGCCAAAGAAGGCATTTTCTTTCGGTTGAGTGTCAAGTTAAGCACTGAGCCATCTCCGTCCAGAAACAAGGCCGGAAAATAAAGGTGGTTCTATATCTAGCAGAAAAGAAAATCAGGGAAGTTGTTCACCGGAGATCCTTAACTGGGAGGCACTACTAGAAAACGAGAATCAATGTTTGGAGAGCATCTGAAGAGCACTTAGAACAAACTTTACCAGTGGAAAGTTTAATTGGGGTCATAATAGAAAATCTGCATTCCAATTTTTAGTCCTAGCTAATGAACACATTGTTAGAGGTAATGAATATATAGTTCTCCAAATCAATTCCCAATCCAGAGTATTTCAGAGCTAGGTTTAGAACCCAAATGTTTGGTACCCCAAGCACGTGGGGAGTGTTAGAAATGAGTTTGTTCCAGGTAGTAGTTACCATGCCCCGGGATATGGGTGAATAACTATAACTATGAAAGCTAAGCAAAGGATGAGTTTCTAGAAGAAAGTCCTAATGGGATACTGCATACCCGGAATGCTGCACAAAGCCTAAGGTATAACAAACAGGAAATGTCTTGGGATGGAGTGGACTGGGATTCCTTTGGAGCATTGATTTCTTTGAGGCCCTTATCTGCACATTATTGGAGGATCCTGTTAGGCATTTAATGGGGGTAGAATAGATGTTATGGCATCCCAGTGCTTGAGCTAGATTAGTTAGTCTGTTACACACGGTTTCAAGCATAACATTCAATTTTCATGGAACAGTGAAGAGAGTCTGCTAACCAACCTGGCATATTGGAATATTAGAAACCCCGGACTGGGAATAAGCAATACCGCAAGAGAGGGTATGCTATACCCGGGATATTATCCCAGCTGTGATCTGGTCACAGCTGGTGAGCTTTTAGACTAGAGAAAGTCCTTGGTGAAAGACAGATGGGAGGATGGAATAAAACTGGGATGACAAAAATGATGCTAATCAAGGGATTAGCATTGAACACTGATTGTGTACTTACATTTACCTTCATTATCATCATTTATTAATCATATCTTAACTGCCCAAACACTTAAAAAATATATAATTACCCTCACCATTAAAAACAACCCCACCCAGAAGGAATCAGCTGCCAGGAAACTTGGGAGAACTACATAGAGAGAGAGAGAACCAATGGTTTGTCCCACAAGCCCTCCATGAGTCCTGCACAATGCACCGTTACGATGACTGTACTTAACACCACATCAACATCAAAGACTGCAATGGTGTCGTCCAGAAGGCCTGGTGTCACTCCACCTCCACCCCTACCGCACCATCTGCAGGAACTGTGTTAGGATATTCAAGCTGTATGGGATGGATTATCACAGGACACCATTAGGAACCTCTACAGCTCCATACCGAGACGTCATGTTGGGTTAGCAAACATGGCGGCCCAATGCCATACTGTGAGACAGACTTCTGTAGGTGTAGCTCAGTCTAAATGTATCATCAGTTATTGATCCTGGTCACCTTTATCTTCCTTCCCAACAACACCGCACTCCCACACCTCCTTCTGGGTGCAGCTGTTCTTTTGATGGTGTATGATTGATAATAGCAAGAGTGTAATAGTAATAATATTAATATTAAAGTAATAATATTAAAGTTAATGTAATATCTGTTGCCTCAGCCAAAGGATCTTTGGTGCAAACGTTCCTTTTCATTTCGGCACATAAACAGATGTAAAGGAATGTATTGAATCAACACAGCAGGGGTTAAACGGCTAGTGTAATCGGTCTTATCCAGGCACAGTGTGAGCATTCCTCTAATCTTTTCTAACCAGCTGGAGACTATTTTAGTTCAGAGTCCACCAAATAAAAGATACACGCATATATATATCGTGTCTAGTTCCTGGTTCTGGGCTCACTGGTGATCAGCTTCGTTCATGCATTTATGGAGCAGGTGCTGCATTAACTCTGGCACTTAGTCTCCAGACCCTTTGGAAATCAGATCAGGAACCTCCCTGACCACAGAAGGTCCTGCTTGTTTATGTCATTATCTTCTGATACAGCTCAAAGAGCTCCTCAATGAGAACCATTAAATATTGATATTCACTCAGCTGGCGGAGATTTCCTCTACACGCACACGCGCTAATAATGTTGGTCACTGATTCAATCACATATGCTAACGTTCCGACTTAAAACGTATTACAAACTCCGACCGTCTCCATTTCCCAGCTGTGTGCTCGCATTCATCGAGCACCCGCCATCACTAATGTCAAAACCAGCTGGAAACATGTTTTTAATATTACATATATGTATATATATAAACTCCCCAAAAAATAAAGGGTTCAATGGGAGAAAAAAATCATGCAGAATATCTTTCCTCATATAGACTGGGTAATGTTTTAGGAACTAGTCAATGGTATCAATTCCTTCATTCTCCAAAAACTGCCTGCATACTCTCGCCACATGAGGCCAGGCATTGTTGTGCACCAGGAGGAACCCAGGACCCACTGCACCAGCGTAGGGTCTGACAACGGGTCCAAGGATTTCATCCTGATACCTAATAGCAGTCAGGGTGCCGTTGTCTAGCCTGTAGAGGTCTGTGCGTCCTTCCAGGGATATGCCTCCCCAGACCATCACTGACCCACCACCAAACCAGTCATGCTGAATGATGTTGCAGGCGGCATAACATTCTCCACAGCGTCTCCAGAGCCTGTCACGTCTGTCACATGTGCTCAGGTAAAACCTGCTCTCATCTGTGAAAAGCACAAGGCGCCTGTGGCAGATCTGCCAATTCTGGTGTTCTGTGGCAAATGCCAATCGAGCTCTACGGTGCTGGCCAGTGAGCACAGGGCCCACTACAGGACGTCGGGCCCTCAGGCCGCCCTCATGAGGCCTGTTTCTGATTGTTTGGTCAGACACATTCACAGCAGTAGGGCTCTGGCAGTGCTCATCTTGTTCCTCCTAGCACAAAGGAGCAGATACCGGTCCTGCTGAGGGGTTAAGGACCTTCTACAGCCTTGTCCAGCTCTCCTAGAGTAACTGCCTGTCTCCTGGAATCTCCACCGTACTCTTAAGACTGTGCTGGGAGACACAGCAAACCTTGTGGCAATGGCACATATTGATGTGCCATCCTTCAGTAGTTGGACTACCTGTGCAACCTCTGTAGGGTCCAGGTACCGCACCATGGTACTAGTAGTGACGCTGACCCAAGTCAACTGCAGAACTAGTTCAGTGGAACTAGTAGAAATCAGTGGGAAAAGATGCGGGGGGACAAAATGTCAAGAGAGTACAGAAAAGTATCAAGGAATTTTATGGACTGGTGTCAGCAGAACTTCCTCAACAGCAGCACAGGCAAAACCAAAGAGCTGGTGGTGGATTTCAGCTGGACTAAGTTCTCTCCGGTGAACATCCAGGGAAGGGATATTGCGATCGTCAGAACCTACCAGTACCTGGGTGTTCATCTGAACCACAAACTGGACTGGTCGGACAACACCCACTCTCTGTATAAGAAAGGCCAGAGCAGACTCCACCTGCTGAGGAGGCTCCGGTCACTCAGGACACAGCATCCACTCCTAGACACCTTTTATGATTTAGTGGTGGCATCAGCCATCTTCTACAGCACTGTCTGCTGGTGGGGCGGCATTACAACCCCAGATAGGAAGATACTGGACAGACTGATCAGGAAAGCAGGTTCTGTTCTGGGCAGTGCGTTGGACCCAATGGAGGTAGTTGGGGAAGGGAGGATGTTGGCCAAGCAGCCATCCATAATGGAGAACACCTTTCACCCACTACAAGAGACCGTCACAGCACTGACCAGCACTTTCAGTGACAGGCTCCTCCACTTGTGGTGTGTAAAGGAGAGATACCTCAGCTTTTCTCTCCATACTGCTGATAGGCTCTACAACCGGCACCTCCCCAAAGCAGAGCTTCAGACGCTCACTACTGTAGCACACTATGTGGACCCATATATATACCTATATACATATAGACTTAATTATTGTGTAATATTTGCTGCTACACCTTTTTACCTGTCTAACACCTGTACACCACCTGTATACATCCTGTACCGGCTGCCAACATCACTGTAACTCATGCACTCTGACTGCTTATACCTATTTAGGTGACCTCCAGATTATCAGTACCTGTGTACCTGGTAAATGAGGACCCATCCCATGCCAAGAGGACACCCACCCCACACCAGTATGGAACCACTATCAGCCAGCACAATGCTTTGTTGACAATTGGCGCGCCATGGCTTCATATGGCATGTGCTGCACACAAAGCCTACCATCAGCTCCAAACAACTGGTACCATGACTCCATGGCACATGTTGCCAGTCCTCTAGGTCTAGTTAGCAACCTCATGAGCCCAGGTGAGCCCCTGTGTCCAGTGTGGTGGTGTTAACCGAGGCACTCTGGTGGGTCTTCTGCTACCATATTACATAGACCCTAAAGAACGCTGCACTGACCTGTGGGATATGCGCGTGCGGCCTCCTGCATTGATCGTGGATATTCCTGGTGCCCCCCGTGACACTGGGATTGAGGAATGTTGAATGCCCATACAACTTTGGAAATGGAATGTCCCATCCGTCTGGCATCATGCTCGTTGGAACTCCAGTAGATTGGCCAGTGTTCAGCCATACAACTTATACAGCTGTGGGCTTTCCCAAACAGTCCCCTGAGGTAACACCACCTCAAAATCAGCCATCCCATGGCTATGGCTATGTCAGTGTATAGAAGTGAGTCTTCCAGCCAGGCTGAGAAAGGACGGTCACCCACAGCACTGACGATCAGCTGATGTGGGGTCGAGCGGTGGTGACCAGACCATGCTCCAGCCGGCTGGGTCACTGCTGCCCCGAGCTCAAACCGTCCTCCTCAATTCCCGTCTCTACATCTCCAGAAAAAACACACCGAAGCTGAGACATTGGTGGGTACATTTGGAGTAGTACTACCACCAGCCGCTCGAAGAAGAAAGCCCTCGCGTCTGTGCTTGTGTGGCTACAAGCCCAGCCTGGAAAAAGACACGCTGTCTGGCTAGTTTCAGTACAGCTCGCGCATATGTGCTCTACGAGAACAGGGACCTACGGATGGCGGTTTGCTTTAGAAACATATAGGCCCCAACGATATACTCTGCGCTCTGTGTAGCGGAAAATAACCAATGCAGGGATGCAGAATAATGGGGGCCTGAAAGCTAATGTTAACCAATCACTATGCAGTATCCTGAGACCAGTCCGTAAACACTTGGACAGGAACACAATATCCGCCATTGCAGTGTAGCCTGTACAGTAAGTGTACTCGTCATCAAAAGAACAGCTGCACACAGAAGGAATCGACTGGCAGGAAGGAAAATTGGTGGGTGGGTTTGACATCATGAGACATGCCAATCATTCACATAAGCAAGGACGAGCTTTATCACTCCACCTGCCTGACCCAACAGCTACAACTGCGTACAGTCAGCGATGCTGTTAGTGGCAGCACCATTGGCAGAACGCTACACAATTCAGGACTACATGGACACAAACTGTTACGACGACTGTCCTTAACACCACGTCTACTACACCCAAGACTGAAATGGTGTTGTACCAGACTGTCATGGAGTGACTCAGAATGGCAGCGGGTCATCTTCAGTGACGAGTCCCACTTTAGTCTTGGTGGAGACCAAAGAAGGCACCGTGGTCAGCATCAAGATGAACGGCTTCTTGTCACACATCCAGAAGGCCTGGTGTCACTCCACCTCCACCCCTACCGCACCATCTGCAGGAACTGTGTGAGGATATTCAAGCTGCATGGGATGGATTATCACAGGACACCATTAGGAACCTCTACAGCTCCATACCGAGACGTCTGGCATGTTGGGTTAGCAAACATGGCGGCCGACGCCATACTGAGAGACAGACTTCTGTATGTGTAGCTCAGTAAATATTGATCATATCAGTCTAAATTTATCATCAGTTATTGATCCTGGTCACCTTTATCTTCCTTCCCAACAGCACCGCACTCCCACACCCACTTCTGGGTGCAGAACTCTTTTGAAGATGAGTGTAGGTTCCCCAAAACAATAACAGGTCTCAATTTCAACACTTGATATCGCTGCTGTCCAATGAAAAACAGGTATCTTAAATTTGGTTGGTTTTTATGTTTATGCATCATTGGAACATACGAGTTGCTGTTTATACTGTGTAAACATTACAGGATGAACGGACCAACAGAAATGGCCCAAAACCGCTTGGAAAAAAAAGTTTGGTTCCATAGACTTCCAATGAAACGCTGCTTTATGAAACGATGAAATGAAACGATGTTGTCTTTATAATGTTTTTAATTGAATATACACTTTTAATGACTTATCAGTATCATGTAGTTTGGTGTAGTTTGGCAGCGTGCCATCTTTCTTGAAAACAGGGTTGTAGAAATGAGCTCAAGTCTAGGCTTAATGCACCTTGTGGTCTGGCAAGGCTCTGGTTTGCAGCTCACTGCTTAATCAAAACCTAAGCCATGCAAAGACTGCATAGCACCCAGAGACGTTCTCCAGGCTCAAATCATCCGGCCATTATTTCACCCAGACCTGTTTCTCCTCTCTGGTCGAGCTTACAACCCCTAAAGCAGGCCGATTCCTCCCCCAGCCTACTGCAGCTTCGGCATCAGCAGATTTATCACATAAACTCTTAAGATGAACTCTCCGGGCCTGGGTTACGCCACACGACGCAGAGGCTTAGCAGGTATTAGCTGTATTCTGGAGTCGCTACATTATAGAGCCGAGCAAGAGGATTAGCCCAGCTAACAGAGCTCCAACAGCTGCTACGTCCGTAATGTGTACTTCAGAACTACACGAACCATGGAGAGGGAGAACCAACGGTTTGTCCGACATGTGGAAGATGACCCAACAGTTACTATGGCAAACCTTCAGCGAGCAGTGGTGTCCTCCATCGAGTCATCCTGTTAATGCAGCACCATTGGCAGACGGCTGCACCACGCAGGACTACATGCACACAGACCGTTACCGCGCCTGTCCTTAACACCACGTCACCAAAGACTGCAGTGGTGTCGTACCAGACTGTCATGGAGGGACTCAGAATGGCAGCGGGTCATCTTCAGTGACGAGTCCCGCTTTAGTCTTGGTGGAGACGCCCAACGAATCCGTGTGCGGAGGCACCGTGGTCAGCACCAAGATGAATGGTTTGCTTCTACATGTCCAGAAGGCCTGGTGTCACTCCACCTCCACCCCAACCGCACCATCTGCAGGAACTGTGTGAGGATATTCAGGCTGTATGGGATGGATTATCACAGGACACCATTAGGAACCTCTACAGCTCCATTGCGTGACGTCCCATCGTGTTGCATTAGCCCGACTCCATACTGAGAGACAGACTCCTGTATGTGTAGCTCAGTAAATATCGATCATATCAGCAGCTACAGTAGAGATGAGCAAGCAGGATAGTCCAGCTAACAGAGCTCTAACACTGGCTCCGTAATGTGTTCATGAGCACCAAGTGAAACATTTAATTAGGTTATTTCTTTTAGTTATTATTATTATTATTATTATTATTATTATTATTGTTGTTGTCATTGTTATAATAATAATAACAATAATAATAATAATTATTATTATTATTATTATTATTATTATTATTATTATTATTATTATTAATATTATTGTTGTTGTTTTTATTACTATTATTAATATTGTTATTATTCTTTTTATTATTGCTTTTATTATTATTATTCTTATTATTATTATCAATTATTTTTATTATTATTGTAATAACTATTATGTCTCTTTAATAAAATGATGAATCAGACAATGTTGCAAGGTCATAATGGGACTTTCAGAGTTTCCCAGAAGTCCTCTTAAGTGGCTAAGCAGTGTGGTTGTTTACAGAGTAATCATGCTCGATTACAAACGATCCGTGAAAAAAAGAAGGGAAGAGAAATTGCAATCTGTCAGGGAGCCATGCTTTGATTGAATGTCACTGATTAGGCACGCAGGCTCGACATTCCAGCAAAGAGATGTCATACAAGAACGTACGTGGGAAATTGAAATGCCTCACAAGTTTAAGCATATTAATGATGCTGCGCGGATCGGATACAAACAAACGTCGTACATTCAAGGTTCATTTTCTGCACGTCCTCTTTTTCCTGAAGTGCGCTTCACTTATCCCTTCCTGGGGCTGTGTTATCTGATATCTAGCTGACGTGGCTAAATTCTCATTCAAGTTTGTTGTAGGCTCATTTTCTACTGGGCTCTGGTGTAAGTACACGTTCTCAGTAAACTGGTAGATAATTTTGGAAACCACACTTGAAACAGTCAAGTCACAACAAGTCAAGTCACGTCAGGTCACGTAAAGTCAAGTCAAGTCACTTCACGTCAGATCAAGTCACAACAAGTCAAGTCACGTCACGTCACGTCAGATCAAGTCAAGTACAAGTAAAGTCACGTCACGTCACGTCACGTCACGTCAGATCAAGTCAAGTACAAGTAAAGTCACGTCACGTCACGTCACGTCACGTCACGTCACGTCACGTCACGTCACGTCGTCATGTCACGTAAAGTCAAGTCAAGTCAAGGCACATCAGGTCACATAAAGTCAAGTCAAGTCACAACAAGTAAAGTCACAACAAGTAAAGTCACATCACATCAAGTCAAGTCAAGTCAAGTCACGCCACGCCACGTCACGTCACGTCACATCAAGTCACAACAAGTAAAGTGACGTCATGTCATGTCACGTAAAGTCAAGTCAAGTCACGTCACATCACGTCAGATCAAGTCACAACAAGTCAAGTCAAGTCACGTCATGTCAGATCAAGTCACAACAAGTCACGTCACGTCATGTCACGTCAGATCAAGTCAAGTACAAGTAAAGTCACGTCACGTCATGTCATGTCATGTCGTCACGTAAAGTCAAGTCAAGGCACATCAGGTCACGTAAAGTCAAGTCACGTCAGATCAAGTCACAACAAGTAAAGTCACAACAAGTAAAGTCACGTCACGTCAAGTCACGTCACATCAAGTCAAGTCAAGTCAAGTCAAGTCAAGTCAAGTCAAGTCACGCCACGCCACGTCACGTCACGTCACGTCACGTCACGCCACGTCACATCAAGTCACAACAAGTAAAGTGACGTCATGTCATGTCACGTCACGTAAAGTCAAGTCAAGTCATGTCAGGTCACGTAAAGTCAAGTCAAGTCACGTCACATCACGTCAGATCAAGTCACAACAAGTCAAGTCAAGTCACGTCATGTCAGATCAAGTCACAACATGTCACGTCACGTCACGTCACGTCATGTCACGTCAGATCAAGTCAAGTACAAGTAAAGTCACGTCACGTCATGTCATGTCATGTCATGTCATGTCATGTCACGTAAAGTCAAGTCAAGGCACATCAGGTCACGTAAAGTCAAGTCACGTCAGATCAAGTCACAACAAGTAAAGTCACAACAAGTAAAGTCACGTCACGTCAAGTCACGTCACATCAAGTCAAGTCAAGTCAAGTCAAGTCAAGTCAAGTCAAGTCACGCCACGTCACGCCACGTCACGTCACGTCACGTCACGTCACATCAAGTCACAACAAGTAAAGTGACGTCATGTCACGTAAAGTCAAGTCAAGTCATGTCAGGTCACGTAAAGTCAAGTCAAGTCACGTCACATCACGTCAGATCAAGTCACAACAAGTCAAGTCAAGTCACGTCACGTCAGATCAAGTCACAACAAGTAAAGTCACGTCAAGTCAAGTCAAGTCAAGTCACGTCACGTCACGTCACGTCACGTCACGTCAGATCAAGTCACAACAAGTTACAACAAGTCACGTCAGGTCAGATCAAGTCACAACAAGTTACAACAAGTCACGTCAGGTCACGTAAAGTCAAGTCAGATCAAGTCACGTCAGGCCACGTAAAGTCAAGTCAAGTCAGATCAAGTCACGTCAGGCCACGTAAAGTCAAGTCAAGTCAGATCAAGTCACGTCAGGCCACGTAAAGTCAAGTCAAGTCAGATCAAGTCACGTCAAGTTACATCAGATCAAATCACAACAAGTAAAGTCACGTCATGTAAAGTCAAGTAAAGTCACGTCACGTGTTTTATTGTCAATACCTCACTACGTACAGACATACAGAGGACTGAAATTGCGTTACTCTCCGACCAAAGGCTTTTAGCTTTTAAAACCGCGCACAGAATAACTGACAATGAACTTTACAGATAGATCTTCAAATGAGGTATACTTGCTTTTCTGAGGGAGACTGTCTGGTAAAGTGTATCAGCCTACAAACAGTGATGTCATGGCAAATAAAATTATGTTATGTCTAGTTAATATCTCTGAGATTGTTTTAAGCTGATTGGGTGACTCATTTCAAATAGCTTTTTATGGTTGTCTGTAAATCTGGCCTACTGAAAATCCTCTGAACATCGAGAAAATAGCATCTGGAAATAAGTAAAATGAAATATGGAAATTAGCCCAAACAATGTCAAAGTGAGACCTTCAAGGCGTATGAAGTAGATATACTATATACTATATACTATATCTAGATAAACAATATACACACAGATTCATTCATGCATGCATTCACGTGTGTGTGTGTATGTGTATACTGTATGTAGATATTATATATTTGTATATAAGTTATGTATATTTGTTATCGGTGTATGATTTGAATATTCTGTCCTTGTCTCCCACTGTCATGTATCTGGGCTCTGTGTTGTCCTGTATAAGGCGCTACTGCCGTGTGTTGCAGCATGAGACCTAAAGAATGGCATTTCATTCCAAGAACACTTGACTTGACTATTACGTAACTGTAAATGGGTGCAGGTGGGTTTGCTACCCTGGGGCAACACTGTGCTCGTTACTGCACCTTTTATGTTATATGTAAATGAGCTGTGCTCTGAATGGCTACTGTGTTATTTTATCTACTTCGTATTCAGATTCTTTGGAAGGCTGCAGAGCTTCCAGAAAGCCAGCAGCTCCACTCACCGCTGCCCACTAAAGGAGTCTTCAGCAACCATCCAACAAACACCACTTACCACCACCACCCTCTAAAGGAGTCATTACCAACCATCAAATAAACAAACACCACTCACCACCACCCTCTAAAGGAGTCATTACCAACCATCAAATAAACACCACTCACCACCACCCTCTAAAGGAGTCATTACCAACCATCCAATGAACACCATTTATCACCACCCTCTAAAGGAGTCATTACCAACCATCCAATAAACACCACTCACCACCACCCTCTAAAGGAGTCATTACCAACCATCCAATAAACACCACTCACCACCACCCTCTAAAGGAGTCATTACCAACCATCAAATAAACACCACTCACCACCACCCTCTAAAGGAGTCATTACCAACCATACAATAAACACCACTCACCACCACCCTCTAAAGGAGTCATTACCAACCATCAAATAAACACACATCACTCACCACCACCCTCTAAACACCACTCACCACCACCCTCTAAATGAGTCATTACCAACCATCCAATAAACACCACTCACCACCACCCTCTAAAGAAGTCATTACCAACCATCAAATAAAAACACATCATTTACCACGCCCTCTGAAGGAGTCATTACCATCAAATAAACACACACCACTCACCACCGCCCTCTAAAGGTCAGGTTGAATAATTGTAATGAGTCAGTCAAGTGGTAAGCCAGCGGTAAGTCAATAGAAACTTATGATATGAGGTTTTCTGGGTTGGTTGGTTTGATGTTGTTATGATCTACCAAATCCCAACAGCTCCCAGAAGGTGTGTGTAAACAGCAGCGTAGGAATGTCTGTGCTACATACTGGCAATACGAGTATTAGAGCCACATCTGTGCATGCGTGTCCGATCTCTTTCAGCTTTGTCTCAGCAGATACACAGAAGGAAGTGTCTTTCCAAGACCCAAGGCACTAGAGTCATTATCCCGCCTTATCTCCGGATTCATCTCCCTCTCTGCAGGAGCCGGGGAAGCGACAGTGTCTGCCTCCAATTTAACACGTGGCACCAGAATCACTTAACCCACCCCCTCGCGACCAGCCCTGGAGTCTCTGTTAACGGGCCCTCCGGTGCATTGTGGGATGCATTAGGAGAGAAGTGCATTGTGGGATGCATTAGGTTATACGTGCCCTTTGCCATAGGGATTTCACCAGTCAGATGCATAATGCATGACCCTTCCCCAGACCTGGAGCAGGAGCACGGTGGTATTTTTGGTAACACTGGAACGTGATGTGTTCTTCGTGTGCCTACCTCATGAAGCGCGTGGGAGGCGAGAAAGAGGAGTTTCAGTCCATTGGTGATGACCTCTGAAAGGCAGTGCTTTTAACATCACTCCATACGTCTCCATCTGGGAAAACTGTTTCCTTTAAGTGCACACAGATGATGCTGCATGCAGCAATAAGCCAGGCGAAGGCCTTTCAGTACGGTGCCTTCAGCAGCGCTGAGGAATATTACACAACATGAGTGAGGCAGGACAACCGCACTGCCATTTAAGAGACACCAACATTTCACACACCTACATGTAGTGGGGTACTACTCAGTAAGTGTAATGTGTTAGTGTAAGCAGTGTGTTGGTGTACAGTAACTCAGTAAGTGTGATGTGTTAGTGTACTGTAAGTAGCGTGTTGGTGTACAGTAACTCAGTAAGTGTAATGTGTTAGTGTACTGTAAGTAGCGTGTTGGTGTACAGTAACTCAGTAAGTGTAATGCGTTAGTGTGCTGTAAGTAGTGTGTTGGTGTACAGTAACTCAGTAAGTGTAATGTGTTAGTGTACTGTAAGTAGTGTGTTGGTGTACAGTAACTCAGTAAGTGTAATGCGTTAGTGTACTGTGAGTAGTGTGTTGGTGTACAGTAACTCAGTAAGTGTGATGCGTTAGTGTACTGTAAGTAGTGTGATGGTGTACAGTAACTCAGTAAGTGTGATGCGTTAGTGTGCTGTAAGTAGTGTGTTGGTGTACGGTAACTCAGTAAGTGTAATACGTTAGTGTGCTGTAAGTAGTGTGTTGGTGTACAGTAACTCAGTAAGTGTAGAGTGTTAGTGTACAGTAAGTAGTGTGTTGGTGTACAGTAACTCAGTAAGTGTAATGTGTTAGTGTACTGTAAGTAGTGTGTCGTGTACAGTAACTCAGTAAGTGTAATGTGTTAGTGTACTGTAAGTAGTGTGTCGTGTACAGTAACTCAGTAAGTGTAATGTGTTAGTGTACTGTAAGTAGTGTGTTGGTGTACAGTAACTCAGTAAGTGTAATGTGTTAGTGTGCTGTAAGTAGTGTGTTGGTGTACAGTAACTCCGTAAGTGTAATGCATTAGTGTACTGTAAGTAGCGTGTTGGTGTACAGTAACTCAGTAAGTGTAATGTGTTAGTGTACTGTAAGTAGAGTGTTGGTGTACAGTAACTCAGTAAGTGTAATGTGTTAGTGTGCTGTAAGTAGTGTGTTGGTGTACAGTAACTCAGTAAGTGTAATGTGTTAGTGTACTGTAAGTAGTGTGTTGGTGTACAGTGACTCAGTAAGTGTAATGGGTTAGTGTGCTGTAAGTAGTGTGTTGGTGTACAGTAAGTCAGTAAGTGTAATGCGTTAGTGTGCTGTAAGTAGTGTGTTGGTGTACAGTAACTCAGTAAGTGTAATGCGTTAGTGTACTGTAAGTAGCGTGTTGGTGTACAGTAAGTCAGTAAGTGTAATGTGTTAGTGTGCTGTAAGTAGTGTGTTGGTGTACAGTAACTCAGTAAGTGTAATGCGTTAGTGTGCTGTAAGTAGAGTGTTGGTGTACAGTAACTCAGTAAGGGTAATGTGTTAGTGTGCTGTAAGTAGCGTGTTGGTGTACAGTAAGTCAGTAAGTGTAATGTGTTAGTGTACTGTAAGTAGAGTGTTGGTGTACAGTAACTCAGTAAGTGTAATGCGTTAGTGTACTGTAAGTAGCGTGTTGGTGTACAGTGACTCAGTAAGTGTAATGTGTTAGTGTACTGTAAGTAGTGTGTTTGTGTACAGTGACTCAGTAAGTGTAATGCGTTAGTGTGCTGTAAGTAGTGTGTTGGTGTACAGTGACTCAGTAAGTGTAATGTGTTAGTGTGCTGTAAGTAGTGTGTTGGTGTACAGTAAGTCAGTAAGTGTAATGCGTTAGTGTGCTGTAAGTAGTGTGTTGGTGTACAGTAACTCAGTAAGTGTAGTGCGTTAGTGTACTGTAAGTAGTGTGTTGGTGTACAGTAACTCAGTAAGTGTAATGTGTTAGTGTGCTGTAAGTAGTGTGTTGGTGTACAGTAACTCAGTAAGTGTAATGCGTTAGTGTGCTGTACGCAGTGTGTTTGTGTACAGTGACGCAGTAAGTGTAATGCGTTAGTGTTCTGTAAGTAGTGTGTTGGTGTACAGTGACTCAGTAAGTGTAATGCGTTAGTGTGCTGTAAGTAGTGTGTTGGTGTACAGTGACTCAGTAAGTGTAATGCGTTAGTGTTCTGTAAGTAGTGTGTTGGTGTACAGTGACTCAGTAAGTGTAATGCTTTAGTGTTCTGTAAGTAGTGTGTTGGTGTACAGTAACTCAGTAAGTGTAATGTGTTAGTGTACTGTAAGTAGTGTGTTGGTGTACAGTAGCTCAGTAAGTGTAATGCGTTAGTGTTCTGCAAGTAGTGTGTTGGTGTACAGTAACTCAGTAAGTGTAATGCGTTAGTGTGCTGTAAGTAGTGTGTTGGTGTACAGTACCTCAGTAAGTGTAATGCGTTAGTGTGCTGTAAGTAGTGTGTTGGTGTACAGTAACTCAGTAAGTGTAATGCGTTAGTGTGCTGTAAGTAGTGTGTCGGTGTACAGTACCTCAGTAAGTGTAATGTGTTAGTGTGCTGTAAGTAGTGTGTTGGTGTACAGTAACTCAGTAAGTGTAATGTGTTAGTGTACTGTAAGTAGTGTGTTGGTGTACAGTAACTCAGTAAGTGTAATGTGTTAGTGTGCTGTAAATAGTGTGTTGGTGTATAGTAACTCAGTAAGTGTAATGTGTTGGTGTACTGTAAGTAGTGTGTTGGTGTACAGTAACTCAGTAAGTGTAATGTGTTAGTGTACTGTAAGTAGTGTGTTGGTGTACAGTAACTCAGTAAGTGTGTTGTGTTAGTGTGCTGTAAGTAGTGTGTTGGACAGTACCTCAGTAAATGTAATGTGTTAGTGTTCTGTAAGTAGTGTGTTGGTGTACAGTAACTCAGTAAGTGTAATGTGTTAGTGTGCTGTAAGTAGCGTGTTGGTGTACAGTAACTCAGTAAGTTTAATGTATTAGTGTGCTGTAAGTAGTGTGTTGGTGTACAGTAACTCAGTAAGTGTAATGTGTTAGTGTGCTGTAAGTAGCGTGTTGGTGTACAGTAACTCAGTAAGTGTAATGTGTTAGTGTGCTGTAAGTAGTGTGTTGGTGTACAGTAACTCAGTAAGTGTAATGCGTTAGTGTACTGTAAGTAGTGTGTTGGTGTACAGTAACTCAGTAAGTGTAATGTGTTAGTGTACTGTAAGTAGTGTGTTGGTGTACAGTAACTCAGTAAGTGTAGTGTGTTAGTGTACTGTAAGTAGTGTGTTGGTGTACAGTAACTCAGTAAGTGTAATGTGTTAGTGTACTGTAAGTAGTGTGTTGGTGTACAGTAACTCAGTAAGTGTAATGCGTTAGTGTTTTGAGCTTGTGTTGACCTGTTGGACAGAGCTTGGTTCTAGCTAATAGAGCCTGTTCTCCTTCAGTGTTCTGTGCTGATGATGATGTGAATAGACGTCAGTGTCAGACTAATGAATGAGCTTCTATTAAAGACTGGTGGACTGAGGGACACTAGAGTGTCCTCGCCTACAGTGAGCTGAATCTTGTTCCAGACTGACCGGTGCTTGTAAGAAGTTTAGTTTAATGCACAACAATCAGCATAAATACAGTAACATGGGACTCTGTGTTAAGTGTTTACTAACCATAGCTTGAGGCAACACTCAACAGATGTGACATGACCTTTGACGATAGAGTGAGCTAGCCTATTTTATCTTAAGCCTGGCCCTGGGGGTCCACTGCACTAAACACACACACCTTAACTCAGTAAGGAGCTATTAATGAACTGATTAGTTGGGAGCAGGGTAGCAGGCCTCCAGGACTAGGGTTGAGAAACACAGAGCTACACAGGGAAACAGGGTGTTAGCGTAGCTTAGCATGTTGTAGTAGCTAAATATCCTAGATGAAATAGTCTGTAAACTACATTTAGGCTGGTTCGATCTCTGGTACATCCCTTTATCAACATCCTCTTGTGCTATCAGTTATAATTAAGTGGGGTCAAAAAGTTAATGGCATGACCCATGGTAGGGTTATGCACCCCCAAACAGGACAACCGAAACAAGCTGCGCTTTAATGTCCTCAACTGTATAGTGCAAAAACAGTCTTCGGGCTGAATGAGAAACCCTGACTATTCAAATATCAAGTGTTTATTGGGAATAAAATCAGCTTTTTAAAGTAAGAGCATGGCTAGAATTCATAAAGACGGTTTCCCACCCAGTCAACAGCCCAGCCAAGGGTCCATTTCCAAATCAAATCATCAGGCAGCATCAAGGGCTATCCAGAATGAACAAGTGGACCCATAAAATACAGATGTTTGAGCACACTGTAAACCCTAATAAGGTCATTTAGGCCCTTTGAGGTCATTTGATGACTCAAACGAACAACATTTCAAAAACGTAAGGCGACATAAGGCATTATAACATACTGTATATCTAACTCTCCGGTAACACTTTCTATGAATCAGGTATCTATAATGCATTATAAGGGCCTTCATTAAGATCTATAAAGCCTTTATGCTTTATGGTACTAGACACAAGCCTTGGTAAGGGTACATTACTGGGTATAATTAAATACCTAACCTGTTATAACATGACAGTACAAAGCTTTATAACCCAAAGCTACATAATTCATTATAACATACTGTACATCTAACTCTCCAGTAACACTTTCTATGAATCAGTAATCCATATTACTATATAATGGCATTCATTAAGATCTATAAAGCCTTCATTATGCTTTACAGTATTAGACATAAGGCTTTGTAAGTGTGCATAAAGGTGTTCATAATTATACAACTAAACATGGCAGGATAGCACAATGCGCTATAATGCATTATAACGTACTGTATATATCTTTCCAGTAACACTTTCTATGAATCAGGTATCCATAATGCATTATAATTCCCTTTATTAAAATCTATAAAGCCTTTATAATGCTTCACAGTACTGGACATAAGCCTAGATAAGGGTGCATTAATGCTCAGAATTACACACCTAAACTTTCTATGACTCAGGTATTTATAATGCATTATAAGGGCCTTCATAAATATCTATAATTCATGAAGCCTTTATAATGCTTAACAGTACTAGACATAAGCTTTGCTAAGGATGCAATAATGTTCAGAATTACACATTACCTAAACTTTCTATGACTCAGGCATTTATAATGCATCATAAGGGCCTTTATTAAGCTCTATAAAGCCTTTATAATGCTTAACAGTACTAGACATAAGCTTTGCTAAGGATGCAATAATGTTCAGAATTACACATTTCCTAAACTTTCTATGAATCAGGTGTTTATAATGCATCATAAGGGCCTTTATTAAGCTCTGTAATGTCTTCATAATGCTTAACAGTACTAGACATGAGTCTTTATAAGTGTGCAGAACATAAGTGTTATAACACAACAGTATAAAGCCTCATAGCACAATGCACTATAATGCCTTATAATGTACTGTATATATCTTTCCTGTTATGAACAATGTCGTTTAAGCCGATATCATAAAGCATAATAACTAATGTTGTGTTCATTCACATAAGGCTTTATAATAAGATCCACCATGAGGCGTCCACACAAACTTACATACTGCTGTGGTCAGAGGTCACACAGTGTTTCTAGTGGCAGTACTTTCACTTCTACTTAACTAAGCTCACTAGACCAATACATTAGCCACCTTGGGTGTTTAAGGTGGTAGTAATTTCAGGCTCCTGCAGATGGCACTGTGGGGTGTGAGTGACGGGATCCATAGATTGGGAAGAGGTGCTACAGTGCAGGGAATGTCTCGTGGAAAATGGCTCCAGAGCGGATGTTAATGATTGGCTAAAAGGAGTGACTGAGCATGTGGGTGTGGCCAAAGACCCTAGTGTGTAGGAAGTAGCTGAATCTGCAGGTGTATGGAAGCGTACGGTCATACGGGTCTACCAGCAGTGGCTAAAATCCCAGTCTACAGGAAACTCTCCTCGGAATTGTGCCAGGGAAGGCATCTACCAAATCTGGACCAACTGAGGCAGTATTTGCTAGGAGAGTGTCTGAACATTGATGTGGCCTACATCCAGAAACTTGTCCAGTCCATGCCAAATCCAGTCTGGTTTGGAGGGGTTACAGGTGACTGTGTTTGCTCTGTGTGTAAAACAATATCAAAGAAGAATCACCAGACTCTCAATATTAAAGGACTTGAATGAGTATAGAGTTCAAATGCCTTGATTGGCATGTCCCCATAATCCCTTTTCCGTTATCTGTTTTTTTTTTTTTTGTCTTATAAAAAAAATCAATAGTCCTATGTTTAAAGCCATCTTCATAATTCCCTTGCTGTTCCTCATAAAAGCTAGGCAAAGATTCCTCCAGGCTTTATAAAAACCGCCACACTTATGAAGTCCTCCACCGCAGAAGCACATTTCCACATTACACTGAACCAGATTTCTCCAGTGGTTTCGCTCTTACTGTGCTAACATCCTTAATGGGGCGGGAACTGGATGGCATGTTCCAGGAAAGCCTATAGAAACCCTCCACCATAAAGCCAATAGCAAAGCCCATTGATGGTGATGTTGGAAGTTCTTGATTTTGTTTCATCTGCCTGAGGACCACAAACAGAAATGAGCATGACACTGGCATGTCCATGTCATAACCTGACTGGAATGTGGCTACTGGACCCTTGAGTGTTGGTACCCTTGATCTCTTACAGCCCTTTTGGATCAAAAGAACCTTGGTTCTTGAACTGATTTCATTTAGGCTTTGTAGAACTTTGGTGCTATCCAGGGAATCAGTCTGTGTTTGCACCAACCTTTCTTGGAATGAAGCCCATCAAAGGATATGCCATCAATCAGATATCGGTAGACAGTGGCAGTAAACAGTACGAACAAGATGGCGGATGCGGATCCGTATGGTATGGATCAACTACTAGTGACAAGAACACATAGGAGAGGTTCTTTAGTAGATCGTTGGGTGTCACCATTGTTGCCTTCTTTTACACCAATAACTGACATGTTGACAGATGTCATCATGGTTCATGCTGAAGAACCTACTATTCTTTGGTTTCATCTGGCATCTGGTTTCATTTGGGTTCTGAAACTGACTATTTTTGGTGGACCTGCGCCAAGCAATTTAAAATTAGGTGTGAGAACCGGGACGCAGTCGTTCCATGTTGGTGAAAAAAGGCCTGTTAAAGAGTTCATCGTTTTGGGTTTTGCTTCTCCGAGTCAACTCTTTCTTGGTTCCTCTCAGAGGTTCTTGTTTCCTCTCAAAGGTTCTTCTTCATGCTCTTAGAGACTTCATTCTTTGAGTTCTGGTTCCCGTCATTGGATCCTCCTGGGTTCCGCTTAATAGTTCTTATTCATACTTTTAGAGATTTCATTCTTTAAGTTTGGAACCTCTCAGAGGTTCTTCTTGTTTCCTCTCAAAGGTTCTTCCTCATACTTTTAGGGATTTCATTCATTGTATTCTGGTTCCTGTCATTGGATCCTCCTTGGTTCCTCATAATGGTTCTTCCTCATACTCTTAGAGATTTCATTCTTTGAGTTCTGGTTCCTCTCAGAGGTTCTTCTTGTTTCCTCTCAAAGGTTCTTCCTCATAATCTTAGAGATTTCATTCTTTGAGTTCTGGTTCCTCTCAGAAGTTCTTCTTGTTTCCTCTCAAAGGTTCTTCCTTATACTCTTAGAGATTTCATTCTTTGACTTCTGGTTCCTGTCATTGGATCCTCCTTGGTTACTCGTAATGGTTCTTCCTCATACTCTTAGAGTTTTAAGTCTTTAAGTTCTGGTTCCTTTTATTGGATCCTCCTTGGTTCCTCATAATGGTTCTTCCTCATACTTTTAGAGATTTCATTCTTTAAGTTTTGGAACCTCTCAGAGGTTCTTCTTGTTTCCTCTCAAAGGTTCTTCCTCATAATCTTAGAGATTTCATTTTTTGAGTTCTGGTTCCTGTCGTTGGATCCTCCTTGGTTCCTCGTAATGGTTCTTCCTCATACTCTTAGAGATTTCATTCTTTGACTTCTGGTTCCTGCCATTGGATCCTCCTTGGTTCCTCGTAATGGTTCTTCCTCATACTCTTAGAGTTTTAATTCTTTAAGTTCTGGTTCCTGTCATGGGATCCTCCTTGGTTCCTCGTAATAGTTCTTCCTCATACTCTTAGAGATTTCATTCTTTGACTTCAGGTTCCTGTCATGGGATCCTCCTTGGTTCCTTGTGATGGTTCTTCTTTAAGTTACATGATGTTGTTGTCCTTCAGCATGTTCACCATCTCAGATTAGAGAATCACAGGGGCACAGATGTATCTTGGTGTATGGTGTATCTTCACTTTTACAGAAGTGGTATAATTAAGCAGTTGCTGTTTTGCTGCGATTAGCGCTTAGCCATTAGCAGCTGTGTTTAGAGCTTGTCACTTAAGCTGTATATTTGCATGCGTTCACACGTTCAGTTATAAGCAAGGACAAGGTGAGCTGAGAGTCAGTTAAGCTTGAGTCCAAGTCACAAGTCAGTACTGAGCTTGAGTCTGAGTTGAGTTGCGAATCAGGTAAGTGCGAGTCAGAGTCAAGTCACTAGTCGGTTAAGCATGAGTTAAGCTGCAAGCCTGTAAAGTCATAAGTTAGCACAGGGCAAGTTTGAGTTGAACTGTGATTCAGTTAAGGGAGAATCCAAGTTGAGTTGTGAGTCAGTTGGATTTCGAGACAGTAAAGTGAGAAACTGAGTCAAGTAAGTGCAAGTCAGAGGAAGTCTTGAGTCAAAGTTGTGAGTTGGTTAGGAATGAGTTGAGTAAGCTAAAAGCGAGTCCAAGTCAAGTTGTGATTCAGTTAAACATGAGTCCAAGTTCAGTTGCGAGCCACTTAAGCACAAGTCTAAGTTAAGTCAAGAGTTGGAGTTGACTCATGAGTCAGTTAAGCATGAGTCGGAGTCATGTTAGGAGTCTGTTTTTGAGTTGTGTGTTTGAGTTAACTTGTGAGCCAATTGAGTCATGAGTCAGTTGAGGTCTAATCTGAGTTGAGTCAATTCAAAATACAACTTCTTCAAGTCTAGAGACAGAGTCGCTGACTACGAGTCCTCATCCCTACTTTTACCATTAGCCAAAGCTCCATATGGAATGGCTGTGGATACGGATGTTTTAGGGAAACCTCTAAAATCACAGGCCATTCCCTCCAGAGTTTCTCACGGCAACGTTTCCTCCGAGCGCAGCCCGACTCCTCGGGGAACGTTCCGACTACATGGGTGTGAGCGGGGAACTTTGTTGGGAAAGATGTGAGTATAACTTAGTAGGAAAGGATGTCTTTCATTTGACCTTCAGCAAAGAGCTGTACTCAGCCATGCAGTGGAAAACGCCTCATGTTAAATTGACATGCAGCTTGTGTGTGTGTCAGCGAGCGAGTGTATGAGTGATAGACAGAGAAAAAGAGAGAGAGAGAGAGAGAGAGAGAGAGAGAGAGAGAGAGAGAGAGAGAGAGAGAGAAAGAGGGAGTAGGAGAACAGAGTCTATGAAAATAAAGTCTATGAATATTGAGTCCTTCCTCACTCACTCTCTCTCTCTCTCTCTGTCTAACAGCTCTCAGCTGGGCGCACATAAAGCAGAATCTTCCATCTCTTCTCTGAAAGATGAATGAAACCTGTCTAAGTATGTGCGTCTGCGGACAGCTCGGCCCAGGCCGCGGCACCTCTGCCTCTCCAAACCCCTGGCAGGAATTAAAATGCATGAGTTAAGTTTTAATAAGTGGATACGGTAATTTGAAAAAGTCTGCGGTAAAAAAAAACGAGCGTTCGGAAATTTATCAATAAAAGCCAGCACGGATTTCATGCATGGGAGCTTTTGTTGTAATTGCCTGGGCCTTTCTGATAGGCTTGACTTCAATAACAAATATATATATATATATACACACTCTTTTATTGCCCCCCAAAAAATAGATAAATAAATAAAACCCAGAGTGACTCCTGTCCTCAGGCTAACGTTTAATAATTCACCATGTTGGGACATCTTACGCAGTGCCCTCCAGCCTGCTGTGGAGCTGCCCACATGATAACACATCAGCAAGCAGCATAATGCAAAGATAATAAATGGGTATTTTGTCCCATGGGCCTTGTGGGCCAGAACACAGTCCAGTTTGGAATCATGGTCATTTTTAAGCCAACCCGCCCCAAATCATCAGATTCCCGCTTCATACTTCCAGGACATGCTGTGATGGGTGTCAGTAGACATTCCACCAAATTTTGAGCTTGTGTCTTCATTAGCTGCTGAGATGCTGAAGCTTTAACACAGGCGTGTCCCTTTATTTTTGGCTACTGACAAACAGAAGTGAACTTTCAGAAGGTGTTACTTCGGAGCTGGATTCATGAAAGTTTCAGGGACTATCCTGGGGCTGTGATGAAATATCTGATGTACATCAGGCTGGAGATGTAGAGGGCCAAAGCTGCTCCAAAGCACCTTTTTCAGTGGATGTTCCAGCAGGCCATAAAACGGGAGTCATGAATCTTGGCTGCCTCTATTTTGGCCTAGAAAGTGCAGCAGTGCCTGCTAACCTACTGGTTTAGATTTAGAGTATTAGGCAGGAATCTGCTGATTTGATTCATTTATTTATTCATGTATTTGGACTAACCTGTATGTACTGTATACAGAGAGACATACAGAATGACATACATATGTTCATTTACTGCCCCCTTGTGGCCGAATATGAGTTAGGTTTCGTTTTTCCCGCTATTTCGTCATTTGAGCCTTGTCGCTCAGCGTTTTAAGCCTTGGAGTATCTTTGTATCTTTGATAAATTTTTGAGTTTGCTATGTCAGCGATATATACATGTTGGTGGTATTAGCTGCAACTAGCTTTGCATGTTGCTAACTGCCAACTAGCTTTTAGTGAATGCTAGGCTATTACAATTAACATACATGATGGCTAATACGTTCCTATTGGCTAGTTGCGTAAGGCGACGTTTCCAGTTCTAAGTTTGGTCCGCTTTCCACCGGTCAACACGCAAAATGGCATTTTACACGCAATGTCTTCAAGACTTGCCAAAAGTAACCATCAACGATGTTCAGCACATCGTTCAGGCTTCGTCGACAGCACCCAGGAGTAAGCGTGAGAAGGGCTTCAAGATGTACGTCTCCAGTTACATTGATAATTACGAAGGTGAGTTAATTTGGCTTATTAGCTTAGTAGCTAGCTAGCGCCCATATGTAAACATTTACAGAGGATTCGTTCGCTAATATCTAACATGGACCAACCTTGTGTAAAAAAACGAATGTCTTCGTCTGATCCTGCAAGCCGTTGCAGCCCAAAACGGGACTGCAGTTGTGAAGCTTCAAGCTGGTGTTGTAGCTCTCGTCTTTTTCTCTTCAGTGCTTCGTTCTCGTTTGCCAAAGCTTCTGCCGTTGCTGAGGTCGTCGGAGTAACGCTGTAATCATGATCAGGTGCTATCTGCACTTCCATCTCTTGGTCGGTGTCAGACGCTGCCAACACCGGGGAAGGGCATCTCGGCCGACGTTGCCAAACATTAAGCCTTGGTGCGGGCATGCTATAATCGTTCCAGGAAAAAAGACAGGGCACCGCTCCTTTGTTGAGTTTTCTCTTTCCCACGGCCGTCACAACAAAGTTGCCTGTGTTGAGTGCCTACTACAGACGCGAGGACTTTGACGGGGGCTGAAGTCGTCCCTACGAATCTGTGTAAGCCACCGAGCCCGCACCTCAGGATCCACTGGAAACCTATGAAAGCTAATCTCCGAGCTGTACCTTGAAGAATTAGCACACAGAGGCACACAGCAATGTAGAGACGTCTTCTTCTCTTGACGTTGATACGTCAGTCGTTTCTCCTTTATCTTAAAAACACTCATGATTGCTATTGCTTTCCACAGATCCGCTCAATTCTCCTCACAACTACTACAACCGGAAACAGTGATGCATACCAACCATAAACTGGAAAGAGACGCCATCTTGTGCACACAGCGAATTGCCTGTGTAAACAGAAATGCAGCCCGAAGTGTAAACCTTGACGTGTTTACATTAAGATACATAAGGTTTATGCATTTTCATTTAATCCATGTATTTACTTTGAATGCCTGTATGCATGCAAGTTGACCAAATGCTGATATATATTTTCTTGTTTTTCAGTTTTACATTAAAGATGAACTTTCAACAGCTATCAGTCTTCTTGTTAGCTATCTGTCTAGCATAGTCAGGCACACCTGTGTGAGGACAGAGTACAGTAGGTTTGCACACAATCCCAGTGTTGAAGGACAACACCAATGGACAAAGACCATGCCCATTAGAAATTCCAAGGTTTAAAATCTTAGAGGGCGTTTGATTTTGAGCATGCACCCGTCATTCATTTTTACCGTTATGTTTAATGAAAAATTAATAGTTTGTCTGGTTTTTATCTGTAATGACAATGCTAACAGCTGTTAGCACCAAGCTAACACAACATTAGCTGGAATTGTGGAACGTGAGTGGAATTGTGGAATTCTTTGATGTAGCTGTGTCTGAACATTGGCCTACATCCAGAAACGTGTCCAGTCCATCCCGAATCCCATCCCAGCTGTTATTGGTGCTGGTGGAGATGTTACAACCATTACAACCGTAGTCATAGGGGACTATTTTTTGGTTCAGTGAGCTTATGTTTAAAATACTGACTAAACCCAGTATTGGCATGACTGATGTCTGATGTGGCAGACTAATAACAACGTATTAGAATCATTTTCAAAACCAATCTGTAATGAACTGGTTATATATTTAATAAAACGCAGTGCTGCTGGGCTTTCGAATGGCAGCATCTATCCAGTAGATGTGGATAAGAGATGATTATGTTCGGGGCAGAGTACGGATTTCTATTTGGGCTTTGGGTAAACTGCATTTTGGGTTATTCCGAGAAGATTCGCTACATGGAAAGAGAAGAACAGATGGAATGGCCAAATGGAAACTGTGATGATGTGGCTCCTGAGTGGTGAAAAGCTTGTTTTGTAGGGGTGTAGGAGAGGGGGCAGGTAATATAGCGCTGATCAAAGTCAAAGTGGCCATCAATGGCTTCAAAGAAAAAGAGAGAGACTGTGTGAGGTAAAGAGAGCGAGAGAGAGCGGAAGACTGGCACATAGCTCATTATCCTCATGTCTGAACTGTCTGAACATCAAGTCTAAAAGCTCGGTGACTGTTGATGCATGATTCAGTGACATTAAATTCCCCTTTCAGCGCTTTCACAATTAATGCTGAGCAGCCCTGAACGCAGAAGGTCAACGCGAGCAGTGTGGCTGTTTAAGGGGGTACGGCGTGTATATAGCTGTGTTAAAAAGTAGGCTTGGGTCCCGACCGTGGTACCTTTAAGGGCTCTGAATGATGTTGGTACTCACAAATTCATGTTTAATAAATCACAGCCAAATTTCGGTTCCACTTTTCAGAAAGCAGACTATGCAGATATGGAGGACCGAATCTGCTCAAATAAAAAAAATAAATAAATAAATAAATAAAACACTAATACTTAAATTAAAATGGTAAAGAAATAATGATGGTAAATCTAAAAATAAATAAATAAAAATATAGAAATAAGTATCAATAATGAACATTTTTATTTTAAATTAATGTATTTACCTAATTATTTATGAATAAATTCATTTATTTATTTATTTTTGTTTCCCTTATGGTAATAAAGGGGCTGTCAATCCATGACGTCAGTGTGTCTTAACATTCCTATTGGTTGATCGACAGCAGATTCCGTAGATCGATTGTCTTGCTCCATCAGCAGTAACTATGAACAACATGGTGCACTAATGTCTGCTTACAGGCAACAGGTAGCAAGAGACCTGAGACTCTGCAAGTGCAGATAATTTACTCTTTCGGGTGGAGGCTGTGGCTGACAGTTCGTTCCATTTTGCTACATCTTCTGATACAGAGATCGACCCCATAGTGTTCACCAATTTGGAGGAGGTAGTTCATCGTCTCTCCCTGCTAAATTCAGATCATGCAACACCTGGAAGCTGCCTCTCTGAGCAGATCCGACACCGACCTGCGCCCCGATATTCGTCCTCTCGGAGTCTTTCACCCGAACGCATAGCCAAGCTGCATAGCTCTGCTCGAAATCAACTCCTGTCGTTCTGCACTTGATTGCTAAGCCTGAACATGAAAAACACGCCTCCTCATTATCATATGAAAGAAGAAAAACAGAAATAAATTAATTAATAAATAAAAAAATAAAAATAATTAATGTATAATTAAATTATATTTTATGTAAAAATAATATGTATTAAATAAATAGATTTTAAAATGACCATGTTTAAATAATATATGCAGAAAATATATAAAATGAAGGAAAACATTAATAAAACATTAATACATTTTAATATTAATAAATTAATAATAAATTAATTAAAATAAAACAGTACAAGAATAAATAAAATGAGGATTATATAAATGCAAGAAAAGGAAATAAGCGTATGAATACAATCAAAGCAAGCAAAATATACAAATTCTAGTTATTTTTATTTAAATGTTAATTTTATTTAGTCTTTTATTTATTTATTTATTTATTTTTAATTTTGGCAGATCCAGTCCTCCATATGCAGACAGTGCTCTCTATACAGTATATAGCTGGTCATAGTAACACATCTGTATGGAGATGTTCTGGCTAGCTGCAATCGCCTTGGTTGGTTTGGTGGGATCCAAGTAACGGCTACATTAAGAAACAAACTGGATTAGCAGGTGAGGAAAACGAGTGGAGACATCAATGTCCAAATGTAGCAGCAGTCAAAACGTCTCTCCGTTTGTAGACAGTTGGTCCAAGTACGGACTGATGTACATCCAGGTCTTAAATAAGATATCCTTGCATTGAAAAAGAAGAACAGATGGAATGGTGACATTATGGTTTGGTGGGGGTGGTGGACCCAAACGCAGAGTGAATTGTTTTGTAGCTTTCCAGTTCAAATGTTTACTGGGTTATTTATCTATTGGCCCCAATGTCAATATTGCCTTTACTGAATGAGTTGGTGTCTTGAAACTTGACAAGGCCGGATTCAAACCAATGAACTACTACTGCTCCACTAAGGCTGTGTGGTAGAACGTGGAGCAAACCTTTTAAACGGGATACAAAACAAACTGGCGGGAATCTCAAACAAGGGACAAACTTAGGCTGTATTCGAAATGGCACACTACTATACTGCACACTGCACACTACAGTAGTATGTACTGCACACTGAATACTGTGTGTGGTATACAGTACTGTAACAAGTTCTGACCTACAGTGTAGTATACTAATACAGTCCCATGACCAGTTACCTCACATTTACCTCAGAGCTGTTATTACTGTATCCACTGTTTAGAGCTAGCTGCTGCTAACGCTGCTCAGTTCCCCTGAGATACGGTTAGCTTAGCTGTTAGCTCCCCTCGGCTATTTCACTCTAAAACTGATCCTCTAAAGCGAGGTCATCTTTTATTAATCTTCAGACCTGTATATTTAACTTTCTGAGGCTCAGTCTGATGAAAACGTACCGCACTACAATCGCTACACCCACATTTATACTCTGAGCTGCGTTTTTTTTTTTTTTTTGCTCTGCTGTGTTATCCGCCGCCATTTTATATTTGACTGAAGTAGAACACCATCCCAGTGCGTACAGATCGCCAGTTTGGTCGCATACTCTATATTACTTGTAGGTAGATTTATTACACAAGTAGTATGTAGCACACCACATCACTTCACTTCACAATACACCCTTAGTGCACTCAAACAAAGGAAGATAGAACCTAACCACAACATAAAACTTACCTTACAGGTGTGTGTGGTCGGAATTGATTACCGCTGGGGATTCTGGGGCTTGGAGTTTTTTGACCTAGATCCACTAGCTCTTCTACCGCAGTGCCCCCTGCTGGTGGTCAGTAACCAGGTGAAAAGCTAACTTCAAATAGTTTGCCCAAGTAGCTCTTGGAGAAGTCATTAACACAGAGGTTCATTTACTACTTCTAGCCCGCACTCTGGATGTTAATCAGTGTTAATAGTGCTTGTCTATAACTGTGATTTATTATAAAAAGACCATGTTTGAATAGTGATCAATTTAGAAATCCGGCTAAATCCAAAGGAACTGTGTAGTATCAGTATTACTATCACTATTATGATTAAGCATTACTTCAATTGCTTTGGTGCCAGCAATGCCATTCCAATTTAAATCTTAGAGAGTGAGTGATAGAGGGAGACAGATAGAGCAAGAGATGACTCCGAGGGTAAAACAGAGACTGTGCTGAAAGCTTTCCAACCTATTCTGTCCCGTTGGTCGATGCAGTGAATGCTTCCCTTAAAAAAAAAAAAAACATTTTCCGTTTTTGTTAGTCCTCGCTAGGGCAGCAGCAGTGCTCTTCTCCTCCATTGCCCCCCTTTCGCTGCAGCTCCTCAATGAGGCAGCTGAAGACCCCCAGCATGTCACGTCCCTCCAGTCCGCAAAACAGGTGATGAGCGAACGAGTTGAGAAAAACATCATGCAGGTGATTTGGAGCCAATATTCACATTCCCACCAGCCACCTATAAAACAGACGTCCGGGGCATGCCGCTGCCAAATGAAGGGGGCTGTGGAGGTCTTACTGGGAGGGCAGTGTGTACATTTTCTCATCATGCTATGCATTACGCTATCCCTCTCTCGTGTGTACAGGTACATGCCGACCAGTATGCAAGATTCAGCTGGTAACTGGGATGTAAACAGTTTTCCTCTGATCTGTCAGTTATGCTATATAGAGGGCAACTTTCCACTTTAACAATAAGGAGGAATATCGATAGAGGAATGGGCCTCTTGCAAAAGGACAGCAGCTCTGGGGTGCTTTCTTTGACGGCAGGCCGTTCAGAAATGTCCCCTGACCCAGATAAGCTGATAAATGCAAAGTGAGAACGGGGATCTAATGTTAACGCTGGGTAGCCAAATATCAAATCACTACTGTACATGATGGATACTGACCACACATTCTCCAGTTAGAAGAAACAAAGACTAGCCTGTCTGGATCAGACAAGGTTAGGAATATACACTGTAGTGCTGGCCAAGTCTATCATAGTGACCACATAGCGTTAACTGTGAAGCACGGTGGAGGTAGTGCTTTAATAGGGGGTGTATTGGTTCAGCAGGTGTAGGATAAAGACGAATTCATCGTGAACACTAGCATGTACACCAGGACACTAATGAAGGTTAGTTGAAAGTTCGGCTCTCAAGGCACTCGACAGGACAGGAATGTTCACCATGATAATGACCCTAAACACACAACAAAAAAGCACACTCTAAGGAATCAGCCAACCGGAATGAAACTTGGTGGGTAGGTTTGACATGGTGAGACATTCCAAGGTTTCAAGTTTCAGATTCGGCTGCACATGTGATGTAAGCAAGGACAGGCCTTATTGCTGTACCTGACTGGCCCAACAGGCACAACTGTGGAGCCGTGACGTCCTCCATGAGTCATTCTATTAGTGCCAGAACCACATGCAGCCGGCTACACGACGCAGGACTACATGCACACAGACAGTTACAGTGACTGTCCTTAACACCACGTCACCATCACCATAGACTGCAACAGTGTCCTACCAGACTGTCATGGAGTGACTCAGGATGGCAGCGGGTCATCTTCAGTGACGAGTCCCGCTTTAGTCTTCCATATGTGGAGGCACCGTGGTCAGCACTAAGGCGAATGGTTTCAGGTCACCCGTCACACGTCCAGCAGACCTGGTGTCATTCCTCCTCCACCCCTACTACACCATCTGCAGGAACTGTGTGAGGATATTCAAGCTGCATGGGATGGATTACCACAGGACACCATTAAGAACCTCTACAGCTCGATACCGAGACATCTGGTATGTTGTGTTAGCCCAGCACCATACGACAGAGACAGACTTCTGTATGTGTAGCTCAGTAAATATTGATCATATCAGTCTAAATCATCAGTTATTGATCCTGGTCACCTTTATCCTCCTTCCCAACACCACCGCACTCCCACACCTCCTTCTGGGTGCAGCTGTTCTATTAAAGATGGGGGAATATTAAACCTTCATTACAGGCTTTTAGAGATACAGTACATGGGTGTGCTCACTTTTGCTGGATACCCTATTTTTGAAATAATGGTAATCCTGGTGATATATTATTTACCAGGGGCCAACCCACTTGTCTATTCGTCTCTCTCCGTCCTCTGATTGTCATCACAGGCGGCGACAGGTCTGTCAGCCATGCCATGAGTAATCTGGTCACCGGGCGAATCTGCGTCTGCTTGGTAAAAGGCCAGGTCTTAGGCAGGACGCTTGAGGAGTTGAAAAACAAACATCTAGAACACTAGCGCGCGGTAATGAACACGACACGGCCGGCATCAATTAGAGGCGCGGGTTCAGACTGAGCCGTGTTATACCGGCCGCTGTGTCACCTGTAAATACGGCTGTCGTATCTGTAATAGGGTTAAAAGAGGGTTTCCACCTGGCAGTGAAGGGTTGATGCTCTGTCTGTTTATCGTCTGATCATTCCATGCAGAACACATTGCTGCTGACTGCTTTTTGGCCGGCTCTCAGGCTCCGCGGCCCCTTGTCTAGGCAACACTGGGCTGGAGATGCAGCTGCTAAAGCCGTGATCAAATAAACACTGAATTATAATAAATAATAGAGTTCAAATCATTAACAAGTGACCACCCACTGAAACAACCAAGCGGGGTAGAGTTAACACGGGTGCTGCCTTTAGCCCTGGAGACGCTCATGGACGACGTTGGGATGAGGTTTGGTGTTGAACTCTGGATTGGTATGTAACCAGCTGTTAAGGAGGAGGGACAATGCATTTCCTTGTTTCTTATGATAGGGAGGCACACCACAAACTTCTGGTGGCATATTCTGCCCCCTAATGTTTGGACTATGAATTTGCATCATCACACAAATGGCTATTATAAATGATTAAAACAATAATAGTAAAAATTATAACTCTAAAAGTCAATATAAAGTTTCAATTATTAAGCATTAATTGACGCACTTCTGTTCACTTATTGAAAAAATTGACACACACGTATGTTTTGAACAGAAACAAAATCTATTTTTAAACTACAGTAAAACTATATGTGTTTGGTGTAGCTCAGCGGATAACACCACTACCTGCCAGGGAGCCACCACCACATGTGGGAGACTGGGGTTCGAATCCCAGTCTGGGTGGCTATGCTGTGCTACATCAATAAGAGTCCTTGAGAAAGACTCATAACACTACACTGGCCTTAATATGATTAATCTTGCAAGTTGATCTCTATAAGAGTGTCAGCTAAACGTAAATATAGTTAAATATATGTAAATAAATTTTCTAGCATAAGACCACAAGTCATTTTGATACTTTCTTTTTTTTATTTTATGACATGAATAAATAAATAACCGCTCTCTCACAACATAAACACTATGTGTGTATATATATATATATATATATATAAATGCATATAAATGCATATAAATTAGCCTCAGAACGACATACTAATCAATCTATACATTAGATTTTACATAAGACATGGCTTTTCTCCATTTTTTTGTTCGTGGAGGGGAGGTGGGGGCTACTTCTGTGCCTGGGGGCTACTGTTTGATACTAGGCCCTAAGCGACTTGCTGCCGCATCATTAGAGAACGAGACAGCTAGTCTATAGAGGCAGGCCATCACCCTATCTGAAATGACCACAATTTGAAATTTGGCCTAATCAACCAAACAACGTTCCTGTGAATTAGCAGCCAGTGGAATGACACCGGTGTGGTGTAGAACCGCCCGGATGTGTGTTTCCGCCGGTTAGCTCATGAAGTCAGAACTGCTTTGCCAAAGTTGAACTGCGCAAACTTTGCACCATGTTTATCTGCACTCACTCGAGCTTGTGGCACCGGGATTTCCTGAAGTGGAAACAGAGCCGTGCAATACTTGAATAGCTGGATTGTGTCTTAGATGTACGCTTGGATTGTACTTGCCTGACTTGTAAGGCGATTTGGATAAGACCTTGTGCCAAATGTAGAAATGTAAATGTTAAGGTAATGCAACGCAGTGCAATACCACACAGCAGAGCCGTGTTCAACACATGACTGCTCCATGGGTTTCTATATGGGGGGAGGGGTCATAAAACTCTGCCACTTTCATTTCGTTGGGCAAAGAGAGCTAAAGAACTCTGGAAAGGGGGAGGAGATGCTTGTGTCATAGCAATTTGGGACTGTAATTATAATATATTTAATGTAATACATAAACAAACTCTATCCAGTCCATATATGGAGCCTACTTACATACACTTACATGTAAGATACTATTCAGCCTGCAGCAATTTAGCTCCGCCCATCTATGATGAAGCCCAGTTTCAGCCCAGACCACCAGTTTTTCAAAATTTCAGGTACCGAGATGTAAACTAGTCATTCAGAGCGCTACAGCAAGAACTGGACAAGTTTCTGGATGTAGGCCACATCAATGTTCAGACGTTCTTCATCCCAGAATTGTGCAGTTGGGCCAGATATGATGGATGCCTTCCCTGGGACAATTCCAGAAGAATTCTGGAAGAGCTATCTGCAGAAGCCTGAAGTTACTACCGCCTTAAACACGCAAGGTGGTAAGGTCTTTCCTGGGCTTGAATCCTGGGCTCCAGGTACACAGTAGGAAGTGCTCACTCCGGAAAAAAATTCCTACCTACTCAGATCCATCTGATCAAAAAGCTGTATACAAGCCCACATCAGCGCATCATACCGGACAATCTGGAGTTGGAACGGAGTCGGTATCGCGAAAGCTGCGGGACGAGTTAGTCGCGATGAAACGGGAAAAGTAAGAAAAAGAAACGCGTAATGGTTGCGCAGCTTGCTCAGTGAGGAACGAGGGATGAGTAAATGAGTGTGGGCCTTTATGACTATGGATTAGCGTTTGAGGGCCTGTCCTTAGGGAGTATGTAAAGTTCCATGCCTCTCAGGCGAATGGAAACATTACTGCTTGGTTTGGGTCGAAAATGACTGGGACTGTATGGGAGGAACGAGGAATGAATCAACGACAGATAGAGGAGTGCGGGTCAGTATGGCTGTGGATTAGTGCTTGGTGACTTGCCCTTAGTGTGTATGTGAAGTTTCGCGCCTCTAGGCCGAACGAAACAGCCGGCTTTAGATGGGTCCCACAATGACTGGGACTCTATGGGAGGAACGAGGGATGCGAAACAAAAAGGAGAAACGAACGAGTGCGGGTCAATCAAACACTGTATTCCTGCTCGGGGCGCTAGTGTATCCGATTTGGTGTCTCTGGGTCGAGCGGAAGTGGGTTAGATAGGCATGTGTTTTTCGATCCTATTTATTCTCTATAGGAAAAGTTTCTGGAAAAAAATTCCTTCCTACTCGGAATCCGTGCATCCGATCAAAAAGCTGTATACAAGCCCACATCAGCGCATCATACCGGACAATCTGGAGTTGGAACGGAGTCGGTATCTCGAAAGCTGCGGGACGAGTTAGTCGCGATGAAACAGGGGAAAAGTAAGAAAAAGAAACGCAGAATGGTTGTGCAGCTTGCTCAGTGAGGAACGAGGGATGAGTAAATGAGTGCGGGTCGGTATGACTGTGGATTAGCGTCTGGGGAACTACCCTTAGTGAGCATGTGAAGTTTGGAGGCTCTCGGGTGAATGGAAACATTACTGCTTGGTTGGGGTCCAAAGTGACTGGGACTGTATGGGAGGAATGAGGAATGAATCAACGACAGATAGACGAGTGCGGGTCAGTGGATTAGTGTTTGGGGCCCTGCGCTTAGTGTGTACGTGAAGTTTTGCGCCTCTCGGGCAAAAAAGAACAGCCGGCTTTAGGTGGGTCCAAACATGACTGCGACTCTATAGCCAGTGTATCCGATTAGGAGTCTCTAGGTCGAGCGGGAGTAGAGTACATAGGCAAATAATTTTCCATCCCATTCATTCTCTATGGGAAGAAAAGGGGATGGGAAAGGAAAGAGAAACCAACGAGTGCGATCAATCCAGCGCTGAATGGCTGCTCGTGGCTGCAAACATACCGGACAAACTGGAGTTGGGACGGAGTCGATATCTCTTGCTCTGCAATGCGCAACCATAAAAATCCCTTTGCAATGTGCAGCCATAATACAGAGTTTCAGGGTTGGTTAAATTTATTAGCCTGTAGTTTTGGAGGCTGGGCTGCTTGAACGAGCCATCGCTAATGAAGTAGGAACCTGGTTGTGTTTAAATTGACCGGCTGATTACCCTACTCTCTTATCTAGAACTCGGTTGTTTGGCTAGCCAACTGGCTAAAGCATAGCAAACATGCTACGACATCTACCAATAAAATTAAACCATTAAACTGCAAGACGAAAGTCCAAACTTGAAGAGCTTACAGACTTCACACGACTGTGCTTCGGTTAGACGTAGCATCAAACCCAGACTGAACCTAACCCTAACCAGTGCACTATGGAATTATGGTTGCTTAACAACGTAGCCCACTCCAGGAACTACATTTCCTGGAGGAATCCATTTTTATCTCCATTATTACAGATAATAACTAATGGGATTGAAAGATACAGTTTTCCCATCACGTTTGTTTTTTTGTCTGTGGTATTTTTGTAGATACAGCTGTGTTAGGCTAAAAGATAGCATACATGCTAAACACCCCTACCAATAATATCATACACTTGAATTCAAGTACCTCCAACAGGAGACGATCGAAAACTGGTTGGCTAGCCAACTGGCTAAAGCATAGCAAACATGCTACCGACATCTACCAATAAAATTAAACCACAAATTAAAGTACTTTCAACAAACTGCAAGACGAAAGTCCAAACTTGAAGAGCTTACGGACTTCACACGACTTCGGTTAGACGTAGCATCAAACCCAGACTGAACCTAACCCTACCCGGTGCACTATGGAATTATGGTTGTTTAACAATGTAGCCCATTCCAGGAACTACATTTCCTGGAGAAATCCATATTTACCTCCATTATTACAGATAATAACTTAAATAATTTCAGAAAACTGTGCGTTATATCATATTTTATGATTTGCCGCTATTTTATAACAGCAATTAGCCACTCAAAGCCGTGAATTACTGAGATTGTACCACAGGAATTAGCCTGAAAACACCCTCAGGTGGCTTATAGCTTCATTACCCTCTAGTTTTAGGTGGAAGCTCCTACAGGAATGACACACAAATCTAATTTGCACAGTTTTGCCATTACCCCAAATACAGTCAGTCAGCCAAGACATGCTTGTTGTCTGAAGTTTGCATCTTAAGTTAAGGCCCTGGAGCCACAGGCGCAATGCTAAATGGTGTGCACAAGCTTTCGTTGCTTATTAGCTCGATCAGACTCGTAGCCCCGGCGCAAAATGAAAGAAGGAAACTTCAGACACCAACGGTGACTGATTCAGTTTGGTGGGTTTACCGAACTGCCTTTGAGTAGGTCCCTCCACCTTTACAAAGCATTTATAAAGCCGCTAGAAGCCTATGGTTAATCTAAATGTACAGCAGGACTGGTATGGCAGCTTTGGTGGCTCCTTCATGCAGAAAGGCCTGGCTGCTTTCTCACCGAGGCACTGGGAATATAAGGACGTCGCTTCCTCGAGTTAACGTTAAATAAGTAATGTCTAGACTGAAGGCTGAGCCGATCATGAGTTCCCTGATTCCCAGAGATGCAGTGACCGATTCCCCTCATCCGTCTGTCTGTGCTCACTGTGTCGGAAAAAAAGTCTTTTCTTCACGAGTGCCCACAACGACTTCTTAGAGTCTCCAACAGGGACAGGAGGACAATGAAGAGGAGGCTAAGGGTTCTTGACACTGGTTCTGGAGTACCTCTGACTTCTCCCTTCTCTCCGCCTAATGAGATGGCTTTAGGGCCTTCTAGGAAAGATCCAGTTTTCCCATCACGTTTGTTTTTTGTCTGTGGTATTTTTGTAGATGCAGCTGTGTTAGGCTAAACGATAGCATACATGCTAAACATCCCTACCAATAATATCATACACTTGAATTCAAGTACCTCCAACAGGAGACGAAGCTTAGAAGCTAGAAGCTACAAGTACAGGTTTGAAAGTGCTGCAGCTCTGCAGACGGACACGACACAGAGCCACCGGACCTCAGCCTTAAGACTCGACTGGGACCTCAAGGACTTCAGACTCAAATCAAAGCATCAAAGAAGCTCCAGATTTGACTAGGACCCCAGGAACACCAGACTCAACTCAGACTCTTATACCAGAGACCTAGGACTTTAGAGACTCCAGACTTGACTCAGAATCTCATACCAGAGACTCAACCTGTATTTTCACCTCAGAGGTTCCAGATTTGGCTAGGACCTGAGGGACAGCAGACTCAACTCAGACTCTCATACCAGAGACTTGATCTGTACTCGCACCTCAGAAGCTCCAGACTCCACCTGGACCTCAGATGCTAAAGACTCGACTAGGACCTTACAAACTGCAGACTTGACTCAGACTGTCACCCTAGAGACTCAATCTAGACTTGTACCTCAGAGGCTGCAGACTCGAGAATTAAGACTCGACTTCAGATTCAAATCAAAGCCTCAAAGAAGCTCCAGATTTGACTAGGACCTCAGGAACACCAGACTCAACTCAGACTATCATACCAGAGACTCAACCTGTATTTTCACGTCAGAGGTTCCAGATTTGGCTAGGACCTGAGGGACAGCAGACTCAACTCAGACTCTCATACCAGAGACTCAACCTGGACTTGTACCCCAGAGACCGCAGACTCCACCTGGACCTCAGAGGCTAAAGACTCGACTAAGACCTCAGAAACCCCAGACTTGACTCAGTCTCTCACCCCATAAACCTGATCTGTACTCACACCTCAGAGACTCCAGTCTTAACCAGGACCTCAGAGACTTAAGACTCAACCTAGACTTCAGACACGACTCAGACTCTTACCCCAGAACCTTAACCTAGACCTGCACCTCTTTCTTTTTGTTGTCAAGAATAAAAATGTTGGGGATTGGTTCTTCGTAACCCAACTCAGACTCTCACTCCAGAGACTCAACTTGGTCTTGTACACCTTATAGCCTCCAGACTCGCCTCGTTTTTGCACCTCAGAGATCCTACGAATCCTGACTAAGGCTTGCATGACGTGATTTGTGAACATCTCTGGTGTACAGCCATGTTTGGGGTTAAGTAAAGCCATCCCGACACGCTTTTAATTCTTGACATCAAACCGAAAGAAGTCAGAAGTCCCATTGGACAACAGTCGTAGGGTGATCACATGACTAATGATCTAATTACATACAAGTACATTTACATTTCTGGCATTTAGCAGACGCTCTTATCCAGAGCGACTTACAAGGTTAATCATATTACAGGTAGGCCAATGTAGTGTTAGGAGTCTTGCCCAAGGACTCTTAGTCACCCAGACCGGGATTCAAACCCCAGTCTCCCACATGTGGTAGTGGCTCTCTGGCGGGCAGTGGTGTTATCCGCTGAGCTACACCAACCACACCTACACAATGTAAATCAAACATATGGTAAAACGATATTAAGTGTACAGTTCTGGGAAATTAGGGATTAAACGACGATCTATACGATGAATATCCACTGAGAATAGATCGCATTTATTTCACAGAAAGAGCCGCGGCTGTACAAACATCTTACCGGCGCCGTATCATTATCATCATGTTAGAACAGGCATGCTCTCGCTCTCTCTTAAAGGCACGGACATTTACCCCCCTTTGAATCGACTGTCCTTGTAAAGGGCGATGGCACCTTGTTAGCGCTCAGATGAATGTGCGCGTCCTCCCGCTGTATAGAGAATTACCAGAACACGACTCCATTATATTAAAATGAGCTTCCCTCGCAGCTGCAGCAGCTCTGTGGTCTAAATCTGCAGGACGTCGGTAGAATACATTACCAGTGGGCACGTCAAACAGCATCCATAACGAGCAATTACGGAGCCGCCGCGTAGCGCTACGTCTTCCGCAAATGGACTGGAGATGTATCGCGAGCAGGAGGAAACTACACAAAAACAATAAATCTGAATTCAGCCCGTCGCCGCCGCTGATTGATCTCCGCTCGTGTCTTCAGTTATCTCATGGGCGAAGATGATATCAGCACTTTTAGGAATTAATTGGAAATCTATGACAATGACGAAGGATCCGCCGGAGCTATAAATCCAGGTGTAATGGCTGGAGGAAGTGGCGCTGAAAACCAAGGGGCATGTACAATTACCTTGTTCCACCATTAGCTTATGCTCTGCAGATAGCTGCAGCGTTTGACCAAGATGGACTCTATTAAGACCTTCTTTAGTGCCGTGTAATAATACGGCGCGGGAAAGAAGAGACAAGGTGAACCGTAGGTCAGCGTGGGTTCGATGGACCTCGCTTATCTCTCTGACCACCAGCACCACTCTGCCCACTCTATCTGCTCGAGCTTAATGCACCGAATCAATAATTACCCCGACTGCAGGTATAGCTGTGGATACCACGATAACAATTCATTACAATGAGTACGTCAATAACAGCAGAAGCCAAATTTTCTCAAGCCAATCAATATGTACAGTGTGTAGGCAAACCTTTATAAGCACCCCCGATTAAATCTGATGCATTCCCCAGTCGGGGGAAACAAGGACACGGTGCATTTTAAGCTGCTGTGAATTTGCTGTTGGCCTGTTCCATAGTTATGGGGCATTTTGTATTTCAGCTGACCACACGCTCAACACTCTGTTGCCCAAAGTATTCATTCACCCATCCACAGCATTGAATCCAGGTGTTTCGGTCACTTCTACGGTCACAGGTGTATACAACCAAGCGGACATGGAGACTGCTTCTACAGACATTAGTAAAGGAATGGGCCGCTCTCAGGAGCTCAGTGGATTCCAGTGTGGTACCGTGATAGGATGGCACCAGTGAAAGTCAGGTGGTGAAATTTCCAACCTGGACTAGAGTACCTAGAGACTCGACAAGGACCTCCAAGCTTTTATTTCTTGACGTTAAACCGAACGAAGTCAAGCGGATCAATAAAATTTCCTCCCTACTAAACATTCCACTGTCAACAGTGAACAGGGATTATAACACAGTGGAAGTGATTGGGAACGACAGCAACTCAGCCATGAAGTGGTAGGCCACGTAGAATGACAGAGCAGGTGACCAGCAACTTCTGTCCTTATTGTTCCTAGTAAACGTTACCTACCTACCTACCGTCCTACCTACCTACCGTCCTACCTACCTACCTACCCACCTACCTAATTACCTACCTACCTTCCTACCTAACTACCTACCAACCTAACTACCTAGCTACCTAACTACCTACCTACCTTCCTACCTAATTACCTACCTACCTACCTACCTAACTGCCTAACTACCTACCTACCTTCCTACCTTCCTTCCTACCTTATTACCTAATATCTACCTACCCACCTACCTAACTACCTAGCTACCTAACTACCTACCCACCTACCTAACTACCTACCTACCTAACTACCTACCTTCCTTCCTACCTAATTACCTACCTACCCACCTACCTAACTAACTACCTACCCACCTACCTAACTACCTAGCTACCTAACTAACTACCTACCCACCTACCTAACTACCTTCCTTCCTACCTAATTACCTACCTACCCACCTACCTAACTAACTACCTACCCACCTACCTAACTCCCTACCTACCTTCCTACCTAACTACCTTCCTTCCTACCTACCTAATTACCTAATTACCTACCTACCCACCTACCTACCTAACTACCTATCTAACTACCTTCCTTCCTACCTACCTAATTACCTAATTACCTACCTACCCACCTAACTACCTACCTTCCTTTCTACCTACCTAATTACCTACCTTCCGTCCTTCCTTCCATCCATCCTTCCATCCTACCATCCTTCCTACCATCCTTCCTTCCATCCTTCCGTTCTTCCTTCGGTCCTTCCTTCCTTCCATCCTTATTGTTCCTGGTAAACTGTACCTACTTACCTACCTACCTTCCAACCTTCCAGCCTTTCTTCTGTCCTTCCTTCCGTCCTTATTGTTCCTGGTAAACTTTACCTACCTACCTACCTACCTACCTACCTACCTACGTTCTGTCCTTCCATCCTTCCTTCCTTCCGTCCTTCCTTCCCTCCTTATTGTTCCTGGTAAACTTTACCCACCTACCTACCTGGTGACCAGCACATCTATGAAGGTCCATTAATGCTGAATGGTATACAGGACACGCTTTTGTCTTGGCGGAGACAACCAACAACTCTGTGTGTGGAGGCACTGTGGTCAGCACCAATGGTTTGTTGTCACACGTCCAGAAAGCCCTGTGTCACTCCACGTCCTCACCTACCGCATAATCTGCAGGAACCATGTAAGAGTATTCAAGCTGCATGGGATGGATTATCACAGGACACCATTAGGAACCTCTACAGCTCCATACCGAGACGCCTGGCTTGTTGAGTTAGCAAACATGGCGGCCCAACATTGTCTGAGCATGCATTGTCTGAACCTGAACATTCATAGTCTGCTTCAGGTTTCCAGATCTAACTGATGACGGTACTTAACGGTGGCATCAAATTCAAAATACCTATATATATATATATATATATATATATATATATATATATATATATATATATATATATATATATATTTTTTTTTTATTTTTTTTTTAGTTTCAACACTCATTGTACCATCCTCAATGAAAGCATAGGGTTTAACTCTACTGCACACCACTACCCCACCCTTTTTGGAAACGCGGTGGAACATGGCAAAACTCTCCCATCGCTCTAGTTCCTTGAAACTTCCATTACACCAAATTTCACTTGGATTGCATGATGCAAAACCTCCTGCAGTTCATTTAAAAGTTGGGACTCTGCCGCCACCGCCCCAACCCAGTGAAATAAGGCTCATAAGACACACCATCAAAACGGCCCCAAAAAATATTCCGCATTCCGAATGTGTGATCCCGGTGAACAGTCTCATTTCAACTGACACCTTGCAAAATTCCTGCCTCCCTTCGTAACTGTTAGCCTGTCCATTAAGCTTTCAGCTCGGGCTGCTTGGCTGTATCTGTGGCACTTAGCAGACCAAAGCCCCGCCTCATGCACGCCCATGTATCCAATTGGCTGATTGCAGGGTTGCATCAGAGTACGCTCCATCGACAGCTCAGTCCTGGTGGGGTGTAATTTCTGGAGCGCCGGGACTGCTTGCACGGATATCAATAGTGAGGCGCTTTTAAGCGGATGCCCAAACGTCCTTGCGAGCGCCGCTTTAATCTATGTCCATTTAGCATGTCCACACACCAAAAACGAGGGTCTCGGAAAGCATGTAATTACCGTCGGATGTGGAGTCACACTCTCCGGAACGGAACAGAACACGTCCCCGTCACGTGGCCAACATAGGCTGCCGCATTTGACTGAAGCTGAGTGACACTTCCTATTCAGAGAGCAGGAGCGCGTGTGTAATCTGCACCGCAACAATGCTTCTTATCGAACGCGGCTCCCGCGAGACTCCTCTCCGCACTTATTCACCTCCCTAAACAAGCACTGGAGCCATTTGAATTACAAGAGAGACAAGGCAATTCATCAGGCCGATCAAGGAATTCTCTCCGAGTCAGCATGATCCGGGAGTGTTTCTCCGAGATGATCGAGAACGAGAGGGAGGCGGCTTGAAAACAAATTTGTCAACAGATACTGTTGTGTTTCCTTCGCCCGAGATATGATGACCGTGCAGTCCAAGAATTGAACTGTCAAGCTCCACATTAGCGCAAGCTGTTAAACCGAGCTGTAGCTGGTCACCAAGGCTCCTGTGGAGAGGAACCCTGGTTGGTCTATTGAGGAAACCTAGACTGGATGGATTGAGTGGATTAGGAGTGTGATGCGGCACACGTCCAGAAGGCCTGGTGTCACTCCACTTCCACCCCTACCGCACCATCGGCAGGAACTGTGTGAGGATATTCAAGCTGCATGGGAAGGATTATCACAGGACATCCATCAGTACATCAATCTATCAATCAGTCAATCCATCCATCAATCAATCAATCAACCCATCCATCCATCAATCCATCCATTAATCAGTCAAGCAACCCATCCAACCAATCAATCCATCCATTAATTAGTCAAGCAACCCATCCATCCATTAATCAGTCAAGCAACCCATCCAACCAATCAATCAGTCAGTCAATCAATCCATCCATCCAATCAATCAATCAATTCATCCATCCATCCATCCATCCATCCATCCATCAATCAATTCATCCATCCATCAATTAGTCCATCCATCCATCCATCAATCCATCCATCCATCCATCAATCCATCAATCAATTCATCCATCCAATCAGTCCATCCATTAGTCCATCCATCCATCAATTAGTCCATCCATCCATCCATCCATCAATCAGTTCATCCATCCAATCAGTCCATCCATTAGTCCATCCATCCATCAATTAGTCCATCCATCCATCAATTAGTCCATCCATCCATCCTACAATCCATCCATCCATCCATCAATCCATCCATCCATCAATCAATTCATCCATCCAATCAGTCCATCCATTAGTCCATCCATCCATCAATTAGTCCATCCATCCATCAATTAGTCCATCCATCCATCCATCCATCAATCCATCTATCCATCCATCCATCAATCAATTCATCCATCCATCAATTAGTCAATCCATCCATCTGTCCATCCATTCATCCATCCATCCGTCCATCAATCTATCCGCCCATCCATCAATCAATCAGTCCATCCATCCATCAATCAATCAGTCCATCAGTTCTTTCTTCCTTCTATACATCAATCAGCCCATCCATCCATCTATCAGTCAATCCATCAATCCTTCCTTCCTTCCATCCATTAATCAATCAGTCCATCCATCCATTCATTCATCCTTCAAACAGTCAATCAATCAATCCATCAATCAGTCCATCAATCAGTCCATCCTTCCTTCCTTCCTTAGCTGCATCCCAAGGTCGTGTTTAACCACGCGCTCTTACTACTGTGACGCTGTGCACAAGGATACAGTATTACCCAGTCAGTATGCCCTCCAGCCCCACACTTGCACCCCCCCTGCTCCCACATGCCCCCCCATTCCTCCCCCAAACACTGTTCCTTAAAACCTTGCCGTGAGCTCTGATGGATTTCACTCTGCTCGCTGGCCCAGGCCCTTTGATTTATGATCAAACACTACCTGAACTTTGGATTTATGATCCATCCGAGCTGCCAGCCAGGGAGCATGATGTTGGATTTCGCTGTTCATCTGTGCTTGGCCCGAGTGGCCAGCGCTGCCACACACTAAGAAATATGTGAGTGTCAGCACATTACAGGGAACGCTCAACACAGGTAAACAATGCACAGGACACGGAGGAGGTCCTGCACGCCAGCTGTTCTTCCTGGAATGTAAATTGGAAAGTATAACGAGGAGGTGTTTTAGAGCCGGGTGCATCTAAACTGACAGCTGTTAGCACACTCGACTGATATACATCAACAAAACAGGAAGCAATTCCAAATCAGCTCCTGGAAGAGTGATGGGAGTCCTAATGAGTTTTGAATAAGCCACTCCAAAACAACAGAGGGAGTGTGTGCTGAAAAAAATAAAAACAACAGACGACGAAAGGAGAAAGTACCTGGAAGCAGGTTTAGGGTGTCATATTAACCCCCTCCTGCAGGGTGTCCCAGTCTCCCTCTGGGCTCCCTCTGGGGTCCATAGCACAGCAGAGCTCCCTCTCGCCCTGTTGCCATGTTCTAGATAGTTATTGGCATGTAGCATTAGCTAACACTAACATCTGAGGTAATACATTAGAGTAAATGTAATGTTCTGGATAGTTCTTGCCATTTAGCACAAGCTAAGGCTAACAGTGGAGGTTTTATATATATGTTTTATATATATGTAGTGTTAGCTAATGCTAAATGCCAATTACTATCTAGAACATTACATCTCTGTTAATGTATCACCTCAGCAGTTAGTGTTAGCTTGTCCTAAATGCAAATAACTATTTAGGACATTACATCTCTGTTAATGTATCACCTCAGCTGTTAATGTTAGCTTGTGCTAAATGCTAATAACTATCTAGAACATTACATCCCTGTTAATATATTGCCCCAGCTGTTAGTGTTAGCTAATGCTAAATGCCAATAACTATCTAGAACATTACATCTGTTAATGTATCACCTCAGCTGTTAGTGTTAGCTTGTCCTAAATGCAAAAAACTATCTAGAACATTACATCTCTGTTAATTTATTACCTCAGCTGTTAATGTTAGCTTGTGCTAAATGCCAATAACTATCTAGAACATTACATTTATGTTAATATATTACCTCAGCAGTTCATGTTGGCTGCTGCAAAATGTTCAGAACTTTGTAGAGCATTACATCTCTGTTAATGTATTACCTCGTCTGTTAGCATTAGCTAATGCTAGACATCAAGAATTATCTAGAACATATCACAGTTAATCATTTCTTACCACTAATAATATATTACCAATATTTATCATGTCAGCTTTTAGCATTAGCTAGCGCAAAATGCTCACAACGTTTTAAGAACCTATCACTTTTAATATATTACCTCAGCTGTTAGTGTTAGCTTGTGCTGAATGGCATATCTATCTATCTATCTATCTATCTATCTATCTATCTATCTATCTCTGTTAATATATTGCCGCAGCTGATAGTGTTAGCTAATGCTAAATGCCAATAACTATCTATAACATTACATCTGTTAATGTATCACCTCAGCTGTTAGTGTTAGCTTGTCCTAAATGCAAAAAACTATCTAGAACATTACATCTCTGTTAATGTATTACCTCATCTGTTATCATTAGCTAATGCGAAACATCAAGAATTACCTAAAACATATTACAGTTAATAATTTCTACCACTAATAATATATTACCTTAATATATTATGTCAGCTGTTAGCCAGCGCAAAACGCTCAGAACTTTTAAGAATATGTTAAGAAGAATATGACTTTGTTAATATATTACCTCAGCTGTTAGTGTTAGCTTGTGCTAAATGGCATATCTATCTATCTATCTATCTCTGTTAATATATTGCCGCAGCTGTTAGTGTTAGCTAATGCTAAATGCCAATAACTATCCAGAACATTACATCGCTGTTAATTTATTACCTCAGCTGTTAATGTTAGCTTGTGCTAAATGCCAATAACTATCTAGAACATTACATCCCTGTTAAAATACCACCTCAGCTGTTAATGTTAGCTTGTGCTAAATGCCAATAACTATCTAGAACATTACATTTATGTTAATATATTACCTCAGCTGTTCATGCTGGCTGTTCTTTGTAGAGCATTACATCTCTGTTAATGTATTACCTCATCTAGCATTAGCTAATGCTAAACATCAAGAATTATCTAGAACATATCACAGCTAATAATTTCTTACCACTAATAATATATTATGTCAGCTGTTAGCATTAGCTAGCGCAAAACGCTCACAACGTTTTAAGAACCTATCACTGTTAATATATTACCTCAGCTGTTAGTGTTAGCTTGTGCTAAATAGCATATCTATCTATCTATCTATCTATCTATCACTGTTAACATATTAACTGAGCTAAATGTCACTATCTAGAACATTACATGTCCATTACTATATTACCTCAGCTGTATTGTTAGCTAATGCCAAGTGGCAAAAATCAATCAATCTATATATCTATCTATCACATATTATATGACTGTTAAAATATTACCTTGATATTAGCTTGATCTAACCATCACTATCTAGAACATGTCCATTGCTACAGTGCTTCAGCTGTTATTGTTAGCTCATGCCAAGCAGCAGGAACTGTCTAGAACATTATATCACCATTAATATATTACCTCAGCTGTTTGTGTTAGCTACTGGAAACCACAGAGAACTTTCTAGAACATAATCAACAATAATAATATGTGCTTTAAAGACTAGCTAGCCTTCCGGGGCCTCGTACTCGCCCGCAGAAGACAAACTGGGGGTGACGTTAGCAACTTGCCACCTGCTAGTATGGATGTATGGTTATGGTGCATCGCCTCCATGCGGCACCGGGCCTGGTTAGCCTAGCGCGTTAGCAAGCGAGCTCATGGCAGCTTCCATTGTTAGCCTTGCTGGCTTTTCAAGGCGACTGCCTGTTCAGTATGCGGTTTAATCTTCAGCGGGTAGGACGTGTATCTGTCTCTGCAGCTTCCCCTCGCTGACACTAGTTACACGGTTCCCGGCTGTCTGAACTCTGTCTGAGTTTGCCTGGTTTATTTGATGTAGGCTCACACAAAGCACGCTTAGGCCTTTTGTGCGTCAGTGGCGTTTTAAACGACAGCGCCGCCGACATGTCTTACAGCTGTATGAGAACCCACTAATTATCTCATCATCGCTCTCTCCAGCGCTGGCAAATTGCAGTGAAGTCCATTGAAAAGTAGTCGACTGAGGCCCAGATGGAGCGGCGGAACTCCCACCGAACGCACTGAAAAGGCTTCTTTGATTAATCGGCGTCTTATGATTAGCCGGTTTTACACTGACTACAGCTGTCCACTCCTGGTACCCAAAAAAGCAGGCCCCGAATTAAATGACTGAGGCCTTAATTAATGTACTTCTCCGCAGGAACCCATTTACACGGCCACGCTAACCTTTAGCATGCCTGGAAGAGCGGGCGCCGCCGCTCAGGGAGCGCTGAAGCTTCACGTGGAGGTGAAACCGGAAGGGGGGGAAAGGGACTAGCCTGGTCAATTTGCATGCAGTCGCCATGCAGGAAGTGCCGCGGGACCGGAGCGTGTGTTTATGCTAATGGGGAATTAAATCACGGTCGTCTGGAAAAGAACCAACAGTTTAGAACCGCAGCGCGGAACCGCACCAACAGCTCAAACAGAGAGTAACACAGGCCCGAGATTATTCACAGCCCACTGTAGAGACAGTACACCGCTGCAGGACTCCGATCCACCTGCTCCCTCTCTCTTTCAGCCTCTCTCTCTCTGCCCATCTCTCGCTCTGTTGTTTTCTCTGTCTATCCATCCATCCATCCATCCATCCATGACTCTCTCCAAATGTCTGTCTTTCTGACTATCTCTCTCTTTGTCTACCTTTGTCTCTCTTTCTAAGACTCTCTTTCACTCTACCTCTGATGCTGTCTTTGTCTGTCCGTCCATCCATCCATCCATCCATCCATCCATCCATCCATCCATCCATCACTCTCTTTCTCCAAATGTCTGTCTTTCTGACTATCTCTCTCTTTGTCTACCTTTGTCTCTCTTTCTAAGACTCTCTTTCACTCTACCTCTGATGCTGTCTTTGTCCGTCCGTCCATCCATCCATCCATCCATCACTCTCTCTTTCTCCAAATGTCTGTCTTTCTGACTATCTCTCTCTTTGTCTGCCTTTGTCTCTCTTTCACTCTACCTCTGATGCTGTCTTTGTCCGTCCGTCCATCCATCCATCCATCCATCCCTCTTTCTCCAAATGTCTGTCTTTCTGACTATCTCTCTCTTTGTCTACCTTTGTCTCTCTTTCACTCTACCTCTGATGCTGTCTTTGTCCGTCCATCCATCCATCCATCCATCCATCCATCCATCACTCTCTCTTTCTCCAAATGTCTGTCTTTCTGACTATCTCTCTCTTTGTCTACCTTTGTCTCTCTTTCACTCTACCTCTGATGCTGTCTTTGTCCGTCCATCCATCCATCCATCCATCCATCCATCCATCCATCACTCTCTCTTTCTCCAAATGTCTGTCTTTCTGACTATCTCTCTCTTTGTCTACCTTTGTCTCTCTTTCTAAGACTCTCTTTCACTCTACCTCTGATGCTGTCTTTGTCCGCTCATCCATCCATCCATCCATCCATCTCCCTCTCCTTCTGTTTACTTCTGACTTTGTCTCTCATTCTAAAACTCTCTCTCTCTCTACCTTTCTATCTTTTTTCAGCCTATCCATCCATCCATCTCTGTGATTTAACCTCCCCTCTTTCTGTCAACATCTGATTCTGTCTCTCTTTCCGAGACTCTCTCTCCATCTACAGTCTCTCTGTCTTGTTCAATCATGCCCACTGTCTCTGTCTTTCTTTCTGTCCTCTTTTCTCTTTTTCGAGAGAGAAAGGGGCGAAACAGGGAGAGACAAAGAGAGAGAGAGACATAGGGAGAGACGATGGGAAGATAGAGCTAGGGAAACAGAGAAAGGATGAGCAACAATGCCAGAGAGAACAGTGAGACAGAGAGAGGGGGAGAGAGAGAGAAAGTGAGAGATAGAGAGTGATAGGGAGAGAGGATGGTTGGATAGGAAAGAGGGACAGAGGGAAAGGGTGAGCAACATGAGGTGAGACAGAATGAGAGAAAGCAGGAGTGTCAGAGGAAGAGAGGGAGACAGACAGGAGGCAGAGAGAAATAACTAAAGAGAGAGAGATGAGAGAGAGAGAGAAAGAGAAAGAGAGAGTGACAGAGAGAAAGAGAAAGAGAGTGTGAGAAAGAGAAAGAGAGAGAGAGAGAGAGAGAAAGAGAGAGAGAGAGAGAGAGAGAGAGAGAGAGAAAGAGAGAGAGAGAAAGAGAGGCTGAGAGAGAGAGAAAGAGAGAAAGAGAGAGAGAGAGAGAGAGAGAGAGACAGAGGCTGAGAGAGAGAGAGAGAGAGAGAGAGAGAGAGAGAGTGAGAGAGAGAGAGAGAGAGAGAGAGAGGACCATGAGAAAGGGGCTGAGAGAGAGAGAAAGTAAGAGAGGTCGGTTGTCACATCAGCCCATGACTCACCGGATGCCTTTTTCCCACCCCCCGTCCCCCACCCTGTTTTCCCACACTGGAGTAAGACCTCGGAGAGCCCTGTCCACCCACACCACTGCTGCCCTCCTTTGTCCAGAAAATAATTTCTTGCTTTGTCTGGCTGTCACTCACCCCTATCATAAATAAGTTTACCCCTGAAGGGACTGCCTGAGGGGGAAAACAAGAGAGGGAGAGGGAGAGAGGGAGGGAGAGAGAGAGAGAGAGAGAGAGAGAGAGAGAGAGAGAGAGAGAGAGAGAGAGAGAGAGAGAGAGAGAGAGAGAGAGAGAGACCCTTGTCACAACATTTGACCTGCTGTAGTGTACCACTCCATTTGCCTTGACGTCTTATGGGGTAACACTGTTCCAGCAGAGCTGTCTAGGAACAGTCTTCTAATCTACAGTCATGTTAAAATCACGGCTCTGGGAACCGCCATCTCTGGAACGCCGTTACAAACGTGCACGGCTCGAAGCTTCATCTCGGAAAGAAACAATCCAGTGCTGTGGCTGCGTGTGGAAATTAGGTCCCTCTCACTTCCTCTGCTCTTATTTCAGGAGTGGGGCGCTACTAGCGTTAAGGCTAAACCTCCTTCCAGACGGCAACAGTAACCCTTTACTTCAGTGAAGGTTACATAAGACATAAGCTGGTCATAAACGTCCACAGAGGCTCAGTCCGATCTGTCATCGGACCGAAAGGCTGCTCTGGTCACGGGTTGTGCCATAACATAAATGACCTATCATGTCAGAAATGACTCTGTATCCTATAAGCTATAAGCTACAGAGTCAGTTCTGCAGCTAAGCTACAGACAGGGTGTCCACATACTTTTGGCCATATAGTGTCAGCTAAACTTAGTGTACACTATATGGCCAAAAGTATGTGGACACCCTGTCTAATTATAGGGGTTTCAGCCACATCCACTACTAACAGGTCTATGGTATCAAGCGTACAGCCATGCAGTCTCCATAGGCAAAGAGTAGGCGGGAGGCAGTAGAACGGGTCGCACTGAAGAGCTCAGTGACTTTAAATGCAACAGAATGCCGGAGCATGAGACTCCTGCCCTGCTAGAATTGCCCCGGGCCAACTGTAAGTGATACCAGCCAGGGAGTCGAACCCAGGCCTTTCTTGTTATCATGAGGAGACAGTGATACCCAATGTGCTGTTGTGCAGCCAGGATGGGAGACCAGCATCTCCGATATCCGTTACCCATTTTATTCTCATGTTATTAACATGCTGCCATGTGCCCCCCAACGTCCCACATGTCCCACAAGGTCAAACAAGCCTGTACGTACATAGGCACACAAAAAGACCAGCGTTTTGGTGTTAAGTGAAAAGCATGGAGCTCACCGTGGTTGTAGCAAAGTCCAAGAGCTGAGAGTTAAAGGGTCCATGCATCCTCTGTGTGGTTTGTGTTTGGGAAGTGGCGTCCACCTTCATTGTCCATAGAAGAATCCATAGCAGTGGACAGGAGACTGAGCACAGCGAATCCAAGAGTAGGAGGTGCATAAAGAAACCCTGTCTACATGGACACACAAAGCAAACTGGTTGTTAAGGAGCATGCTAAAGAGGCTAATAGCTTAGCATAGAAGAGCATAGAGGGTTCAAAAGGAGATCAGCAGGCAGCGGCACACTGACTGCCCCTACAGAGTGTAGCGCTGTGTTGGACCGGCTCATTGGTCGACACATACGCTACTCACGGCGTACTACTGTTACTACTATAACATTTGCTACATGGTGAACTGGCTAGGGGACAACCGAGACACGGCACTAACCCATCTATACACTGAATCACCAACCTGAACACACTAGTGGACAGAAACACACTAAAGGCAGACCTATCTGAGGCGCATGGAGAGCTGTTGGGGGGGTTAGGTCATGTCCTATCAGTTCTGGGAATCGACCACAAGCCCGGATCCCTAACCTATTGCACGCGACTGCCCCATCCCCTTTCATATTCATATTCAGTCGCATAAACAAATCGCTCGGTTAGCCTATCACTGATTTTGGAAAACACATTAGCTTCACTGTCTAGCTTCAGCAGTCACAAGTTTGGGCACAGCAACAGTCCACCTTAATCACCTCCAGAGTAGAGCTGTACAGGAGGATCAACCAGCTTTCCAAGCGATTCTATTGGTCGGTCCATCATGAATATTCAATAAACTGAAAGAGGAGCTAGAGCTTTAAACTGAGCATCTTAAAGCTTTTAAAATTTCCCTCTGGGATCAATAAAGTATCTATCTATCTATCTATCTATCTATCTATCTATCCATCTAAATCTATATTAGAGGTGGAGATATGGAGGAATATCATACTGTGCTACATCAGGAGTGTATGTGGTGTATCAGGATATGGACTGGTTCAGACTATCATCAGTCAGAGCTGGTAAGTGTACGACCGTAGAGTCTTTAAGATCCCCCCCTACACAACAAGTACGACCAACAACATCCATTTACTTGGGCGTGTAAACTTTTGACGGGTACTGTAGCTACACTTTTACACCTCCAGTCTTCCACCTCCATCTGTATGTGAAGTCACTTAATAAACAGGCACTGTCCATTAACTAATATTAGAAAGTTAATAGCTTAATTATTAAATTTAGAAAATGGCATTTACTCACATTTTATGTATATATATATATGCATATATATAAACGGCGTCTCAGGCCACCTCTTCCGCCGGTCTGGGATATATCCAACACAATGCAACCACTCCTTCTTTGTTGGTAGTAAGACACCACCATAGTGCAAACTCTAGTATGCATTGTACCCTACGTTTTGTGGTGCATTATGGGTGATCAGTATTGGACTATACAGGGAATGACACGTCCCACTTAGATTTCCAAACAACTGACTGTAGGCCGCACTATTTCATTAATAGGGAGGTAATCCCAACACAGCTTGGCCATGCCTGTCTCCTTCTTCTTCTGTTCTAAATACAGCCCTATAATACTCCCAGCTGCCCCCTGGAGGCTGGGAATAAAACAGCAGAGGAAAAATGTGATGGCGCATCTGTCACAACTGGTACTTTCCAAAAGGGCTGCAGCAACTTCTGAACTGCTTAATCCTTCAGGGGGTGCTGGAGCCTCTCCCATGGTTCTCTGGGCCTTACCCCCTGGGCAGGCTGCCTGTCCTGTGCATGGCAGACACACACAGGTGGTTTGCATCTCCAGTTCACCTGACTTTGGACTGTGGGAGGAAACTGGAAACATGGCCACTCCACAGAAATAGGACCTGGGGGCGCCCTGGCCGGGAGTTGAGCGCTGCTCACTGCGCGTGCACAAAGCCAGTGTGTGGTTTGATGATTCTGGGTGCTGATCACAACCCTGGTAAACATCCTCCTGATGAATTAGAGCGCCGATTGCAAGCCAGGCCTTCTTGTCCAACATCAGTCCCTGATCTCACCAATGGTCTTTAAAGGGAATTGGCACAAATTCCCACAGACACGCTCCCAAATCTTCTGGAACGTCTTAAAGTCAACGTCACCTGACTTAAAAATGGCCATGGCGGGCTGATGTAGGTGCCATGCAGCTGACCTACAGTAGTGTGATAATGCCAGTGCGGAGGAGGGGGGTGTTAATTGGTTTATGAGATGAAGTGTGTCTCATACAATGAAAGACTTTCATTAATATTTCATCATCACATCCCCGGTGAACTTCTCTCATGTTTTTCTAATGAGCTTCATGATGGCGTGAACTCCCAACCTGTTTCTTGAAGGACCTGCCGCACACTCATGTGCTTGACCTTTAGGACTGGACCAGTCGCTCGGTTCAGGACTGCGTATAACTGTAATCCTTATTATTTCTATGCTGCTTTTGCGCTTGTCTTGCTATCCGGTGTGGACCAGAGGTGGATGGGTTGCCCTTTTGAGTCTTGGTTCCTTTCGAGGTTTCTTCCTCTTGCTCTGAGGGAGTTTTTCCTTGCTACTGTCATCTTTGGCTTGCTCACTGGGGGCTTAGTGAGTCTTAGAGTCTTGGTTCCTCTCGGTGTTTCGTCCTCATGCTCTTTGAGAGTTTCTCCTTTTGAGTCTTGGTTCCTCTCAGTGACTATTCTTCATGCTCTTAGAGAGTTTTGATTTCTGTCTTGGTTCCTTCTCAGTGGTTCATCATGTTCTTAGAGAGTTTCTACATTGAGTGTTGGTTCCTCTCAGTGGTTCATCATGTTCTTAGAGAGTTTCTCCATTAAGTGTTGGTTCTTCTCAGTGGTTCTTCGTGTTCTTACAGATTTGCTCCTTTTTAATCTTTAGTTCTCTGTTTGGTTCTTCATCCACCTACAGAGTTCTCCTCCTAAGTCTCTGATCCTCTCCGCTGTTTAATACACTTTGACAGTTTCTCCATTTGACTCCTCTTAGTGACTGTTCTTCATGCTTTTAAAGAGTTTCTTTTTTGAGTCTTGGTTCCTCTCCATGGTTCTTCCTGCTCTCAGAGAGTTTGTCCTTTCAAGTCTCTGGTCCTGTCCATGGTTCTTCCTGCTCTCAGAGTTTGTCCTTTTGAGTCTCTGGTCCTCTCCATGGTTCTTCCTGCTCTCAGAGTTTGTCCTTTTGAGTCTCTGGTCCTCTCCATGGTTCTTCCTGCTCTCAGAGTTTGTTCTTTTGAGTCTTGGTTCCACTCAGAGGTTCTTCATGGTTTCAGAAAGCTGTTCCTTTTGAGTCTCTAGTCCTCTTTGTGGTTCATCATGCTCTCAGAGAGTTTCTTTTTTGAGTCTTGTTTCCTCTAAATGGTTCTTCATCTTCTCAGAACGCTGTTCCTTTTGAGTCTCTGTTCCTCTCTGTGGTTCTTCCTGCTCTCAGAGAGTTTCTCCATTTGAGTCTTGGTTCCTCTCCATGGTTCTTCCTGCTCTCAGAGAGTTTGTCCTTTCGAGTCTCAGGTCCTCTCAATGGTTCTTCCTGCTCTCAGAGAATTTGTTTTTTGAGTCTTGGTTCCAACCAGAGGTTCTTCATGTTCTCAGAGAGCTGTTCCTTTTGAGTCTCTGGTCCTCTCCATGGTTTGTTTGAGTCTCGGTTCCTTTCTGTGGTTCTTCATGATCTCAGAGAGTTTCTTCTTTTGAGTCTCGGGTCCTCTCTGTGGTTCTTCATGCTATTCGAAAGTTTTCCCTTTTGAGACTCTGGTCCTCTCCATGGTTCTTTTGAGTCTTGGGTCCTCTCTGTGGTTCTTCATGTTCTCAGAGAGTTTCTCCTTTTGAGTCTTGGTTCCTCTATGTGGTTCTTCATGCTCTTTGAGAGTTTCTCCTTTTGAGTCTCAAGTCCTCTCCGTGGTTCTTCCTGCTCTCAGAGAGTTTCTCCTTTTGAGTCTTGGGTCCTCTCTGTGGTTCTTCCTGCTCTCAGAGAGTTTCTCCTTTTGAGTCTTGGGTCCTCTCTGTGGTTCTTCATGCTCTCAGAGAGTTTGTCCTTTTGAGTCTCGGGTCCTCTCCGTGGTTCTTTTGAGTCTTGGGTCCTCTCAGCGGTTCTTCATGTTCTTAGAGAGTTTCTCCTTTTGAGTCTTGGGTCCTCTCTGTGGTTCTTCATGATCTCAGAGAGTTTCTTCTTTTGAGTCTCGGGTCCTCTCTGTGGTTCTTCATGCTATTCGAAAGTTTTCCCTTTTGAGACTCTGGTCCTCTCTATGGTTCTTTTGAGTCTTGGGTCCTCTCTGTGGTTCTTCATGTTCTCAGAGAGTTTCTCCTTTTGAGTCTTGGTTCCTCTATGTGGTTCTTCATGCTCTTTGAGAGTTTCTCCTTTTGAGTCTCAAGTCCTCTCCGTGGTTCTTCCTGCTCTCAGAGAGTTTCTCCTTTTGAGTCTTGGGTCCTCTCTGTGGTTCTTCCTGCTCTCAGAGAGTTTCTCCTTTTGAGTCTTGGGTCCTCTCTGTGGTTCTTCATGCTCTCAGAGAGTTTGTCCTTTTGAGTCTTGGGTCCTCTCTGTGGTTCTTCATGCTCTTTGAGAGTTTCTCCTTTTGAGTCTCGGGTCCTCTCCGTGGTTCTTCCTGCTCTCAGAGAGTTTCTCCTTTTGAGTCTTGGGTCCTCTCTGTGGTTCTTCATGCTCTTAGAGAGTTTCTCCTTTTGAGTCTTGGGTCCTCTCTGTGGTTCTTCATGCTCTTAGAGAGTTTCTCCTTTTGAGTCTCAAGTCCTCTCCGTGGTTCTTCCTGCTCTCAGAGAGTTTGTCCTTTTGAGTCTCGGGTCCTCTCCATGGTTCTTTTGAGTCTTGGGTCCTCTCAGCGGTTCTTCATGTTCTTAGAGAGTTTCTCCTTTTGAGTCTTGGGTCCTCTCTGTGGTTTTTCATGATCTCAGAGAGTTTCTCCTTTTGAGTCTTGGTTCCTCTATGTGGTTCTTCATGCTCTTTGAGAGTTTCTCCTTTTGAGTCTCGGGTCCTCTCCGTGGTTCTTCCTGCTCTCAGAGAGTTTCTCCTTTTGAGTCTTGGGTCCTCTCTGTGGTTCTTCATGCTCTTAGAGAGTTTCTCCTTTTGAGTCTCAGGTCCTCTCTGTGGTTCTTCATGCTCTCAGAGAGTTTCTCCTTTTGAGTCTCAGGTCCTCTTCATGGTTCTTCTTGCTTTTCGAGAGTTTCTCCTTTTGAGTCTTGGGTCCTCTCTGTGGTTCTTCATGCTCTTAGAGAGTTTCTCCTTTTGAGTCTTGGGTCCTCTCTGTGGTTCTTCATGCTCTTAGAGAGTTTCTCCTTTTGAGTCTTGGGTCCTTTCTGTGGTTCTTCATGATCTCAGAGAGTTTCTTCTTTTGAGTCTCGGGTCCTCTCTGTGGTTCTTCATGCTATTCGAAAGTTTTCCCTTTTGAGACTCTGGTCCTCTCTATGGTTCTTTTGAGTCTTGGGTCCTCTCTGTGGTTCTTCATGTTCTCAGAGAGTTTCTCCTTTTGAGTCTTGGTTCCTCTATGTGGTTCTTCATGCTCTTTGAGAGTTTCTCCTTTTGAGTCTCAAGTCCTCTCCGTGGTTCTTCCTGCTCTCAGAGAGTTTCTCCTTTTGAGTCTTGGGTCCTCTCTGTGGTTCTTCATGCTCTCAGAGAGTTTGTCCTTTTGAGTCTGGGGTCCTCTCTGTGGTTCTTCATGCTCTTTGAGAGTTTCTCCTTTTGAGTCTCGGGTCCTCTCCGTGGTTCTTCCTGCTCTCAGAGAGTTTCTCCTTTTGAGTCTTGGGTCCTCTCTGTGGTTCTTCATGCTCTTAGAGAGTTTCTCCTTTTGAGTCTTGGGTCCTCTCTGTGGTTCTTCATGCTCTTAGAGAGTTTCTCCTTTTGAGTCTCGGGTCCTCTCCGTGGTTCTTCCTGCTCTCAGAGAGTTTGTCCTTTTGAGTCTCGGGTCCTCTCTGTGGTTCTTCCTGCTCTCAGAGAGTTTGTCCTTTTGAGTCTCGGGTCCTCTCCATGGTTCTTTTGAGTCTTGGGTCCTCTCAGCGGTTCTTCATGTTCTTAGAGAGTTTCTCCTTTTGAGTCTTGGGTCCTCTCTGTGGTTTTTCATGATCTCAGAGAGTTTCTCCTTTTGAGTCTTGGTTCCTCTATGTGGTTCTTCATGCTCTTTGAGAGTTTCTCCTTTTGAGTCTCGGGTCCTCTCCGTGGTTCTTCCTGCTCTCAGAGAGTTTCTCCTTTTGAGTCTTGGGTCCTCTCTGTGGTTCTTCATGCTCTTAGAGAGTTTCTCCTTTTGAGTCTCAGGTCCTCTCTGTGGTTCTTCATGCTCTCAGAGAGTTTCTCCTTTTGAGTCTCAGGTCCTCTTCATGGTTCTTCTTGCTTTTCGAGAGTTTCTCCTTTTGAGTCTTGGGTCCTCTCTGTGGTTCTTCATGCTCTTAGAGAGTTTCTCCTTTTGAGTCTTAGATCCTCTCTGTGGTTCTTCATGCTCTTAGAGAGTTTCTCCTTTTGAGTCTTGGGTCCTCTCTGTGGTTCTTCTTGCATTTCGAGAGTTTGTCCTTTTGAGTCTTAGATCCTCTTTGTGGTTCTTCCTGCTCTTATAAAGTTCTCAGAGTTTCTTCTTTATGCTATCATAGAGTTTTTTCTCTTGTTGAGTCTTGGTTCCTCTCAGTCTTCCTCCCAATGGTCTTAGGGAGTTTGTCCTGACCCTATCCCCCCCCTGCTGTGTGGTAAGTGGGCTAGATCCATATTTCTGGGCTGCTTTGGGCCAGTGTTTGTTGTAAAATCAGACGTACAGTCGATTGAATTGACAGATCCATGTTCCGGCTGCGTACGCCCTGTTTAGCAGTGCCTGTTACAGGGTGGTATTAAAATCCCGTTCAGCCTAACAAGAAACAGAGACTTCTCATTCAGACTGTCAGACAGAAAAGTCTACTGGGCACCATGTTAACATCAGCCCGATTACGTGACCGTGACATGATCGCATTGACCTTTCACACACATACAAAATAATGATCTTATGAAATAAATAACCGCTGTAATCTCTCATTAGGCTGAATGGGAGTTTTCCAGGGCTCTGTAAAGCCTGACCGAATGAAAGTCCGTTAATGGGTAAAGCGTTCCAGTCATCTGAATTAAGTGAAGCTGCGCACCGACAAAATGCTTAGCCAAGCAGGGCTGCGCGAGGCTTTCAGCTTAGCCGAGGCTTAGAACAGAAGAATGGAGACGTGGTGATTTCCCCAGCAGATTAATATCAGATTAGCATAGCTCCCCCACCAGCTCCTGTAGGACAGGCACCTGAAAGCTCTACCTCCACCTTTAAAGTCAAGCCAAAGGAATGTCAACATTGACATCAATGTGCTGGTGTGTCTCCCCTGGTGGAGGGAAAGGTTGTGGGCTGGTGCTATTATGTCTGTGCCATGCCCATCGTGCTGCCTTTTGAAGGCCGTCCATCATGCATGTTTGATCACAGAGTGAAGCAGAAGCCTCAGAAGTACCCGTGGCCTGCCAGCCTCTGCAGCTGTCTGTCAGTTATTTGGGATGAGGAGTCCAGGCTGCATGCAGGTGCTGCTGCACGGATGTATTGATTTGCGTGGGATGCTGATTTGATAATGATGGAGTTAATGTGGGACATGGGGGAACAGCTATTAATCTATCCATCCATCCATCCATCCATCCATCCATCTATCTATCTATCTATCTATCTATCTATCTATCTATCTATCTATCTATCTATCCCTGTTTGCCTGATTTAAAGTCTGATGATTTAAAGTCTGATGATTTAATGGCTGATGATTTAATGTCTGATGATTTAAAGTCTGATGATTTAACGTCTGATGATTTAACGTCTGATGATTTAAAGCGTGATGATTTAATGTCTGATGATTTAAAGTCTGATGATTTAAAGTCTGACGATTAAAGTCTGATGATTTAAAGTCTGATGATTAAAGTCTGATAATTAAAGTCTGATGATTTAATGTCTGATGATTTAAAGTCTGATGATTTAAAGTCTGACGATTAAAGTCTGATGATTTAAAGTCTGATGATTAAAGTCTGATAATTAAAGTCTGATAATTTAAAGTCTGATGATTTAATGGCTGATGATTTAAAGTCTGATGATTTAAAGTCTGATGATTAAAAGCTAATGATTTAAATTCTGATGATTTAATGTCTGATTATTTAAAGTCTGATGATTTAAATTCTGATGATTTAAAGGCTGATGATTTAAAGTCTGATGATTTAAAGGCTGATGATTTAAAGTCTGATGATTTAAAGTCTGATGATTAAAAGCTAATGATTTAAATTCTGATGATTTAAAGTCTGATGATTTAAAGTCTGATGATTAAAGTCTGATAATTAAAGTCTGATGATTTAAAGTCTGATGATTTAATGGCTGATGATTTAAAGTCTGATGATTTAAAGTCTGATGATTAAAAGCTAATGATTTAAATTCTGATGATTTAATGTCTGATTATTTAAAGTCTGATGATTAAAGTCTGATAATTAAAGTCTGATGATTTAAAGGCTGATGATTTAATGTCTGATGATTTAAATTCTGATGATTTAATGTCTGATTATTTGAAGTCTGATGATTTAAAGGCTGATGATTTAAAGGCTGATGATTTAAAGGCTGATGATTTAATGTCTGATGATTTAAAGTCTGATGATTTAAAGGCTGATGATTTAAAGGCTGATGATTTAAAGTCTGATGATTTAAAGGCTGATGATTTAAAGGCTGATGATTTAAATTCTGATGATTTAAAGTCTGATGATTTAAAGGCTGATGATTTAAAGTCTGGTCTCACTGATGTGGTCATGTACGCCCATTAGCATGTACTCATGGATAAGGGTTCGTTACGTGCTAATGCTCCTCGGTTCCGTTTGCCTGATGGTTTTGTTGTATCTGTGTGTTTCATGAGCAGAGGTGAACGAGCTTCGAGAGCAGAGGCAGTGACCATCACTGGATGGCCATCGTTCGAGAGGGCTGTTTTCCTCACTTTGTTGAAGGTACTGAACACAGTGCTACACAGTTTTAGAGGTCAGGAGCGTGTAGTCCACTCACTCTGTAATGCGTCAGACTGAAAGTCCATTTCGGGCTCATGTTTGTTAGTTCGAGAGTTACCGTGTAAATATAGCCATTTATTTACTGCCCAACACTCATATACACTCCACACTCGTTATCAAGACTCGCCGCACTCAGATAGGGTCAAGCAACTGGAATGAAACTTGGTGGGTAGCTTTGACATTGTGAGACATGCCATTGATTCAAGTTTCACGCTCGGCCCACATGTGACGAAGCAAGGACGGGCCTTATCCCTGTACCTCTCTAACTCCAGACTGCCATCATTCAGCGAGCAGTGCTGTCCTCCATGAGTCATCCTCTTAGTGCCAGCACCATTGGCAGACGGCTGCACCACCCAGGACTACATGCACACAGATCGTTACCACGACTGTCCTTAACACCACGTCACCATCACCAGAGACTGCAATGGTGTGGTACCAGACTGTCATGGAGAGACTCAGAATGGCAGCGGGTCATCTTCAGTCTTGGTGGAGACGACCAATTAATCCGTGTGTGGAGGCACCGTGGTCAGCACCAAGATGAACGGTTTGTTGTCACATGTCCAGAAGACCTGGTGTCCCTCCATCTCCACCCCTACCGCACCATCTGCAGGATCTGTGTAAGGATATTCAAGCTGCCTGGGATGGATTATCACAGGACACCATTAGGAACCTCTACAGCTCCATACCGAGACGTCTGGCATGTTGGGTTAGCTCGACCCCATACTGACACTACTTCTGTATGTGTAGCTCAATAAATATTGATCACATCAGTCTAAATGTATCATCAGTTATTGATCCTGGTGACCTTTATCAACAGCCCTGCTATCCCAGAAGGGAGTGCGAATGCGGGTGAGGTTCCGGATCTACTAGATTAGGTGGGAATAGGGTCCAGGAGGTGCTAAGTACACTCCCACACGTATAAATCATAGACGTTAGATTTCATATGAGCCAGTTTTAGTGCCGGTTTACTCTACCATCACCTCCATCAGCCTTTCGTCGACTGAAGATTGCAGGGTCCTTTCATCTGCCTGATTTTGCCCACCAAGATGAATGCTAGCTTTCATTTTTGATTAGCAATGGGAGTATTTGTAAGGGGGAAAGTGTTCCTTTGACTGTTTTATTGCACATCACTTACCAAGAATGATTTAAGTGTTCCTTGTGTTCTTTCAGCCAGTAAGTATAGGCTCGCTTGTGCCTCCTCCTGAAAAGGCGATACAAGCAATACCAGATTTACTATGAGCGAATAAAAGGGAAAGGCTTTTGAGCGGAACTCGAGTCACGGCAGCTTTTATTCCGTGTCATCTTTTCTTTCGTCTTCCACGCGGCCTATTATGGTCAACGCACAGCTCTTTCCTCGGCGAGCCTTGATTATTTCAGCTCATTACCGCGAAACTCCAGAGGGTGTCATTTATAGAAAATGGCAGGATGAAACTGGATTCGAGTCTGAAGAAAGAGAGACAAACATACAGTTGCTTGTTGAGGCGGTGCCGAGTCGTGCCAACGCTTGCCTTGTAGTTGCCCTGTGTTGGATTTGAGAGAATGTATGTATACTCGGCGTCCTATAAGGGCCACGGTTCTCCGGCTGTCTGAAGACATTTCTAGCGCTTTGATACTCCAGTTCGGAATCTCCAGGAAGTTTGTGTGGCACAAACAATGTTTTGAACCCTCTTCAAATGATCAGTGACGATGAAAGAGGAGCTTGATGATAAAACAGTGATGCTGCAAAGCATCCGAGAAGCTGGCCTGTGAACTTCTCTGGGTTGCTGTTTTTAATCTATATAGAGATACCACTGATATTCAGCTATACAAGTTCCCCAGCAAAGAGAATATCAAAGTCTGTCTCTCTCCTCCCGTCTCCCACTCTTTCCCTCCACTTCTCCCACCGTATTTCCCTCTGTTCTGGTATTTATTAATATCTATATTGGTTGTGTTTTTGTATTTGCAGTCGTTTGGGCTGTTTGAGCTTTAGGAGGTTTGGCTAGGTTGGGTTGGGCTGGAATGGTCCTGATGTTCCTGATGGCAGCCAAAGCATGAAGGATGAACTTTGGGAAGAACAAGGCTTGGGGTTGTTTCCTGAGGAAGAAGAGTTTCGTAGGTGGCACTATTGAGAGTGGTGTTTGGTTGAGCCCCAGGAGCGATCACATCCTAGCCACCAGAGCTTTGTCTCCATTGGTTGGTCTCCTGTACGGTCCCTCTCCTACTCATCAGCCGGCCTGACAAAACAAATTTAGCCATTTGGGCCGTTTGAGTTTTAGGAGGTTTGGTTAGGTTGGGCCGGTGACTTGAGCTGGAATGGTCCTGATGGCAGCCAAAGCATGAAGGATGAACTTCGGGAAGAACAAGGCTGGGGTAGTTTCCTGAGGAAGAAGAGTTTGGTAGGTGGCACTATTGAGAGTGGTGTTTGGTTGAGCCCCATGGAGTGATCACATCCTAGCCACCAGAGCTTCGTCTCCATTGGTTGGTCTCCTGTACGGTCCCTCTCCTACTCATCAGCCGGCCTGACTGAAATGGATATAGCCGTTTGGGCCGTTTGAGTTTTAGGAGGTTTGGTTAGGTTGGCCCGGTGACTTGGTCTGGAATGGTCTCCCAGATTTACAGGTGCAGGAGTGTTCCTGATGGCAGCCGAAGCATGAAGGATGAACTTCGGGAAGAACAAGGCTGGGGTTGTTTCCTGAGGAAGAAGAGTTTGGTAGGTGGCACTATTGAGAGTGGTCTTGGGTGAGCCTCAGGAGAGATCACATCCTAGCCACCAAAGCTTTGTCTCCATTGGTTGGTCCTGTGTATGGTCCCTCTTCTACTCATTAGCCAGCCTGACTAAAATGGATATAGCCGTTTGGGCCGTTTGTGTTTTAGGAGGTTTGGTTAGGTTGGGCCGGTGACTTTGGCTGGAATCCTGATGTTCCTGATGGCAGCCGAAGCATGAAGGATGAACTTCGGGAAGAACAAGGCTGGGGAAGTTTCCTGAGGAAGAAGAGTTTGGTAGGTGGCACTATTGAGAGTGGTGTTTGGTTGAGCCCCAGGAAAGATCACATCCTAGCCACCAGAGCTTCGTCTCCATTGGTTGGTCTCCTGTACGGTCCCTCTCCTACTCATCAGCCGGCCTGACTGAAATGGATATAGCCGTTTGGGCCGTTTGTGTTTTAGGAGGTTTGGTTAGGTTGGGCCGTTTGCCATTCTGTGGTGGGCTGGAATGGTTTCCCCGTCTCATGAGTTTAGGTGTGTCCCTGATGGCAACCCGAGCATGGAGAATGAAGTTTGTTGGCTATGACGCTTAGAGTCACCAGAGCTTTGTTTCTATTGGCTGGTCCTGTCCCTTGTTGGCCAGCCAGACTAAAATGGCCACAATAAAGTCACCAGCATCTGGCACTGATCATGAACTCTCTCAACTTAACAGAGGACCTATAGGAGGGCTCTACTTTAATATCTAGCACCTCCTTCTCGATGAACCAGAATGTTTCTGAAAGACATAGCAGGTTCCTTTATTGTATCATATGTCATGCATTTTCATTACCTCTGTCTTTCTCTCTTGATCTGGAATCGACCAGTATAGGATGGGTTCCCGCCTTAGGCCTGTGTTCCTCTTGAGGTTCCTTCCTCTTACTCCAAGGGGGTGTTTTCCCTTGCCACTGTTCCATTTGGCTTGCTTAAACGGGGCTTGGACCCTGGTTCCTTTTCACAAGTGTATTAATGGACTTTTTTCTTTTTAAGAAAGGAGATAAAATGAATTGAGAAAAAATTAATTGTGAGAGTGCTAATCAAATAAATATTGACTGATTAACGAATTGATTGATGGATGGATTGATTGGTTGATTGGTTGGTTGATTGGTTGGTTGATTGATTGATTGATTGATTAATTGATTAATTGATGGACTGATTGGTTGGTTGGTTGATTGATTGATTGATTGATAGACTGATTGGTTGGTTGGTTGATTGATTGATTTATTGATGGATTGATTGATGGTTTGATTGATTGATTGATTGATTGCTTGGTTGGTTGGTTGAATGGTTGATGTATTGATGTATTAATGGATTGGTTGGTTGGTTGGTTAAATGGAACAGGGACAGCTCATGTGTAGCGTGGGGATGTGTGTCACAAAAAGTTGGTTGGTTGGTTGATTGATTGATTGATTGATTGATTGATTGGTTGGTTGGTTGGTTGATTGGTTGGTTGATTGATTGATGGTTTGATGGATTTGTTGGTTGGTTAAATGCTTGATTGATTGATTGATTGATTGATTGGTTGATGTATTGATAGGTTGGTTGGTTGGTTGATAGATCGATTGATTGAAGGGAGTGATGGTGCCTCTGTCACAAGGGTGGATGTGTTTAACATGCTGCCGCCCATTAATAACAAAGTATCCAGGGAGCTACTTGTTCGTTATGGGATGTTGAGTGGCTCAGTGAAGAAGATGAGCCCGGTCTGCTGTAAGAGAACTGCTGAGAAACATGTTCAGGTGTTGCTGAATAACTCTGGGTTAAGCGCAGGAACAGGGACCGCTTATGTGTAGTGTGTTTTGAGCGTGGGGATGTGGGGCACCAGAAGTTGTCCACCCAAAACTTTGCAGCAGCATAAGAGTGCCAGGGCTGTTAGCATTCCAGCCACCGGGGCAGCACATGACACCGTGTGGGAGCAGCAGTGGGGAACGGCAGAGCTGTTTCTCAGGTGAGCGGGGTCGCAGAAGGTGTAGGGCAAGCAGGTAAACTCGGGTCAAGCACAAGCGTGGGGCAGGTGGACCCTCTAACTGCTGGAAAGAGGGGGGGCGTCACTGGATAGTGCATGTACCCGGATAGCTAAGCAGGAGAGGGATGGGAATGCTGAGCGTGGGGATGTGGAGGCTTAGGATGAGGCCGCAGGGTCTTCAGGCACCTGAAGTGGTTTTAGTGTCTGTCAGTCAGAGAGATGATGAGGGGGTTGTAGAAGAGTTGGAGTTGGGTGGATGAAGGCACCTACACAGATTGTTCACAGTCAGTAGGTGATCTTTACACTCCTGCACGGCCTGACCTTGAGACCTAATAAGCCTCACTGGTTACTCAGTGTCACTGGTTTCCCAGTGTTAACTCCTCAGAACAGTGAAGCTGGTTTGTAGGGCGGATTCATGTGTGCTGTCACCCAGAATGCGGTATAGATGGAAGAACCGGGCGACTACTGTGTGGAACGGTGCACTCCAAAATAGACATCATGCATGCTTTCATTCCTTGCTAGTGGGCTAGTGGGTTTCCTGTTTATTCTTCCATCTTCAGTATGGAAAGTTTGGATGTAAGTGGTGGAAGCTTGGAAGCTCAAGAGATGGGCTTGAAAGAGAAATACTTTTGGACTATGTAAAGTATAATAAACAGGAAATGGAGAAAATGGAATGCAGTATTTGG
>JAMWET010002594.1:82500-97500 GCA_024036415.1 Prochilodus magdalenae
ATATGACTCTCAAAGATACACAGGTGTATTCATTTACTGGCTAGCATCCTCTACGCTACTATCAGTGAAGTTTCTTGAGAAACTTGGCTTGGTGAGTAACTTCCTCAAATCCACATCCCCCCAACTCCAAAACTCTGCCTTGTACTCTTTGATTCCAGATGCCCTGGTTATGAACTAGTTGTGGCACTGGGCCGGGTCACATACTGCCAACAAGCAGTTACACTGTACAGTTAAATTCTGGTACACTGCATCACCTTCCAGACTACAAACCGGATTCCAAAAAAGTTGGGACACTAAACAAATTGTGAATAAAAACTGAATGCAGTGATGTGGAGGTGCCAACATCTAATATTTTATTCAGAATAGAACACAAATCACAGATCAAAAGTTTAAACTGAGAGAATGTATCAATTTAAGGGAAAAATATGTTGTTTCAAAATTTCATGGCGTCAACAAATCCCAAAAACATGGGACAAGTAGCAATAAGTGGATGGAAAAAGGAAATTAAGCATATAACGAACAGCTGGAAGACCAATTAACACTAATTAGGACAATTGACAACATAATAAAAAGAGCTTCTCAGAGTGTCAGTGTCTCTCTGAAGCCAAGATGGTAAGAGGATCACCAATTCCACCATTGTTGCGCAGAAAGATAGTGCAGCAATACCAGAATGGTGTTACCCAGCGTAAAATAGCAAAGACTTTTAAGTCATCATCATCAACCGTGCATAACATCATCAAAAGATTCAGAGAATCTGGAACAATCGCTGTGCGTAAGGGTCAAGGCCGTAAAACTCTACTGGATGCTCGTGATCTCCGGGTAGTAGAATAGTAGCTAAACACATGTGCAGTTTGCAGTATTAGTCCAAATAATTGACAGAACTGTGCAACAGCACCCAAATATGGATTCATGTATACTTATTAGGTATAGAGGTATCATACACACAGTGTACATAATGCGGTGTAAACATAATAATACTGATCCTTATATAGAAGTGATTATATAGAAGTGAGACATGGAATCACCAGGAAATGTGCAAGAAGTGCTGATCAAAAGATGTGACCACTGTAAAGACCTGTATGTAACTGTGCTATACTGCTCAACTGGAAAAACCCATGTCTAATACCAAAGTATCATCGAATGGAAACTCTACTGGAGAAGCCAAATACCTCACTTGTGACTTTAATGGAAGTCAATGGAACCAGACTTTCTACCAAGTGGTTTTGGGCCATTTCTGTTAGTCCATTCATCATGAAACTTTCAAGGTCGATAGCCAGAGAGTAGAACACGATAGAAAACCAACAAGGGATAAACAAAAGAAGAGGTCAAAGCCAAAGGGAGTCAAAAAGCCAGAGTCAGGGTAAACAGAGGAGAACCGCTCAGAAATGCAAACTAGGTTTGGCAAAACTTCGCAATGAGGAAGTGTTTGAGAGGAGTATATATATACTGAGGCTAAGTGAATGCAGCTGGCTAAGACTCAGGTGACCTAGGGCGGTGCTGATTGGATGGCTGGGGACATGTGGGTGTGATGTCATCGGATGATGCACTCTGGGAAATGGAGTCCAGGAGAGCAGAGGAGCTGGGGAAACCCGGAAGTGTGACACACCCAGTGTAAACAGCAGCTCCTATGTTCATATAGACTAAAATTACAATATATTTTTCTGGCAGTAATGATATGTTTTAGGGCATATTAATTATTGTTGCTGTCCAATAAAAAACATGTCTCTCCATGTTTGTTGATATTTACTTCGATGAATAATTTGAACACAAGAGCTGCTGTTTACACTGGGTGAAACTTTCATAATGAAGGGACCAACAGAAATGGAGACAGGACTGCATTAAGAAAAAAGTCCGGTTCCATTGACTTCCATTAGAATTAAATGAGGTATTTGGCCTCTCCTTACCATTTTGTAGAGTTTGTCTTTGGACAGCCGTGATATATTAGACATGGGTTTTTCCAAGTGGGGACTTCATGAGGAAATGACCCAAACCGCTTGGGAACTCTGGTTCCATTGACTTCCATTAGAATTAAATGAGGTATTTGGCCTCTCCTTACCATTTTGGAGAGTTTATCTTTGGACAGCCGTGATATATTAGACATGGGTTTTTCCAGTTGGGGACTTCATGAGGAAATGACCCAAACCACTTAGGAACTCCGGTTCCATTGACTTCCATTAGAATTAAATGAGGTATTTGGCCTCTCCTTACCATTTTGGAGAGTTTATCTTTGGACAGCCGTGATATATTAGACATGGGTTTTTCCAGTTGGGGACTTCATGAGGAAATGACCCAAACCACTTAGGAACTCCGGTTCCATTGACTTCCATTAGAATTAAATGAGGTATTTGGCCTCTCCTTACCATTTTGAAGAGTTTGTCTTTGGACAGCCGTGATATATTAGACATGGGTTTTTTCCAGGTGGGGACTTTATAAGGAAATGACTCAAAACCGCTTGGGAACTCCGGTTCCATTGACTTCCATTAGAATTAAATAAGGTATTTCGCCTCTCCTTACCTTTTTGTAGAGTTTGTCTTTGGACAGCCGTGATATATTAGACATGGGTCTTTCCAGGTGGGACTTCATGAGGAACTGACCTAAACCGCTTAGGAACTCCGGTTCCATTGACTTCCATTAGAATTAAATGAGGTATTTGGCCTCTCCTTACCATTTTGGAGAGTTTGTCTTTGGACAGCCGTGATATATTAGACATGGGTTTTTCCAGTTGGGGACTTCATGAGGAAATGACCCAAACCACTTAGGAACTCCGGTTCCATTGACTTCCATTAGAATTAAATTAGGTATTTGGCCTCTCCTTACCATTTTGGAGAGTTTATCTTTGGACAGCCGTGATATATTAGACATGGGTTTTTCCAGTTGGGGACTTCATGAGGAAATGACCCAAACCACTTAGGAACTCCGGTTCCATTGACTTCCATTAGAATTAAATGAGGTATTTGGCCTCTCCTTACCATTTTGAAGAGTTTGTCTTTGGACAGCCGTGATATATTAGACATGGGTTTTTTCCAGGTGGGGACTTTATAAGGAAATGACTCAAAACCGCTTGGGAACTCCGGTTCCATTGACTTCCATTAGAATTAAATAAGGTATTTCGCCTCTCCTTACCTTTTTGTAGAGTTTGTCTTTGGACAGCCGTGATATATTAGACATGGGTCTTTTCAGGTGGGACTTCATGAGGAAATGACCCAAACCGCTTAGGAACTCCGGTTCCATTGACTTCCATTAGAATTAATTGAGGTATTTGGCCTCTCCTTACCATTTTGGAGAGTTTGTCTTTGGACAGCCGTGATATATTAGACATGGTTTTTTCCAGGTGGGGTCTTCATGAGGAAATGACTCAAAACCGCTTGGGTTCCATTGATTTCGATTAGAAATTAAATTGGGTTTTTGGCCTCTTCTGCTGCCGTTTTGGAAACACTTGTTTGGACATTGACAGTATTTCAACAGAAGACATATTGTTCATTAGTTTTGAGTTTCAAAAATGGCTGATAGCAAGCGTTCAACTCCAACCTGGACAGAAGTCTGTCTTGCTGAGTTTAAGCACTCTGCATGAACCCATGTGTGGACAGAAGAACAATCCGATACAAGTCTGCCTTATTCTGGTCGTTCCAGTTCACTCAGTAACAAGAAAATGAATCACCCACCATCAGAACGACTGTAATGTCAGCTCACAGACCCTTCCAACAAGCCTTTGGGTATCTGCCCTGACACAGGTATCTGTTTTTGAAGACCTGCATAGGCACAAATGTGTAGATTTGAATTTTGCGGCTGCAAAATCAACTTCTGATCAGAAGTATTAAACCTGTTGGCATCTACATGTTAAATAAAGGCATATCTTCTGAAAATAACAACATATGGCATGTGTGACTTTATAATTGGGATTGTACTTCAGCAAAATGGCCCAACCAATTACATGAAATGACCCAAGGGCTCTACAGGCCGACCCACTTCACTCTGGCTCCCTGTTAGGGATGCTCCGGATGTTGTGGGAAGATACAACCACAGGTTTCCTAAATGAGGAGCCCTCAATTACAGATTGGCTCTACTGGTAATTCCCACCCAGAGCTTACTTAGGCACGAGCCTGCCCTCAGGGCAGCGCCTATCCTCAGGGCAGCGCCTATATCATTATGAAGCAATTCCACAGCCAGAGCACAGTAAACACGCTTATCAACAGCACCTATATGTTAGTATCATATTAGTCCATGTTAATTTCAGTGAGGTCATGTTCAGGTTACACTGGGAGCCTGGAAATATCCAGCCTTCCAGATTCCAGTCAGTACTGTATGTGTTCCCCTCCCCGCTCAATTTCCCATTGACTGAGTGAATGACATGGCACTCAGCTGGGGTATTAATCAGTGAGTTTGCAGTGGGAATCACTCCAGCATGGGAACGGAACGCCTGGGGCTTGTTTTGAAAATGTGCGCTACAATAACAAATAGCAGGTGGGTTCATCCCAACACTGATGGAGTATTTTTATAAACCCACCATCCCGGTTTGATTTAAAACCTAAAGTGTAATTTCATTAAAATGCTTCCTGCTTTCAAAAGATAAGCTCTGGGTTTTTTTTTTTTTTTTAATTTCGCAGATTGCAAAGTGCCATTATTATCTGTTTAATTATTCCATGTGATTAGGACCTCTAATGAATGGAACGTCAGCGTAATGCCTGATTCGGTGTCATTTACCCACAGATAAATCTACAGGCTGCTAGAACTTCCCATCGCTTTCTGCTGCAGGATAGAAAAGGAAAGAGAGAGGGATGGAGGAAGGGAGAGAGAGAGAAAGAGAGGCTTTGAAAGGCTGAAAATATACGGTGGGAACGTGGGTTTTATTTTTAGACGTCTAGGGCGCGTGGAAATGGACTCGCCGAGGTCTTTTCTTTTACTAATTAGATTAAATCAGCTCCATTCAGGGGGCTTCTGTAAAGCTTAATGAAAACGAGGAGACAGGAGAAGAGACGGGACCAATAGAGTGGTGCTGCTGAAGATATCCACCTCTCCGAATTGCCTATATGTTTAAAGCAAAGAAAGGCCATATTGTATTACACCAGAGAGGCCAAAAGAGGAGAGTGAGTGAAAAAAAAGGAGCACAAAAGATCCATTAAACTATGAAGGAGGTGCTAATTACACCGGCAGCACCCGCTGATCCAGAGCGACATTAATATCTGTGTTACCAATAAGGGCATGTTAATATCAGCGTCAGAACGCCCTAGGTCTGAGTTCATTCTCAGAACAATCAGTTGATGAAATAGACTAGTTGTTTGGGACCATGCTGATAATGCAATGCCAAAGGACCAGACCCACTAGATGGATAATGCAATGCTCAGAAAACTACAACAACGGAGGTTCTCAGCCCTCCAAATTCCACAATCCCAAGACCAACACTAGATGGATGCTGTTTGACTACCAAATGGGCTCATTTTAAATTTACGCATAGCTGGCTCTAAATCATCATTCTCAAAACAAAAAAGGTACTACAACCAACTTGGATTAGCCGTACAGTTTCTCCAGTGAAAGCTGGACCACTACAAAGCAAGGAAAACTAAGTCATGGTACATGTCCAAAATTTAAAGGAAGCGTCCAAATTCCCAAGCATCCCCTCTCTCCAACAGTGGCTAGCCAGTGGCTATGTTGTTTGTGCTACCAACATGGGCTCATTTTACATTTATGTTATTTAGCTGACGCTCTAAATCAGAGATCATTCTCAGAGCAATCAGCTGACAAAGGTACTAGCTGTTGAGCATGTTGACCAAAGGACAATGCTGGATAATGCAAAGCTCTACACCGGAGGTTCTCAGACCTTTCCATTCCAAGATCTCCCAGATGATCCACTAGATGATGACTACAAAGCAGAGCGGGCCATCAGAAAACTACAACCAACTTTAGCCGTACAGTTTCTCCAGTAAATCTGGTTAAAGGAAAGTCATGGTATGTCCAAATTCCAACAAGCGTCCCAAGAACCCTCTCCAACAGTGGCTATGTTGTGGCTATATGGGCCAGTAGGTCTGATGTTCTCAGAACAATCAGTTGACCAAGGTACTAGTTGCTGGAATGGTTGACAACATGGGGCTCAAATTTTACATTTACCGCAGAAACCTCTCCCACAGTTAGCTATGTTGTCGCTCTAATTTTACAGAGACATTTAAGCAGACGCTTACAAGTTACAAGGTCAATCATATTACAGGTACGTCAACGTGGTGTTAGGAGTCCTGCCCAGGGATTCGTATTGGTGTAGCACAGCATAGCCACCCAGAACCCCCATCTCCCACATGGTGTGGTAGCTCAGTGACAAGTGGTGCTATCTGTTGTGCCACACCAACCACAAGTGGTGATTGGCCCCATTCCTCCCAGTTCATTTCTGAAACAATTGTGGTACTAGCTCAGTGACAAAGGTGCAAAGCTCTACACCGGAAGGTTCTGTTTGCCATCCCCACACCAACCACTAGAAGTGATGACTACAAAGCAGAGTGGCCTCATTAATAAACCCAGAGTTAAAGATGGTATTCCCTGCCCCCCAAATCCAACCAGCTATGTTCATTGCTCAGAACACATCATTCTGAGTCAGAACGTTGAGTTCATTCTCAGAACAATCAGTTGACAAGGTATGAGTTGTTGGGAATGTTGACCAAAGGACAATCCTGGATAATGCAATGCTCTACGCTGGTGGTTCTCAGCCCTTTCCGCCCCAAGACCCACCGGATGATAACTACAAAGCATAGCGGGCCTTCAGAGACTCGAACAAGGGACACCCCAAGAAACCTCTCCATCTGTGGCTACCCAGCGGCTAAGCTGTCTCAAACTGAAGCTGTGTAATTAGTGCCGTGACTTAGTGACTCCAACTGACCAAGTCACACATCCAAATAAAGCACCTCTGAACTGACGCTGGGGTCTGGATTAAAGAGGAACGGCCCCAAGCTTTGTCAGGTGTGTTCTGTAAAGTGTTCTCCTGGGTGGACTGAATTCAATGGCAACCATATGGTCCAGAGCTTTCATACTGAGACGGTGTTCAGCAGGTGATGTAACGGCCCTCCAGCTTATCTATACATTCCAATCTAGGTGTTACATTAATCTCAAGGCTCACTCCACAAATGCATGCATTGAACGTATTTCTAAACCCCAGAGTGCTGATTATTTCATAAAGCAATATGACCCCTGACTTCTCAAAATGTTCCTCCATCCAGAGGCCTTGAGATTCCAAATCAGGTTCTCATTTTCTGCTGTTAGTTCTAAGTTGTAAGTTGAGCACTGCTCTTGACCTTACGCATTGTAAACACTTCCCTTGACCTTTGAGGTCTGGTTATACTGGGATTTTCCGTCCTGTGTCCTAGCTTTACTACTACACGGGATTTAACTGTGCGGTGGCCGAAAGTGCAAAACAAATGAACATTTTAGAAAACAAAATTACAAAAACAAAATCTAATTTATAAATATAAAAAATGACATTCAAGAAAACAAAATTACAAAAACAAAATCAAATTTATAAATATAAAAAAATACATTTAAGAAAACAAAATTACAAAAACAAAATCAAATTTATAAATAAAATAATAACATTCAAGAAAACAAAATTTCAAAAACAAAGTTACAAATGAAAAAAATTACATTCAAGAAAACAAAATTACAAAAACAAAATCAAATTTATAAATATAAAAATTACATTCAACAAAACAACATTAGAAAAAGTAAATCAAATTAATAAATACAAAATAATAACATTCAAGAAAACAAAATTACAAAAGGTAAAACAAGTTTAAAAGGGAAAAATATATATATTACATTTTAAAAACAAAATTTATGAGACATGCGAACATTTTTCATTTTACACTGTTTTTTCTAGAATGGAAAGTCGATCAAATGTACTAATTTAAATACTAGGCCACACCCATGCATATTAGGCCACACCCATACATTGCTTTATATTGGCATTACTAGTGATCCTCTAATGCTGGTCTACACTGTTTTTTCTAGAATGGGAAGCCAATCAAATGTACTAATTTAAATATTAGGCCACACCCATACATTGCTTTATATTGGCTATACTGGTGATCTTCTAATGCTGGTCTACACTGTTTTTTCCAGAATGGGAAGCCAATCAAATGTACTAATTTAAATATTAGGCCACACCCATATATTGCTTTATATTGGCTATACTGGTGATCCTCTAATGCTGGTCTACACTGTTTTTTCTAGAATGGGAAGCCAATCAAATGTACTAATTTAAATATTAGGCCACACCCATACATTGCTTTATATTGGCTATACTGGTGATCCTCTAATGCTGGTCTACACTGTTTTTTCTAGAATGGGAAGCCAATCAAATGTACTAATTTAAATATTAGGCCACACCCAAACATTTTTCACACAGCAAATTCAGCTGCTGGGTCATATTCCTATTTAGCTGTATTATCATCAGAACATTTGTTGCTGGATGTTTAATGTAGAAGTCATACAGCCACTCTCCGTGTTTTACACTGGCACCTTACATTGCTATAATTGTGCATCCAGCAGTAGAGTCTGGTTCTGGCTGGCCAGAGGCAGACAGCAACCTCAGCCTGGACTGTGCCAGCAGCACCTGGCAGGGGAGGAGGGTTTAAGGCGGGAGGAGGGTTTAGAGGGGGCTGGGACAGATGGAGGGCATGATGGGAAATCTGAGAGCATGACCATGAAACAAGGACCCCATGCAAACCCTGTGATCCCTCCATGATGGATGACCTGTCTGATTCTGCCAGCAGAAAGCGGTCCGCTCCAGCCGGGGTGACTCTTAGCCTCCCAAGGCGCTGCACAATGCAATAATGGCTGCGGCCTCAGCTCAGCGCTGCGGCGCCGATGGACGTTTTGGAAGCCGCCGTGCTTTTTCCTCGAAGCTCTTTAAGAGTCTGAGCACACGGATATCTCCGCAGGTATAGCAGGCCACAGCCAATTCCAGCTGGTGTGTGGTGACATCTGGAGCGAAAGAATTTCATACTGCAACAGAATGGACTTTCACAGTACGGAAAAATAAGGGATGGAGCACGCTATGGTGGGACTGCGGTGCCTTTGGTTTATGTAAACCGCAAGCCAAGCTACGCTTAGGGTGGCTACTTTCAGAACCCCAAATAGGAGGACATCCCACCCCCATAAGGAGGACACTGGATGGGCCACAATACTAGAACAGAGCTAAAATCATAGCCTAGCCTATATAACACATAGATGACTGGTTTATTCACCTAACCGGATGGACAGGATGGTATTCTTGGGTCAGACGGAAGTTACCTTTTTGACTAGCATAATGTAGAGAAGTCACTATGTCACATGATCTTGGTAAACCAATGAAATTCAAGGGATGTCTTTTAATATACACGTGAGCCAGTGGAACATTTTAAATAGATCATCCTGAAAAGAGAACTAATAGCCATCCGACCAGATATCCGCACCGGATGTAGTACTGGAAGACCGTCCGGCCTAAAACTCCACGTATGGCCACGTGAGCTACGCTACAGCACTCTTTGATCACAGCTCAATAACAATATGTGGTGGTATGGACGTGAGTGGTCGATATAACGAGGCAGCCACAAGAAATTCGGAGACGGTCCAATAAACTTCCATGCGCCTTGACATCATCACATTAGCTTCACCTTATTCAGTTTATATCACTCTTCACCCATTTTCATAATCATGTATGTACAAATTGAAGCCTTTGTGCTATTTCATGATGCTAACATGCTAAGTCATTTGGTTTCCTATGCCTTAGCCTTGCTTTAGCCGCTATCTACTCTATTAAATCTGAAGCAGATACTGTCACAAAGGAATCTAGCAGAGTTTGCATAGCCAGATGTTACCACCGAGCTCCCCAAGTCAAGGACAGGTCCCTACAGAAGGCCTGTTTTTCATTCTCACAGCCTAACATAACTACGATGTTAGCCTACTGTTTTGCTAACTGTTTTGCTAACACATGTCTAACTAGCTGGTATCTGCAGTTTAACATAGCTTGCTAATGGTTTGCTAATTTGGTTTATTAGGTAGGAAAGCTGGGGTCTGAGAAGCAAGTCTGCTAATCTTATTGGGTGGCACTGAACACTTATCACAGGTTATCTGTATGAACTGTTGAGCATCTACTATCTAGTCTTTGGAAGGGGACCTATTAGGATTCCCACCCATCCTGTAAAATAGGATGGGTGGCAATTAAATGTTGTGTCCCGTATTAAACCAACCAAGCTGTATGTCTATTTTTACCCTCGCTCTGTTAGAGCTCCTGTGTCTTCAAGCCCCACTTCCCAATGAGTCCAGTGTGCTCTGATTGGTCAGCCTGCTTACTCTTTTTTAACTAGTCTGAAAATGGTAGCGGCATCCTACTGAAAGGAGAATCAGGATTGTGCCAGGGAAGGCATCCACCAAATCAGGCCTAACTGGGCATTCTTTGATGCGGCAAGAGTGGCTGAACATTGATGTGGCCTGCATCCAGAGACTTCTCCAGTCCATGCCAAATTCAATCAGGGCTGTTATTGGTGCTCGCTATAAGAGGCGTTCCAGTCACACTTAATTAGTACATTTGATGGGAAGCCAATCAAATGTACTAATTTAAATATTAGGCCACACCCATACATTGCTTTATATTGGCATTACTGGTGATTCTCCAATGCTGGTCTACGCTATTTTTTCTAGAATGGGAAGCCAATCAAATGTACTAATTTAAATATTAGGCCACACCCAAACATTTTTCACACAGCAAATTCAGCTGCTGGGTCATATTCCTATTCCTAGCTGTATTATAGCTGTAACCAAGCTGTATGTCTATTTTTACCCTCGCTCTGTTAGAGCTCCTGTGTCTTCAAGCCCCACCTCCCAATGAGTCCAGTGTGCTCTGATTGGTCAGCCTGCTTACTCTGTTCTAACTAGTCTGAAAATGGTAGCGGCATCCTACTGAAAGGAGAATCAGGATTGTGCCGGGGAAGGCATCCACCAAATCAGGCCTAACTAGGCATTCTTTGATGCGGCAAGAGTGGCTGAACATTGATGTGGCCTGCATCCAGAGACTTCTCCAGTCCATGCCAAATTCAATCAGGTGCTCGCTATAAGAGGTGTTTCAGTCACACTTAATTAGTACATTTGATGGGAAGCCAATCAAATGTACTAATTTAAATATTAGGCCACACCCATACATTGCTTTATATTGGCATTCATGGTGATTCTCTAATCTTGGTCTACACTGTTTTTTCTAGATTGGGAAGCCAATCAAATGTACTAATTTAAATATTAGGCCACACCCAAACATTTTTCACACAGCAAATTCAGCTGCTGGGTCATATTCCTATTCCTAGCTGTATTATAGCTGTAACCAAGCTGTATGTCTATTTTTACCCTCGCTCTGTTAGAGCTCCTGTGTCTTCAAGCCCCACCTCCCAATTAGTCCAGTGTGCTCTGATTGGTCAGCCTGCTTACTCTGTTCTAACTAGTCTGAAAATGGTAGCGGCATCCTACTGAAAGGAGAATCAGTATTGTGCCGGGGAAGACATCCACCAAATCAGGCCCAACTGGGCATTCGGCAAGAGTGGCTGAACATTGATGTGGCCTGCATCCAGAAACTTCTCCAGTCCATGCCAAATTCAATCAGAGCTGTTATTGGTGCTCGCTATAAGAGGCGTTTCAGTCACACGTGGCGCATGTTTGGTCCGGTGAGCTTATATCATTAACAGGCGAGTTTCTGAGTCACATTTTCATGATATCGGTGCTGAAAACATACCATTTTAGGTAAACTGAGCAACATGGTTCCCACATTATTGGCACAATTAGCTGCAAAATCCCAGTTTAGGTGCCAAATAATACCAAGCCTAGAACCCTCAACTTTCTCAACACCATCTTTCATTTAACCCTTTTAACCTGACCGGGTCTCCTAGCTTGTAGCACCGTGCCCAGTGTTACATAGCCAGCTATATTTCAAGCAGCATTGCTTCAATATGGAGCTATTGGCTTTTTTAAACAGCCCAACAGAAACTCTGAGAATTTTGGTTTAATTGAGTTTGTTTGTGTTAGAACAGAATAGATTTCATGCCCACTTGCTAATTGTCCCGTTGTTTTCCTCCTCTCAACTTGTGAATTATTCAAAAGTTCATTTACAACCGTGATGCTTTCGGTGCATACGGAATTCAAGAAGAAGTGAGGGAATGGAGGAGAAATGGCAGACAATTCAGGCTACCCTCTACTCTTCGGGAAGAGGGGAATCAAGTTCATCGTTCTCTCGAGGACCCTTATCAGGAAAAGGGCACTTTTAATCAAACGCCGCAGTGGATGTACCTGACCAAAACCGCACACACTTGTAGGGTTCTCTTCGTTAATGGCTACCATCAATACTAAATACCCTGAGCCCACTTGACAGACAAAGGTTCCCATTACAGCGTAATGGCAAAAAGCCGGTGTTTAGCCATAGCTTAGCTTCAGTGTTCCACTTAGACTACCATCTCCAACCTCGATCCGGCATAACTTACAACTGCTTCACTGCCCCTGACACGCCTACCCTGCCATCCAACCTCCCCTCGTTCTCCCATTATCCTCTGTACTGTGTCTGCCAACAGCGATTGACCCGAGACAACCCTGGCTTCAGCGACAACCCTGTAACTCTGACCTGGAAGCTAATATAACATGCCTACTCCTGAAAGACCCAATGAATTATGAAGCAGTGGGACTTGCTGTGTCACAGGTTAGCTTGATGCTCTATCCTAAATCAGTCGTATTACAGAAACGCTCTACTGTGAATCACTTACACAGCAATACGACCTACGGGTCAGGGAGGATAACAAAAAGACTTGTTGGGAACTTTGGTCATTGGAAAAGAGTTGGGGAACGACATTGAACACAGAGATGTCCGTTCATTCGGCTTCCATGCTGCTTATCCTTTAGAGTCACGGGGGGGTATTTGAGCCTATCCCAGCGCTCTTTGGATGGAAGGCAGGAAACACCCCAGACAGGCATCCATCACAGGGCAGACATACATTTGCTCAGGGATGATTTAGCAGCTCCAACATCCTGGATGTGGGAGGAACTCTAGGTCTTTCATGCCGTAAGGTTAGAGCGCTAGCCGCTGGGCTACTGTGCCGACCCAAACAGAGATGGGGGATGTGTGGCTGAAATCTGCATATGGTGTAGTTTGTTCTTTTGGTGTCAGCTGAAGAGAGGAGACCTGATTTTAGTTTACTGAGTTCTGGTTCCAGAATGCAGTCCAGGGATGTAAAGCAGGGACCCTTAAACCTCGGTGTCAAAGCCAAACATCTTCAGCAAGACCACGATCACCTGCTGTCCTCTCTGAGACTTCCATGTTCGCAGTGTCACTGATTGGTGAGATGTATACATATATAGACAAGTTGACTAGCTGAGCATCCCTCTTAGGGGTGGATAGGTTGGCAGGTTTGCAAGTATTGCAACCCAACTACTAATCCAACTACTAATCCAACTACTAATGCAAATATTTATTAATAATAATAATAATAATAATAATAATAATAATAATAATAATAATAATAATAATAAAGTCATTTCAAGGCATCTGACTTAAGTCTAAGTCAAGTCTCAAGTCATGGATACCAAGTCAAAGTTGAGTTTTTCATCAGTCTTAAGCAAGTCTCAAGGCCTTTAATTTGTGACTCAAGTCCAACTCAAGTCAAGTGATGTGACATGAGTCCCCCAAATCTGGTATACACATACATAGAACTAGCTGAGCACCATTAGTATCTATCTATCCATACTGCAAGAGAGAGAGAGAGAGAGACACAGACAGACAGACAGACAGACAGATAAATAGATAGATAGATAGATAGATAGATAGATAGATAGATAGATAGATAGATAGATAGATAGATAGATAGATAGATAGATAGGCAGATAGACAGACAGACAGGCAGACAGACAGACAGATAGACAGATAGATCGACAGATAGGTAGATAGATAGACAGACAGACAGATCAGATAGACAGATGGATAGATAGATAGATAGATAGATAGATAGATAGATAGATAGATAGATAGATAGATAGATAGATAGATAGATAGATAGATAGATAGATAGATAGATGGATGGATGGATGGATGGATGGATGGATGGACGGACAGACAGACAGACAGATACACACTTGGGTCTAAACCATACTTAAATCAGTAAATTCATTTTTATGGAGGGATACATAAAAAACATTCTAGGGCAAAACAGTCCCACATAAGGAGCTGAAGGTTTTTTTTTTTTTTAGGTCTTATATTTTCCCCACCTCCGTATTACTGCACCACCTCGCCTCATGCACACCAAGATGCCGAATCTGTGATCCACGCTTTCATGTCACTCTCTTTTCATTGGTATTCCTGTCAAACCCGTCCGCTCTCCGACTCCAGCCGCCAGTATTCCGCTGGCGTTCTGAAAGTCTGCTCACATCGCCCCGGTTCTTTATCAGTTAACTCTGGTTACCTTTCCCACTGCGCCTCCAGTTCAAACTCCTCCTGCTAACACACACATCCCTAGCAGCCCCCTATTTATAGCTAGCCCTGCTTCCTCACCCCCGCCTGCTGCCTGGCCTGCTCCTAAGTTCAGACTGGTCACAACTGCGGGGGAACATCTTTCAGGGTCATGACCTCCAACTCAAAGCCATGGAGCTCTACAGGAGCAGACTCTTTACTCTGTTTATAGCTCCACTGAAAGCCGTCCTCCATCCTCAGCCCCGTCAATCTCCTACAACACATTCATATTTTACATTCATGATTTTATGATGTAGGTTCTGAATAACTAAGATCAATACACACATATATAAAGCAATAGTACACTACCTGGCAACCCCAGCCCAGTGCTCATACCTGGCAACCCAACCCAGCGCTCATACCTAGAGAGAAGCAAAGGTCATTATAAGTGCAACACAAGTACATACACACTTAACCTACACATCTACCAGAGCTCACTCGCTTCAGGGCATTACGAAGAGATGGGTCTTCAGTCTGCGTTTGAAGACCGCGAGAGACTCCGCTGTTGGGAC
>JAMWET010002594.1:100000-102500 GCA_024036415.1 Prochilodus magdalenae
ATATGTATTATATGTACTGTGAATGTGTGAATGCATATCATGCATGCAGTTAAAGAACAAAAGAATGAATGAATGAATGAATGAATGAAAAATAGAATAGACTGAAAAGAAAAATGCACCATATGTGGCGTTAGTGTTAGAGTGTATATATGCCTCACGTATATTTATTCAGTAAATGTGTCAATGTCATATACTCTTGCCTTTAAAATTCAATGAGCCTGCTATTAATGCACTGTTACTGTGTTACTAATGTGCTATTACAATGTAAGTATGCTGTTATTAACTGTCTATTACAGTCTTACATATCTTCTCCTCACAGTCGCCATATTCCCTTTCTGCTAGTGCTTCAATTTAGCTCCCCTCAGACCACCTTCCGTTCTCATTCTCTCGCCTCCACCAGCCGCAGCGGAAAGGCTTCCACTTTGCAGCCTTGGCTCTTCTAAAGGTTCTGTCCTGATTGCATCTGGGGGCGGTCTCCCCCCTCCTCGTCTTCGTCAGGTCTGGCTTTCTCAGTGGGGTCTGGAGAGCTGTGACAGTGCCTATTGTGGACGGAGCTATACATACGGAATTGGACAGAACGCTTCGTACAATAACAGTCATCCAGCGCTCTGTGCTAGCACAGGAAGTCCCGTCCATCCCCGGCTGCCACTTCAGGCTAGCGTGGTCCTTTAGCTGACTCGGGACTCTAACCGTTTGGCTGCACGCCATTACCATTCATAATGCATATGATTTGAAGGATGATATTTAGCCGGGGGCGCGTGATGAGCAGCCAGTGTATGTGCGCCTGTGCCGAGCCCAGGAGGTGTTAGCTGAATCATAGAGCACAGCTGGCTGTGTGGCGGGAGGACAGGCAAGGTCAGGCTTGGCTTGAAGGGCAGGAGGCTAATAAAGTTCCCTTTCCGAACGGCCTTCCCGCTCGGGAAAGAAAGGGGACGGATAATGTCCGCACGTTACGGAGGAATGCCCTTCATTACAACTTTGACGTCTTATCTTCCTGGCTTATTTCTCTCTTCCCGTCCACTGAGCGAGCGGTGGTGGGCTTTTTTTCCCTTTCCTCTCTGTGCTTTTCTCTTTTTTCCGTGAGTCAGCTCTCCGTCCATCTCCTAGGCAACACCTAAATGGAAGAGCGGCTCTGGAGCTGCGGAGAAAGTTCTGGAAATGGTGTGACAAGTATGTGTTTTTGCCACGGCTCCTCTAAGCCCACGCATTCCAGGAACGGCTCGGTTGGTTGGATGGTGGATGGTACCCGGCTCTCCCTCTGGGAGAACAGATGAACCACCCGAGGCGTTCCTGTGTCAGCTTTATGTCTTTAATGCTAGTTCCCCCACCCTTCATCGTCATTCCCAGCTACGGCAGACATGATTCCGAAGATACCGTTTCACCTGTCGCCTTAATCCCTCCCTGAACACGTGGCCTTATCCCTCCCCCTAATGAGCAGATCAAAGAGATCTTGCCCACACCAGGAACGCTGGCTACTCGTCTCATTTCTCTGGCACACAGCCGCCTTGGCAGGCCGGCGTTTCCATGGAGAAGCGAGGTGCAGACCTGCCGTTGCATATTCAGGACCCTGGACAGCAGCCTCAGCACAAAGGCCCCCCCCACTCTCCAGAGAAGAATTACCCTCCTCCCTCCGCTGGGCTAAATTAGCTCATCAGGACCTGCTATATAAAGGCACATTCCGAGAGAAGGGAGAACCTGAGAGTGGGAGGGAAAGGGAGAGAGACAGGAAGAAGGTGTGCAGGGAATGAGGAGAGAGAGATTGATGAGGAGAGAGGGAGAAAGAGTAGGGAGGAAAGAAGGAAAACTGGAGAGGAGATTTGGAGGATGTAAGAAAGAGAGGAAGACAAAACACAGGAAGAAGAAAGAAAGGAGGGAGAGAAAGAGAGGGAGGGAGGGAAGGAGGAAAAAGAAAGGAAAGAAAAAGGGCAAGAAAGGAGAAAGGAAGGACCGAGAGAATGAGAGCAAAAGAATAAGGGGAAAAGGAGAAAAGGAAAGAGAAAGACAGATGAGAAAAGAAGAGGAAAGAAAGGAGCCATGAATAGAGAAAATAAGTAGAGAGGGAAAAGAAAGAAGAAGGGAGATAATAAGGAAAGGGAATATGGGGAAAGAAAGGGAGAGAAAGAACAAAAGAAAAAGAGATAAAAGAAATACATGATGGAGACAGAGAAGAAGAAGAGAGGAAGAGGATAGAGAGGAAAAGGTAAGAGGAAAGGAAGGAGAGAACATGAAAGAGAAGGAGGGGAAAAAGGGAAGAAAGATGAAAGGTGAAAGTGGAGACAGAAAAAAAAAAAGAGAGAGAAGGAGGAAACAAAGTGGACGAAGAAGAGAACACTGAAGTGAAGGAGATTTCAAAAACTTAAAGGAAGCAGAGAGTACGGGAAAAAAAAGAACAAAGGGAGGGAAGAGGAAACGGAAGAGAGGAAAGGAGGAGGGAGGGTGAAGAAGGAGAGAGAGTGAGGGAAAGAGGGAAAGAGAAGAGGAACATGAATAGGGAATGGGG
>JAMWET010002594.1:105000-132006 GCA_024036415.1 Prochilodus magdalenae
ACACACACACACTCACTCACACACTCACACACACTCTCACACACACACACGCACTCACACTCACATACACACACACACACACACGTACTCACACTCACACACACACTCACTCACACACTCACACACACTCTCACTCACACACACACACTCTCTCACTCACACACACGCTCTCACTCAAACACACACACACACACACACTCTCACTCACACACACACACTCTCACTCACACACACTCTCACTTACACACACACACACACACACACATACACACACACACACTCTCTCACTCACACACACTCTCACTCACACTCACACACACACACACACACACACACTCTCTCACTCACAAACACTCTCACTCACACTCACACACACACACACACACTCTCTCACTCACACATACACTCATACTCTCACACACACACACACACACACACATACACTCTCTCACTCACACACACACACACACACTTACACTCACACACACACACACACACGCGCACACACACACACACACTCTCACTCACACACATGCACTCACACACACGCACACACTCACTCACACAGTCACACACACTCTCACTCACACACGCACACACACACACGCACTCACACACACACACACACACACTCACACACCCGCTCTCACTCACACACACACACACGCTCTCACTCAAACACACACACGCACACACTCTCACTCACACACACACTCACTCACACACACTCACACACACACTCACTCACACACACTCTCACTCACACACAGGGGGAGGTCTTTCCGTTGCTTCCTGCCTCCGAGCTGCTTCCCTCTGCTTTTAATTATTCTCTGTTTAACAAGGAGAAAATTTACGCCCTCTTGAGTTCCAATTCCGTTCTTGCTCTTCCTCTCCGATTCCCTGTGCTTCCCCCCACCGACACCATCATTACTCATTGCCCTTTCTCAGTGTGAGGCCAGGTCTCAGGCCGAGCTTAATTTAATAAGTCCGAGATCACCACTTTGGAGAAAGTGGAGGTGCTGGGCTTCCTGTGTATCTCTGCTTTTCCTCCCCACCGTTCCGATCATCGTGGAAAATCAAGTGTTCCTTATTTAAGTACCAGAGTTTCGCATTTTGTTTGCTCTGGCCACGACCACTGCCTCCTATTCAGCCTATAGCAGTTTAACCTCACCAGTCACCTTCACACTGGAGCTGCTCCTGCAGAAGAGTCACTAAGCTGGAAGATGAGTAAGAACAGTTTTCCACCTAATGATGTTGGTGTGATTGCATGCACCAGAAAATAAACCACTAAAGCTAGCCACTAGGCCAGTAGATCCATCAAAGTCTGATCTTCACAACACGTGTTAGTGGAAGCGCATCATGGCATAAACAAAGCGGACTTCTGAGGAACCTCAGAACAAGAGCTGTTATTGCTCATCAGGCTTGTAAAGGTTACAGAGCCATCTTTAAAGAGTTTGGACTCCACCATCCTCAGTCAGACAGATTGTGTACAATGGTGGAGAGTCAAGAGCATTACTTCTCCAGGAGTGGTCCTTCAACAAACATCATACCGGGAGCAAGACGCGTATGAGTCCGCCAGGAACCCATCTACCACTTTGGCAAAGGCTCATGAGTCAACAAAGACTGCAGTGGTGTCGTACCAGACTGTCATGGAGTGCCTCAGAATGGCAGGGGGTCATCTTCAGTGACGAGTCCCACTTTAGTCTCGGTGAAGATGACCACCAGACCCGTGTGTGGAGGCACCGTGGTCAGCACCGAGATGAACGGTTTGTCATCACACGTCCAGAAGGCCTGGTGTCACTCCACCTCCACCCCTACTGCACCATCTGCAGGAACTGTGTGAGGATGTTTAAGCTGCATGGGATGGATTATCACAGGGCACCATTAGCAACCTCTACAGCTCCATACCGAGACGTCTGGGTTAGCAAACATGGCGGCCCGACGCCATACTGAGAGACAGACTTCTGTATGTGTAGCTCAGTAAATATTGATCATATCAGTCCAAATGTATCATCAGTTATTGATCCTGGTCTCCTTTATCCTCCTTCCCAACAGCACCGCACCCCCACACCTCCTTCTGGGTCCATATATATGAGTCTTAAAGGCACAGTATCAAAAACAGCCTTACTGATATCAGATTGAGAGGTAGAAAAAAGGTCATGTAAAAAAATCCATAATTCCATGACTCCCAACCAAAGTAGCAGAAAACCACACACAGTAAATGAATGACACACAGAACAGACTGCAGGCCCTTTCAGTCATTCCCATAATCAGCTTCTCAGATATCCGTCATGAGCCTGAGCGTGATGGAAGTGCGACGGGTATAGGACACGTTTCCGAACGTATCCTTTGCATCCTCCGTCCCGTTTCTCATTTACGGGCTCATGCTCCTAATAGGGTCTGCTGAAGGCTCCGCGCGTAAATGTCAACTGTCTTTTTGGGTCTCCGTGCGGGGGCTGCGCGTTCTCACTAAACCATCTGCTTCCGCACCTGACCTTTCCTTTAATTGCTCAAATTGAAATCAAATGAAACACAGGCCTCCAAAGTCCCTTCTGTCCGGGAGCGATCGGCACGAAACAAATGTTATTCGCCGTGACAATGCGGCGGAAGAGCGAAGAGGATGGAGAGAGCGAGAAAGAGAGAGAGACAGACACACATAAAGACACACACAGACTGAGTGGGTGGGGGGCAACTGAACCCAGCTGCTGCCCACCTGTCTGGACACCTGGACACCTGCCCAATCAGCTTGAATTCTGTTAGCTGACGTGAGTCATTTACGTTTCTGTCCCTCTCTCTCTCTCTCTCTCTCTCGCTCTCTCTCTCTCTGTCTTCATTCGTTTACTCACACCGCTACTTTTGGACAAAATACTAATTACTGTTGCAGGAAAGAGGAAGAGAACCCGTCAGGCTTGGCGAACAGGACAGATGCTTGGGGAGGGAAAAGGGCAATCCAAGGGGACGGTCAAAAAAGTAGGCAGGGTCAAAACCGTGATGGCAACAACCACAAGCATGAGACGTCCATGAGCAGTGTGAGTACCCAACAAGGGTCAAAAGCCGGAGCGGTCCGAAACCCCAAAGAACTATGGGAAATCCAAAAGAGGACACTCGCTATGTCAATGACTAGATACAAGGTAGATGGCCATCTGCAATTGGTAGGTAGTGGTCATGTGACATCAAGAGTCAGTGAATCATGGGAGTTGCAGTTTGCAGGTTGGCTAGAACAGTCTTCCTCAAATCTGTTCCAGGAGACACCCTGGCCTGCCTTACCACACCCTCTGTAACTCTGAAAGGGCTTGTTAAGGAGCTGGTCAGGTTGTTGAGTTGAATCAGGTGTGTTGGGAGCAGGGAAAGCACTAAAATGTTCAGGACCAGTGTTAAGAAGCACTGGGTCAGAGTCATTGGAAGACGGGTAGCTCCCTTTTGGAATTAGTGGCGCTTGTGTGTTGAGTATTAATAAACTGGGGTCAGTTTGTTACCCAATTATAGACAGTTGGGCTCTCCATGTCTTGAGCATGCTGAGGAACATCCACAGTACTTCAGCACTTCTGGGACGTCCTGCCTGCACAGCATCTCCATAGGGTTAAGAACAGGACTCAATGATGTCCATTCCAAAATGCCAAACTGGTGTGCTTTGGGTCATTCGTCTTGTTGGATCACTCAACGTCTCTTCAGGTTGAGGTCACGGACTGCTGCTCCTATGGGCCTTTGAAGTCACTGATCTCTCAATGACTGCGAGGTGTCCAGGTCCCAAGACAGCAAAGCAGCCCCAAACCGAGTCACTCCCTCCACCATGCTTCACAGTTGGGATGAGGTTATGTCTCCAAACATAGCATTGTGTATTCCATAGAACATTGACCCACCCACTCCTGAGGAGAGTCCTGAGTCCTCCCTTAGTGTATCTAATCATGGACTGACCTACTCACAGCCCTTTGTAGGCTTGACTTCTGAGCTCCTCTGAAAGTTGGTCATGGTTCACACTGACCTTTCTTAAGATGACAGGTTTCTCAGGAACCAGGCTTCAAAGTAGCACAAAGCAGAACACTGCTCAGGTAGTTGTCCTGAGTAGTATGAAACATGTGACCAAGATATCCATGCGTCAAGATAATCCAGTATGGGGTGTCTGAGCTATCTCTGTGATTTGCCGCATCCCAAAATGCAATGTGGCCATTTCAGGTGGTCATAGGGGCACCTGTGGGCTGGAGGTTAGGGAACCAGGCTTGTGATTAGAAGCTTTGCTGGTTCGGTTCCTTGAAGTGACTGGACACCACTGAAGTGGCCTTGACCAAGGTACCTAACCCCCAACTGCTCCCTGGGCGCTGTGAATAGGGCTGCCCACTACTCTGGGCAGGTGTGGTCACTGCCCCCTAGTGTTCACTGAAAAGATGGGTTAAATGCAGTAGATGAATTCCTAGGTGTGCAAACACAACTATAATAGCCTACATTCTAAATATGACCTTTGACATAACTGCTTGGATGCGATACATTTCCTGGTTCTCACTTTCATCAGTTCCTGTTAGCAGGTAGCTTGGTTTCCGTGGCGCTGGAAACGTTGGCTGTGTACCTTAGTCCCACAACTCCACACATCTAACCGCCACACCTGGGATTTCATCAATTTCCCACCAAGTACATGTCAAGATCATAACGGATCCGGTAAATCCGAATAGGAGAGGGTCCTAGTTTTAGAGTAAATGGCGACGTTCATCTCTGCAGCCCAGAGTGACGTTTATGAGACTCCTGTGGGTCCGTTCCCGCTCAGAGGTGCTTCTGTACCCTGCTGCCGTTTGCTTTGTAATAACTTTCCAAAGCCCAAGACTCAAGGATCTGTTTGTTCAAGAGCATCCACACAGCTTGGAGCAATATTAACAGCCGGGATAAGCAGGAAGAGGGCCGCAGTCGGCTTTGTATCGAAATTTCCTTTCTACCTGAAACGGCGCCCAGGCAGCAGAATGGAACTCCAGCACAATTGGAGGTGGAACAGAATAGCTGAATGAGAAGTCTCGAGGTTCACCGACATTGCAAAAGCAGCCTGATCTAACAAAGCGCTGCAGCCGCAGATAGAAACTCATCTGTCGATCAAGGCTGGCAGCTGATGTCTTGGATTAGCCCTGTACTTGGATTAGCCCTGACCTGGCACTCAGCCTCACCTAACATGCACCTAACACCAAACATGTATATCCACTTTTGTCCAATTTTATGCATCATTTGAACACATCAGCTGCTGTTTACAGTGAGTGAGAATCTCATGATGAACGGCCCAACAGAAATGGCCCAAAAGTGTTTGGAAAGATGTCTGGTTCCATTGACTTCCATTAAAGTTAAATGGGGTTTTGGCCTCTCCTGTAAAGCTGCCATTTTGGAGATGCTTGTTTGTCTTTGGGCGGTGATGATATGTATGAGCTTTGGGTATTTACCAATCGAAGGAGATGGCAGATACGAGCAGTGGAAATGAGTTTTCCTTACAGGGTGGCAGGCCACACTTTACTGGACAGGATGAGGAGGTCTTTCATCCGGGAGGAGCTCAAAGTAGAGCTGCTACTCCGTCACATTCAGTCGAGCTAGTTCAGGCAGTCCAGGCATCTGACTTGAATGTCACCTGGGCCTCCCGGTGGAGGTTTACCATCATGTCATGAGGAAGTTCCCTTATCACTGTCTGAGCTCTGAGGATGGTCCCTCATCACTGTCTGAGATACAAGGAAGGTCTACATTACTGCCTAAGATATGAGGAGGGTCTTCATCACTGCTTTAGATACGAGGAAGGTTCCTCATCACTGTCTGAGGTACGAGGAAGGTCTACGTCACTGTCTAAGATACAAGAAAGGTCTACGTCATTGTCTGAGATACGAAGAAGGTCTACATCACTGTCTGAGATATGAAGAAGGTTTACATCACTGTCTGAGATATGAGGAAGGTCTACATCACTGTTTAAGATATGAAGAAGGTCTACATCACTGTCTAAGATATGAGGAGGGTCTTCATCACTGCTTTGGATACGAGGAAGTTTCCTCATCACTGTCTGAGGTACGAGGAAGGTCTACATCACTGTCTGAGATACGAGGAAGGTCAACATCACTGTTTAAGATACGAAGAAGGTTAACGTCACTGTCTGAGATACGAGGAGGGTCTTCATCACTGCTTTAGATACAAGGAAGTTTCCTCATCACTGTCTGAGATACGAGGAAGGCCTACGTCACTGCCTGAGATACGAGGAAGGTCTACGTCACTGTCTGAGATATGAGGAAGGTCTACATCACTGCCAGAGATACAAGGATGGTCTACATAATTGCTTTAGATACGAGGAAGGTCTGTGTCACTGTCTGAGATACGAGGATGGTCTATGTCACTGTCTGAGATACGAGGATGGTCTGTGTCACTGTCTGAGATACGAGGAAGGTCTACGTCACTGTCTGAGATATGAAGAAGGTCTACATCACTGAGATACAAGAAAAGTCTACATCACAGTCTAAGATACGAGGAAGGTCTACATCACTATCTGAGATACGAGGAAGGTCTACATCACTGTCTGAGATATGAGGAAGGTCTACGTCACTGTCTGAGATAAGAGGAAGGTCTACGTCACTGTCTGAGATAAGAGGAAGGTCTACGTCACTGTCTGAGATACCCAAGATTCAAGAAATGTCCTCATTAACACTTGTGAAGCATCTTACCTTCATGTTTTAGAACAAGCTAACAGTATGTGTTGGTACCTGCTTTATTGTTATTGTCTGTTCCTCCTAATGTGTTCAGAGTGTTAATAGGGCCTGTGCAGTCGATCTTCAACAGAAAGAGCCAATGCAATGTCTTTTTATGGTGTGTGCATATCTAACATTATAACATAGCAAATATAGGCCGAGCTACAAAGTCAGCTGTCAGCAGGTGTTACATCAACCTGGCACTAAAGCTGAGTAAAGCAGGCCTCATTAGAATGGGCCATAGAAGGCTTCTGACCTACAGTGAAGTGTTGACAACTAGTCCAACGAAAAGCAACAGTACAAGAGCTGCTGCTGGCAGCACAGGGCAAACCGGGACAGAACAGATGATTGAACACACACTGTCTTTAAAAGGACTCAAATAACTGAGAGAAGATATAGATATGAACCGGACTATACCAGAAACATATCTACCACATAGTGTAACGAGGGCTGCCCAGACACAGGGATAGGATCCATTCAGGTAGGCTTTATTCACAGAACATCCAGAAATGTAAAAACACAAAAGGGTCCAAAAAGATATAACGGCCAGAAGTTCTCAAAAAAACAAAGTAGAAGTCTCTAAAATTCAAAAGCCCAGAAGATATTCAAATGTCACAAAAAAACCCCCACAAAGACCAAGAAAATAAAAAAGCAAACCTCAAAAAAAACAATGGGAAAACATTCTGGACACCGGGATTATTCAAGGAATTCTGGAACTGAGGCTCATTACCAAAAACAGTACGGTGGTTAACGTTCCACAAACACTTAGGGAGGGGAAGGCCATTTAAAGGGAAGGATAATTAGTTGGGATGGGGAGCAGGTGGGAGAGGGGGCAGGTGTGGGAGGGGCTAGGTGATCCTCAGAATTCCAGCGAGTTCGACCTCTGGTGGTTGGCGTGAGAAGTGTCCCAAGAGTGCCTATCCTGGGACGACCGGACACATAGAATGCCTTTTAATAGCACTGGCTGTGTCTCAACTGTGTGGTGTAGCTTAGCGGGTAACACCGCTACCCAGGGTTCCACCTCTACATGTGGGAGACTGGAGTTCGAATCCTGGTCTGGGTGACTATGCTGTGCTACACCAATAAGAGTCCTTGGGCAAGGCTCCTAACACTACACTGGCCTACCTGTTAACCTTGTACGTCAATCTGGATAAAAGTGTCAGCTAAAATGCCATAAATGTAAAATTCTACAACTTCTTGTAGAATGAGTTTGGCAGACTGGGACACACATCATCTTTGGATGTCACTGTGTTTCGATGATGAATATAGATTGATATGTATGTATATATACACATCAACAAAAGTGTGGGGGTGCGGTGCTGTTGGGAAGGAAGATAAAGGTGACCAGGATCAATAACTGATGATACATTTAGACTGATATGATCAATATTTATTGAGCTACACATACAGAAGTCTGTCTCTCAGTATGGCGTCGGGCCGCCATGTTTGCTAATGCATCATCCCAGACGTCTCGGTATGGATCTGTAGAGGTTCCTAATGGTGTCCTGTGATAACCCATCCCATGCAGCTTAAATATCTTCACACAGTTCCTGCAGATGGTGCGGTAGGGGTGGAGATGGAGTGACACCAGGCCCTCTGGATGTGTGACAGCAAACCGTTCATCTTGGTGCCGACCACGGTGCCTCCACACACGGATTCGTTGGTCGTCTCCACCAAGACTAAAGCGGGACTCGTCACTGAAGATGACCCGCTGCCATTCTGGTCACTCCAAGACAGTCTGGTACGACACCATTGCAGACTTTGGTGACGGTGACATGGTGTTAAGGACAGTGTATATAATAACATACACTATTCACTATTACATGTGCAATTAGGATGCACCCACTGTTTCTGTTCCACTGTTTGAAGGCCCAATCAAACACCTCCAAACATCATCTAATAGCCTTTATAGGCTGGAAAGGTGGACTGGGGGTCAGAGAAATAGCCCTGAGCCATGCACTTCCAAACGTTTAGCCAAATTTCAACAAGACTATTTTCATCTTGGCACTAAAGGACAAACCGAGACCCTGAGCCCTGCAGTGTTTTAACCACTGTCTGCCGGAGTACACCTGATCCAGCCCATCAGGTAATTATCAAGCACTTCATGAGGTGTGCAGGCAGGAAATACATGAGACCCTGCAGGGCAGTGGGACTAATAACCACTGGTGACGTAACTGTGTGTACAGTATAACTGTATTTTGTTAATGATGTTAATGGGTTATTCCAAAAAGGCACATTATGTGTATCTGTATTCAAAAGCCTAACCACTTCAAATGACATGGTCAAATTACATTTGGGTTATCCATCCAGCGATAGTAAATGAACACAGTGCAGGGAACATACTTTAATATGACTTTTTTAAAATGTACATTATTGTTTACTGGGTTTAACATACTTGGGAGAGGGGTGGGGTAGATATAATGCTAGCCTTCCTGGCAAAACAAAAGTAGGCATGTAACCTTCTCAAGATGTAGCTCACCAATCAAACAATGCGTCCCCTTGCATGTTTAAGGTGGTAGTAACTTCAGGCTCCTGCAGATGGCGCTGCACAAGGATGATGGGACTTTAAATTCCAGATCCATAGATGAAGAAGAGGTGCTACAGTGCAGTGAATGTCTCCAAAACGGTTCCAGAGCAGATGTTAATGATTGGCTAAAAGGAGTGACTGAGCATTTAGGCGTATCATAGTGTGAAGGAAGTAGCTGAATCTGCAGGTGTATGGAAGCGTACGGTCATACGGGTCTACCAGCAGTCTACAGGAAACACTCCTCAAAATTGTGCCAGGGAAGGCTTCCATCAAATCTTGCCCAACTGACCAATTCTATGATGGAAGAGCGTCTGAACATTGATGTGGCCTACATCCAGGAACATACCCAGTCCACAGTACTTATTGGTGCTCATGGGGGTATTTTGATCGTTCGCATGTCCCGCATGTGGCATCACTGGCCTGAAAGGGTTGATAATGGATATGCATTAGATTCTATGCAAAATATTATGTATATATACACAAGTGCTCTGGAAAATGCTTATTGCATTCTAGTAGCTGCTTAATTAACAGTTACTGGCTTTATAAAGCTTAAGGAGAGCATTGCCCCCTCCAACCCCACCCCACTGAGGCGCTATCCATAGACGGTCAATTGCCATGACCATATTAACAGTGCAATTCGTAATTAATCTGTCAGTTTGCACATATAGTCACACCAGACTTAGTTTCTACACAGTATACATTTGTTGGATAGCTGGTCGCGTTGGCTTTGATGTTAATCTAGTACGACCTCCAGCCCACTTACCACACTCCTGTAGTCTCGCGCACTGTTTCCGGTGCCCCCTCTTTCGGCTGCTGGCTTCAGGCGAGGCCGCGATCTGGGGGGCTGGTTGCCGTAGCAGACCGAAACTGCATAGCGTCTCTCGTAGCTCATCGTTTATGGTGTTATTTGATTGATTCCGGTAGTATAGCAGTGTCTGACGGTCGTATACATGGACACCAGTTGTTCTAATGTCCATGTTCCAAAGAAGTTGAAAAAAAAGACACTTGTAAATAAACAAAAAGCACCTTTTGTATCTGGAGCAGCCGCGGCAAGCTACAGCTGCGTCGCCATCTTGGATCGCCAGTTGGATCGCCAGCAGGACTTACATTTTTCGCAAAGGGATCTGAGTCCTGGCAAAGGGTTATCATCAGGCGTATATCTGTAGGTTAAAGGTCAAACCCCTTCAGGCTATTATTGGTTAGGGGAGTTGATCATCTGGTGAACCAACACCAACATACCTAGCTCCAGGACTGCACCCCTCGTAAATGATTTTTAAGGGAGATGCAACAGGCTATACAAACTGTGTCCAGGTACTGTTTTCGGACAAGAGCTGTTTCCTGGTTCTACCTTCTGTGTAATCAACTCCACATTGTAGTGTTCCAGAGCACTACCCAAGCAGCCCAAAGATCCTCATGCCATGAATAAGTCTCTGGTACATTCACCCAAACACCTATACTCACCACATGGCCTCACCATGCAGGTGCAGGGCTGTCATAGCGAGCAAAAGACAGGCAATTAAAGCTCTCTGCTATCTCAGACTGTATTAACTTCGTAATTACAGTATTACAGTCCCGCCATCTCTCACGGCTTCCAACTGACAGAGGTAGAACTACAAAGGCCTTACCACTGTACAGGTAATAATTACAGGCTGTACCATCCCCGCACCGTACATTAGCTCTAACGCAGCCCCTATAAATAATTGGACAGTTTTATTGTTTTGGCTCTTTACTCTGGCACACTGGATCAGGAATGTGGAGAGTATCAGCTCTAATGAGAGACTATATACATCTATTGTATGAGAAGCACATGATCTAGTAACACACGCCGTCATAAAGCTGATTCAGGGAAATGCTAACTGAAGTAACTTCAGGCTCCTGCAGATGGCGCTGCACAAGGATGATGGGGCTATAAACATCTGTGGGGTGTGAGCGATGGGATCCATAGATTGAGAAGAGGTGCTACAGTGCAGGGAATGTCTCGTTCCATGTGTGGAAAATGGCTCCAGAGCAGATGTTAATGATTGGCTAAAAGGAGTGACTGAGCATTTGGGCGTGGCCAAAAACCATAGTGTGAAGGAAGCAGCTGAATCTGCAGGTGTATGGAAGCGTACGGTCATACGGGTCTACCAGCAGTGCCTGAAATCCCAGTCTACAGCCTCTACAGAATTGTTGCAGGGAAGGCATCCATCAAATCTGGACCAACTGCGTAATTCTTTGATGTAAGAGCGTCTGAACACTGATGTGGCCTACATCCAGAAACTTGTCCGGTCCATGCCAAATCCAGTCACAGCTGTTATTGGTGCTGGTCGAGGTACTACACGCTATTAGGTACGTTTCACCCACAGGTGACTAATTTGATGTCTGGTGAGATAATAATCTCGTTCCTATATTTGGATGTTGGTCTTCATCTCTAAAATCCCATACATATCTGTGGGAAAGTATCAAGGAAAATCCAGGAACCCAAGACTCCAAATGCTAGAAGGAAACCAGAATATTGGTGTGTAGTTAGTAATGAATGACATACAGTAAGCATCTTGACTCAGCAGATTTAAAAAGCTGTCTAAAATATTTGGTTTTATTATTATTATTATTATTATTATTATACAATTCTTTATTTTTTGATTGATTAAAAGCAAATAGCCAGTATAGGCAACTTTAGCTACTAGCAAGCTCCAAGTAACTAGCTTAGCTAGCTAAACACTGTGATGGTAGGGTTTATTTACACAAAGGCTCGTGTTATTTAGTCTATTCCCACATGTTGTGTCTGTATTATCATCGTTGTGGTGTCTTGCTGTAAACCAGCCAATCAGAGCAGAACTAGATTACTCATGAGCTCACCCAATAAGGGGAAACAGCTTGTTTCATTCTAGGGCCTGACCGTAGAGTCTGAATGCGGTGTACTTTTGAGATTACCAATGGCAAAGAAACTGGGGAACCATAGAAGACCACGTTCATGTTAGACTGACGGAACACCTGCTTAACCCTTCCCAGGACATTGGTCTAGATATATCAGAGAGTAGAACAGACTTCTGTCATTATAAAGCTCATAAAAAGCCTGTAAAGGTTCCAGGACAAAGCTTAATGGACACATGGGACAATGATGAACCTGAACCAGAGTGATGGACAGTGGAACCTGCAGAGAAATACAGGAATTACTTATGACCTAAAGCAAACCAGCTCAAAGCCTTAACCACCTCAGGAAACACAGCAATGAGCATGCCTTGGTCCCAGCCAACTCGTCTTTATTGATAACTTGGCTGCTGAAGTCAGTAAACAGAGATTTCTGAAGCTCTCAGAGAGCAAGGTGAAGCCTTTCCATGGAGGGACACTGACCTTGAACACACTACAAAACTACTAGCATGTTTCAAGGCCAAACGATTCAATGTCTTGCCCATATCAATCGCCCAAGACCGGAACCAAAATGAGCAGCTTTTGCCTGAAAAAAGCCCCTGGCTTCTACACTACCCTTTTTCCTACATGACTTACCCAATAGTGATGCAAGCTCACCCGACCAAAATAATAATAATAATAATAAAGAGCCAGCTTGTGTGTTTAAGGTGGTAGTACCTTCAGGCTCCTGCAGATGGCACTGCACGAGTATGATGAAGCTATAAATAGGCCAAACGCAGATGAGCTAACATCCCTGACTGTACATCTACAGGGTGGACCAACAGTAGGAGGAGTGTCTAATAGAGTGGACGGTGAGTGGACAGCAGCACTACAGTGTCTGATCCACTCACACCAGCCCAACATACAGTGACACACCAGCACCATCACCATTTCAGTGCCACTGCAGTGCTGAGAATGATCCACCACCCACATCATACCTGCTCTGTGGTGGTCCTGTGGGGGTCCTGACCATTGAAGAACAGGGTAATACAGTATACAGAGAAACAGATGGACTACAGTCTGTACCTGTAGAACTACAGAGTGTTCTATAGGGTCAGTGGAGCTGATAAGATGGACAGTGAGTGTAGATACCAGGAGATGGTTTAATGTTATGACTGGGCCACCGGAATACCACCCGAAGCAATACCAATAAGCTTTATCTATGGTATATACCAGCTTTCTCCAAGTCCAGGCCACTAAAAACACACCCTACAGTAGCAAAATTCAATTACTGACCTGTTCTACTGACCAAACCAACCCAGCCACTGAAGGTTCTCGCAGGCCGCCTATGGAGGAGATGCTCATCGGCGCTCATTGGTGCTCATTGGGAATATTAACAGCGGCATTATGCACAATGGCTCATAGTGGGTTGGAAGCAACCCCCGTTTCATCATCCATCTGCACTCAGCACTGTAAAACATAAACATGGGAACACCAAGGAACTGTGATGCCCCCAGCGCCGGGAGTCTCCCAACCTGGGAGCCCTGCGAATGAGGGGAGAGAGTGTTATATAGCGAACCACGCTGTGACATCTCACACAATTCAATTAACACAGAGCTAATTGCAAGCAATTTATTTCGAACAGCGTTCAATTAAAGCACTCCAACCGCATAAAATGACTCCCTCTCAGCTCTATGGAGCCTAATTTCATCTTTTAAACATCTCCGCCACCAAAGCACAAGGTGCTTCCGGATTCGGCTGTGCCTCCGACAGACTCCCCCCCTCACCCTCGCCACCCGTCGCGTCCCCAGAGGAAATCGTGAAATTAGGAGCTGCGTCGAGTCCTGAATGCTGATGCACCCCGCCAGAAAGGAAGCTCGTTCTGCATTTGCGCCACAAAGCGGCTGGTGTGTTTCCAAACATTTGTTCAGTTTGTTTTCTAGGAAGTTTCCGACGCCGAATGAACCTGCGCTAAATCCGAAGCAGTATGAATGGAGGGTGACGTGAACAAGCATTTGAATAAAGCACTGGGAGGTGGCTGTGTTTGGGGAAGCTGTGCTTTAATTGGACTGTAATTTGCTCTCGGAGCAGCAAATCTATTATTTTATTTCCCCACCCTAAGCTGAGGAAACCCACCCTTGACGCGCCTGGCTAATGGAAAACTGTAATTTTGCTTTCATTTCTGAACGACAGCTCATTTTGGGGGAAAATATGAAAACCTGGTGCAGGCTGTGTGCTCGTAAAAGGAGTGCAGGGGTTGATGGAGGATGAATATGAGGAACGCTTTTAGGCCTTAAGGGTCTGTATTGGCCCTTGATGGAATCATCATGCCTGTTAGTGTTAGTGGGAAGTCACTGGCCCCTTAGCAGAGTCTTTAGCCGGGGGCGAAGGTCCCTCTCAGTGAGGGGAGCCTCATAGCCACGACATAACATAGTTTAAATGGCCAGCCTAAGAATCCTTGTAGCCTGGAAAATGGCCTTGGTCAGGAGTTCGCCTGGGAGACCATGTAGCTGCGGCACAAGTGGCAAACTAAGGAACCTTCACAACTTGTAAAGAGTCTTTAGACGAGCATGGAGGCCCCTATTAGCCAGGGGAGCCTGGTAGCTATGACACAGGACAGCTCAAACGGCCAGCCTAAGAATCCTTGGAGCTTGGAAAATGGCCTTGGCCAGGGGGAACTTGGGGGACCATGTAGCTGCAGTGCAGCAGAGCTCCAGCAGGAGGCCTATGCAGCCTTGCCTGGCTCAAAGGGCCAACCCACAAAGCCTTGTTGCTTGGAAAGAGTCTAGCATGAAGGCCCCTCTCAGCCTGGGAAGCCTTTTAGCCATGACATAACATAGCTTAAACGGCTAGCCTAGGAATCCTTGTAGCCTGGAAAATTGCCTTGGCCAGGGGGAACCTGGGAGACCATGTAGCTGCAGTGCAGCAGAGCTCCAGCAGGAGGCCTAGGCAGCCTTGTAGCCACAGCGTAGCATGGATCAAATGGCCAACCCAGGAGGCCTCATAGCTTGGAAAGAGTCTTTAGATTAGCATGAAGGCCCTTATTCATTCTGGGAAGACACATATCTACAACACAGCACAGTTCAAATGGCCAGCCTAAGAATCCTTGTAGCCTGGAAAGTAGCCCTGGCCAGGGGGCGCCTGGGAGGCTTTGTAGCTGTGGTGCCTGGCTCAAAGGGCCAACCCACGAAGCTTGGTTGCTTGGAAAGAGTCTAGCATGAAGGCCCCTCTCAGCCTTTTAGCCATGACATAACCTAGCTTAAACGGCTAGCCTAAGAATCCTTGTAGCCTGGAAAGTGGCCTTGATCAGGGGGAAGCTGGGAAACCATGTAGCTGCAGTGCAGCAGAGCTCCAGCAGGAGGGCTAGGCAGCCTTGTAGCAGCAGCGTGGGCCAACCTACGAAGCCTCATAACTTGGAAAGAGTCTTTAGACAAGCATTAAGGTCCCGTATGTCTCATTAGCAGAGCCTTTATCAGTGGGGGAAGGTCCCTCTCAGTGTGGGAAGCCTGGAAAATGTCTTTACACACAGGTCCTGGTCCATCTCAGCCTGGGAGGACATATAACTGCAGAGCTGCATGGCTCAAATAGCCAATCTAGGACTATTTGTAATTTGGAAAGAGCCTTTAAACACAGTCCCTTTCAGCCCGGGAGCTGCATAGTACAGCAGAGCTCCGGCGGCTGGCCTTGGCAGCCTCGTAGCATCGGTGTAGCATAGCACAAACAGCCAACCTGGGAGTCCTTGTAACCTGGAAAGGGCTTTTGAACACAGATGAAGGTCCCGTTTAAGCCCAAAGAGGCAGCATAGCTCCAGTGTAGCAGAACTCCGGCAGCAGGCCAAGACAGCCTCGTAGCTGTAGTATAGAATAGCTCGAAGCCCAACCTGGGAATCCTCGAAGCATGGAAGGAGCATTTCAACATGGATGAAGGTCCCTCTCAGCCTGGGGGCCTGCATAGCTGCAGTAAAGCAGAGCTCCAGCGGTCAGCCTACGCAGCCTTGTAGCCTGGAAGGAGTCTTTGAACAGGGATGGAAGTCCCTCTCAACCTGGAAGGCCTTGTACAAACGGAGCACCGATCAAGCAGCTGAACTGGGGAACTGGTGTCACTCAAGTGGCCAGCCCGAGTGACCTCTGAGCCAAGGGGGCATTACCCAGCCTAGGCCGGTGTGCACACATACGCCAAATAAGAGTACTGCTGCAGAGGAGGGCACGTCTATGGCCCAAACGGAAAGAGCAGCTCACAGCTCTCCTGGTATGTGGAGTGTTTGCAGTGGCTGGCTGGGCAGTTGGAGGTTAGCTTAGCCGGGTGTGTGTAATGGATTGCGACTGCAGTGTGTGCTTGGGCAGCTGGGGGTTACTTGGAACAGTGTGTGTGTGGGTGTGTGTGTGTAGTGGGTATGAGGTCTGTGAGGGGCAGCATCTAGGGTCAGAGCCTTGCAGAGCCTGGAGTCAGCTGGGTAATGAACCATCCCGTACAGCTGGTACAGACCAGGCCAAGCCTCGAGTTAGACCAGCCAGAGAAAGGTCAGAGAGAGAGAGAGAGAGAGGGAGAGAGAGAGAGAGAGAGAGAGAGAGAGAGAGAGAAAGAGAGAGAGAGATACTATATAACTAGCAGGTGATGTTATTAGAGAGCCCATAAGCTATACTCCCTGAATGTATCTACATCTAGGTTCCATGTTTAACTCCATCAGCTCCACCTACCAGTTACAGGCTGTAGTGCCTCTGCTAGTGTTTCTCTCCATCCTACATTAGCACCCACAACTCTGTTTAAGGGTCAGGAGCCCCCCAGAGGAAACCTCATGTGACCCCTGGTGAAGGACTAGAGGATGACCTACCCAAACTATGTAGCAGCTGAGCTATCATCTCTGACTGGACAACTACTAGGTGGACCCCCAAGGTAGGAGTGCCTATTAGAGTGGACACAGTGATTGGACACAGTGTTGTTCCGCCTATGTCGTACCTTCTGGACCCTGGACTCCAGGACCCTGAATGACCCAGGAGGCCCAGATGATGAGTGAGTGTGTGATATATCCGTGGGGGGGGCCCAAGCAGGTGCCTGCCTTGCCTGGTGCCGGGCAGGTGTTAGTGTTAGTGTTAGAGTTCCTCTAACACTAACACACCACAGGGTCAATGTCACTGCAGTGCTGGGAATGATCCACCACCCACATCATACCTGCTCTGTGGTGGTCCTGTGGGGGTCCTGATCATTGAAGAACAGGGTAATAGAGTATATAGAGAAACAGATGGACTACAGTCTGTACCTGTAGAGCTACGGGGTGTCCTATATGGTAGGTGGAGCTGATAAGATGGACAGTGAGTGTAGATACGAGTAAGTGGTGGTGTCCTCCATGAGTCACCTTGTTAGTGCAGCACTATTGGCAGATGGCTGCACCACACAGGACTACATACACACAGGCCGTAACGGTGACTCTCCTTAACACCACGTCACCGTCACCAAAGACTGCAGTGGTGTTGTGCCAGACTGTCATGGAGCGACACTTGTTTGTTGTCACGCACCACACGTTTAGAAGGCCTGGTGTTACTCCACCTCCACCCCTACCGCACCATCTGCAGGAACTGTGTGAGGATGTTCAAGCTGCATGGGATGGATTATCACAGGACACCATTAGGAAGCTCTACAGCTCCATACCGAGACGTCTGGTATGTTGGGTTAGTAAACACAGAGGCCCGAACTCCATACTGAGAGACAGACTTCTGTATGTGTAGCTCAGTAAATATTGATCATATCCGTCTAAACTGATCATCAGTTATTGATTCTGGTCACCTTTATCTTCCTTCCCAACACCACCGCACTCCCACACTTGCCTTGAGTAAATCCTCACTGGTGGGTTTAATAGATATCTGGAGGTATTCAGTCAGAATCCATGGCCCTCTTCCTTTTCTACTCAGCACTGTGTTTTCCAGCTCCAACACACCTGATTTAACTCATAAGCTAATTAACAAGCCCAGAGCGAGCTGAATCAGGTGTGCTGAATCGAGGAAAATAAGAACAATGGAGAGGAACGCAAGAGTGAGATTTAATCTCGCACACTTTCCCGGTTTGAAATCTTTGGAGACCGTCGTCAGAGCACAAAGCTGTGTGAACTGCGACTAATGACTCTTTCTAATTGATTGGTCTATTATTATTATTAGTGTATTATTTGATTAATCGACTCAGCGAGCCTTTATGACTGTATTCAGTACCGTGCTGCAGTCCTTTCCTCTGTGCAACTAAGTTCACCACACAAAAACTGGAAGGTACCTGAGAGCCTACAACACTGTAGCACCAATAACAGCTGGGATTGGGTTTGGCATGGACTGGACTAGTGTCTGGCTGTAGGCCACATCAGTGTTCAGACTCTCTTACATCACACACTTGGTCTGTTGGGTCAGATTTGGTGGATGCCTTCCCTGGCACAATTCAGAGGAGAATTCCCTGTAGACTGGGATTTTAGCCACTGCTGGTAGAACCGTATGACCGTACGCTTCCATAACGCTCCAGTCAGAGGAACAGCCAGAGGAACAGCCAGAGGAACAGCCCGAGGAACAGCCAGATGAACAGTCAGAGGAACAGCCAGAGGAACAGCCAGAGGAACAGCCCGAGGAACAGCCAGATGAACAGTCAGAGGAACAGCCAGAGGAACAGCCCGAGGAACAGCCAGCATTCCGGACATAAACACAGGTTCGGAAACAGGAGCTATATAAAAGACTCACTGAGAACTAGACACTAGCCAACGAACAAAGGCAAGTGAGGGGCGTGCATGAGGGTGGAGCAGAAGGGAGCTACTGACCAAAACAACAGCACATGGCAGGTGTCATACAGTGTCAGAGACCACACAAGTCTATTAGGCATTACTGGTCTAACCAGCTCTGTACGGTTTGAGGCCAGTGGGTGGTGGAATTTGCACCATGCTAACTGAAAAGCGATACGCGTCCATGATGCGACTGTGGTAATTATCGCCTGATCAATAAAAGAGGTTGTTGTGCAAAGGAACGGGCTGTAGGCCGACGTAATTGGTTTCTCCTGGTGCGCCGCGTATTGGAAACAGGATCGAACAGCAAGAGGAACAGCCCGAGGAACAGTCAGAGGAACAGCCAGAGGAACAACCAGAGGAACAGCCCGAAGAACAGCCAGATGAACAGTCAGAGGAACAGCCAGAGGAACAGCACGAGGAACAGCCAGATGAACAGTCAGAGGAACAGCCAGAGGAACAGCACGAGGAACAGCCAGATGAACAGTCAGAGGAACAGTCAGAGGAACAGCCAGAGGAACAGCCAGACGCACAGTCAGAGGAACAGCCAGAGGAACAGTCAGAGGAACAGCCAGAGGAACAGCCAGCATTCCGGACATAAACACAGGTCCGGAAACAGGAGCTATATAAAAGACTCACTGAGGACTAGACACTAGCCAACGAACAAAGTCAAGTGGAGGGCGTGCATGAGGGCGGAGCAGAAGGGAGCTACTGACCAAAACAACAGCACATGGCAGGTGTCATACAGTGTCAGAGACCACACAAGTCTATTAGGCATTACTGGTCTAACCAGCTCTATACGGTTTGAGGCCAGTGGGTGGTGGAATTTGCACCATGCTAACTGGAAAGCGATACGCGTCCATGACTTGTTAGGTACATACAGGATCCAGTTGCGAACATCAGACGTGTGTCTGTTAAGTGCATTGATTAAACCGAACGCCTATCTGTTCCATCCAAAGTCAATTTTCCTCCCGACTGATTTCCTAGGAAGTCAGCCGGTAAGGTTGCATCTTGGCTATAGAATGTAATTGGTGGTCTAACTGATGCCTCAGATACACTAAAAATCCCATTAATTTGGGAATCTTTATCAGTGCCTGCTCACGTACTTCCTTATCTTTCCGGCTATAATACGTATAGCTGAGAAGCCTAGAACAGACCATCAACGCAAATGCATCTGATACGGCGGCCAGCAAGCCTCACAGCTGACGTGTTGATGAAATATGGCCAATCAGCAGTCCCGGTTATAAATTACACTGGTAGTGATAATCGCTGGTTGAGCGTGTTGGCGGGTGAAGGGTAAATAATCAATCTCATTAAACACAGCCAAACAGAAAGCCTGAATTACCAAGGGCCCCGGGGCTTACGCCCATGTAAGCTCGTCCATCATATCACCTTTGGTCCCATCAAACAGACTGCCAAACAACACTTCAGATATGCACCCTGGCAAAAGAACAGCTATAAGGCAGAGACGTATGTGATGACCTAGGATTCCCTTGAAGGCATCGCTTTGGTTGAGAACACTTAGAGCCTTTATAGAGCGGGAGAGAGGCAGCCATAGAGGAAGCACAGGGGTCCGCACTGACTGTCCGCTAACACAACGCAGCCATACAATGAGCCGCAGTAGGTGCCAAGGACGATCGATAACCCCCGTGCCACCAATCCGCTCCAGCTACTTTATGATGCGACTGTGGTAATTATCGCCTGATCAATAAAAGAGGTTGTTGTGCAAAGGAACGGGCTGTAGGCCTCCGTAATTGGTTTCTCCTGGTGCGCCGCGTATGCAGTTTCCCAGGAGGGGGTGTTGGGAGGACTCGTGTCTGACCGGCCCGAGATAAATAACCAAAAAGGTGAAGCTGGATAATTCAGATGTGGGGGGAGGGGTACATTTAACCTCCCCCACACTGCATCACTCATATAAATAACAAATGGTCATTTGCTTTTAAAGCAATCGGGTCCCTGAGAGCGTGTTCCTCCAGCCGTCTCGTCTAAATCAAAGCATATATTTGCTGTAAACCTTCCACCATCTTGAAAAGCCATTCATCTGGCCTGCAGGCCCAGGACTTAAAGTGAAAAATCTAATTACAGACTTGTGTATGGGGTTTCTGACACGGCATCACATACTGCTGGACTCTATTAAACACCTCATGGGCAAAAACGATAGCAGCGCTTTGAACTTTGGATTCTTTCCGGACTTCGGTCCACGTTTTTACGTAGCTTGCTGAAGCGGCTACGTAAGTCATCGCAGCAGGATGTAGTTGCGAGTTTCTATTAAAGTCCATGAAGACAGAGCCCAGCAGAGAAAACAAGGGAAGAACGGAAGCAACTAGAAACTAAGAACCAAACTGAGAAAAAGTAACAAAGAGACAAAAACTTAGATCAGGAACAAAACCAAGGGGCTTAAATACATTGGGTGAACACAGAACAGGGCTGGGAGACTGGGGGAACAGCTGGAAAGGGTTAACAGCCATAAGAATGAACAGAAAGAACGGGGAACAGCCATGAGAATGAACAGACATAGGGGGGAACAGTTACGAGAATGAACAGCCAGAAGGTGGAACAGCCATGAGAATGAACAGCCGGAAGGGGGAACAGCCGTACGAATGAACAGCCATAAAAATGACCAGCCAAAAAGGGGAACAGCCATGAGAATTAACATCCATGAGAATGAACAGCCATGAGAATGAACAGTCACAAGAATGAACACACCGAAGGGGGAACAGCCATGAAAGTGAACAGCCATGAGAGTTAACAGTCATAAGGGGAAACAGCCACAAGAATGAACAGCCAGAAGGTGGAACAGCCATGAGAATGAACAGCCGGAAGGGGGAACAGCCATAAGAATGAACAGCCATAAAAATGACCAGCCAGGAGGGGGGACAGCCATGAGAATTAACATCCATGAGAATTAACAGCCATGAGAATGAACAGTCATAAGAATAAACAGACAGAAGGGTGAACAGCCATGAGAATGAACAGCCATGAGAGTGAACAGCCATAAGGGGGAACAGCCACGAGAATGAACAGCCAGAAGGTGGAACAGCCCTGAGAATGAACAGCCATAAGGGGGAACAGCCACAAGAATGAGCAGCCAGAAGGTGGAACAGCCATGAGAATGAACAGCCAGAAGGGGGAACAACCATAAGAATTAACAGCCAAAAAAATGACCAGCCAGAAGGGGGAACAGCCATGAGAATTAACAGCCATGAGAATTAACAGCCATGAGAATGAACAGTCATAAGAATAAACAGACAGAAGGGGGAACAGCCATTAGAATGAACAGCCATGAGAGTGAACAGCCATAAGGGGGAACAGCCACGAGAATGAACAGCCAGAAGGTGGAACAGCCATGAGAATGAACAGCCAGAAGGGGGAACAGCCATAAGAATAAACAGCCATAAAAATGACCAGCCAGAAGTGGGAACAGCCACGAGAATGAACAGCCATAAGGGGGAACGGCCACGAGAATGAACAGCCAGAAGGTGGAACAGCCATGAGAATGAACAGCCAGAAGGGGGAACAGCCATGAGAATGAACAGCCATAAAAATGAACAGCCAGAAGGGGGAACAGCCATGAGAATTAACAGCCATGAGAATGAACAGTCATAAGAATAAACAGACAGAAGGGGGAACAGCCATTAGAATGAACAGCCATGAGAGTGAACAGCCATAAGTGGGAACAGCCACGAGAATGAACAGCCAGAAGGTGGAACAGCCATAAAAATGACCAGCCAGAAGGGGGAACAGCCATGAGAATTAACATCCATGAGAATTAACAACCATGAGAATGAACAGTCATAAGAATAAACAGACAGAAGGGGGAACAGCCATGAGAATGAACAGCCATAAAGGGGAACAGCCATGAGAATGAACAGACATGAGAATTAACAGCCATAAGGGGGAACAGCCAAAAGGTGGAACAGCCATGACAATGAAAAGCTATAAGGGGGAACAGCTATGAGAATGAACACCTGGAAGGGGGAACAGTCATGAGAATGAACGCCCGGAAGGGGGAACAGCCATAAAAATGACCAGCCATAAGAATGAACAGTCAAAAGGGGGAACAGCCATGAGAATGAGCGACTAGAAGGGGGAACAGCCATGAGAATAAACAGCCATAAGAATGAACAGACAGAAGAGGGAACAGCCATGAGAATAAACAGCCATAAGAATGAACAGACAGAAGGGGGAACAGCCATGAGAATGAACAGCCATAAGGGGGAACAGTCCAGTCGAGTGGCTTTTATTGTCATAACAGCTCTGTACGAGTACACAGGGAAATTAAATTAAGTTTTTTCCAGAGCAAGGGCGCCACATGGAACAAAACGAGAACATAAAACAATACAGTACAGGACCGACTGCAGGAAGTGCAACGTGCAAGACAGTACAATAAATAAGACTCATCTTTTTTATTCAGCCAGAAAATTAAGACAAAAAAAAACAGGGCTGGAAACACAAGGTACATAAAAGCATGCAGGGAACAGGGACTCATGCCAAAGGGTAGGGATAATGAACAGAATCTGGAGAAAGGTGTGCATGAGGGTAGAGCAGGGAAGAGCAAAAACGAAAGCACATGGCAAGGAACAACAATGTAGAGACAAAGCATCAGAGGTGGAGACTGTGGCAGAGATGAAGCAAGTCAATTAGATATTGCTTTACTTAACAACTAGGTGAGTGGCTGTTGGGATTTGATGCTCCTAACTGGAAAGCTGTACACCTCCATGACATGTTAGCTACATTAGCCTAGAAGATCCAGTAATGAACCAGGCTCAGTCATGCATATTTCTCTGTATCCTCTATTATATCCGGTGGACTCGACCCTTACTCTCTCAGGAGGCCCCCAGGTGCTCCAGTTTCTTGTTCTCCTGACTGGTCTTCCTCTCCAGCACCAGAAGTTTGGCTTGTCCTCTATCTTACTATGTTCAGTCATGTCACTCCACTGCTGCGCTTCCTTCACCGCCTTCCAGTAGCTGCTCACTAGAGGTTTAAAACCCTCATGCTTGCCTACAAAGCCAAGAATGGACCAGAACTTCCTGAAGTCATGGCAACCGCTATCAAGACTCTGTCCGGGCATCCGGATGGTGGTATGATCTTTCACTAGCTGGCCAAAACTGAGGTATGGGCACTGGTCAGGTATTGCTAGGTATTGCTCTTATGCTGTAACTCTTTATCGTCTTTCTAGAAATCTAGGTATTACACTTCTGCTGTATTAAAGTTGGTATTTGACTTCTAGGAATCAGCACAGGCCAGGTATTACCAGGTATTACACTTCTGCTGTATTAAAGTTGGTATTTGACTTCTAGGAATCAGCACAGGCCAGGTATTACCAGGTATTACACTTCTGCTGTATTAAAGTTGGTATTTGACTTCTAGGAATCAGCACAGGCCAGGTATTACCAGGTATTACACTTCTGCTGTATTAAAGTTGGTATTTGACTTCTAGGAATCAGCACAGGCCAGGTATTACCAGGTATTACACTTCTGCTGTATTAAAGTTGGTATTTGACTTCTAGGAATCAGCACAGGCCAGGTATTACCAAGTATTACACTTCTGCTGTATTTAATTTGGTATTTGACTTCTAGGAATCAGCACAGGCCAGGTATTACCAGGTATTACACTTCTGCTGTATTTAATTTGGTATTTGACTTCTAGGAATCAGCACAGGCCAGGTATTACCAGGTATTAAACCTCTGCTGTATTAAAGTTGGTATTTGACTTCTAGGAATCAGCACAGGCCAGGTATTACCAGGTATTAAACCTCTGCTGTATTAAAGTTGGTATTTGACTTCTAGGAATCAGCACAGGCCAGGTATTACCAGGTATTAAACCTCTGCTGTATTAAAGTTGGTATTTGACTTCTAGGAATCAGAACAGTCCAGGTATTACCAGTTATTAAAACTCTGCTGTATTAAAGTTGGTATTTGACTTCTAGGAATCAGCACAGGCCAGGTATTACCAGGTATTAAACCTCTGCTGTATTAAAGTTGGTATTTGACTTCTAAGAATCAGCACAGGCCAGGTATTACCAGGTATTAAACCTCTGCTGTATTAAAGTTGGTATTTGACTTCTAAGAATCAGCACAGGCCAGGTATTACCAGGTATTAAACCTCTGCTGTATTTAATTTGGTATTTGACTTCTAGGAATCAGCACTGGCCAGGTATTACCAGGTATTACACTTCTACTGTATTTAATATGGTATTTGACTTCTAGGAATCAGCACTGACTCCTTTGCTGGCAGCATTTGAGCTCAAGGGTAGTATGCATGCTAGCCTGTTTGTGCTTGCGCTGATCCATTCTCCAACTGAACACATTTGGTTTAATGAGAGTTACACCGAAAACACAAACTGATTACCTTGCATTTGTGGAAATCTGTGCAAACTTAGTTTTTGGCTGGACTATCGTTTAAATAGCCCAGAAGTCCTCAAAACAGCACTTCTAGCTCAGGCAGCCAAGATTCTATGTTCACAGAAAGCATCCCCGTTATATTGGCGTGTACCGACTACTATATCGTCGCTGTGCAATGAAAAACATCTCCGCTTTTGTCCATTTTCAGTTTTATGCATCATTTGAACATACCAGCTCCTGTTTACACAGAGTAAGAATCTCATGATAAATGGACCAACAGAAATGGCCCAAAGCTGTTAGGAAAGACGTCTGGTTCCATTGACTTACATTAAAGTTAAAGGAGGTTTTTGGTCTCTCCTGCAAAGTTGCCATTTTGGAGATACTTGTTTTTCTTTGGACAGCGACGATATACTCTACACTGATTATCGACTAGTCAATTAGCATTACATTGTGTGAACCCTTCATAATGAAGGGGCCATTAGAAACGACTGTGTCCTTCGCTATATACAGAGCCAGCTCCAGGGCTGTGGTGAGACATGTCGCTAGGTGATAGCAGACCCAGCAGGTAGGATTGGAGCCATTCAGCCTTGAATGTTTGATTTTGAAAAATAAGACCCCCTGCAGTAAAACAGGCCACTTTAGTGTCGTAACTGGTCCCTGAACGGTGAGTTAAAGGTACATGATGGTGAACAATCTTTTTATTTGGTCATTTGACCTTTTCCAGCTAATGTTGGAGATCTCAGGGTTTCATCTTATGATGGGTAAATCACAGGCAGTTGTAAAGTACTGTTCAGTGGGAAACACTGTGAGCCTTGATAGTGGAATCTTGTAATAGTTGGATAATGCTAGAAAGCACAACAGTCACAGTTAACATGTTTCAAAAGGCTTAAATGAGATACGTATGAATTTATGTATATATTGATTTAACTGACCAGTAAACTGCTGGGTGAGAGTGATCGGTCCCTCTAGCTGTACAGGTTCTGGGTTTGTGTTGGACCTGAATCCCTCAGTTCTGTTTGATTCTCTACTCTACTGGAAGCATGTCTCCCAAACTCCAGATCAGATATTGTATTAGATCTGTGTATGTAGAAAATCACTAATGACCTCCAGAAGCCTGTGTTTAGAACCATGCTCGCTGGGCACCTCACCCCAGCCACCGCTCGCCAGTCTCTCTGTAGGTCACCTGAGGTCATCTTACGGTAAGGGACATTGGAATGAGGTGGCCCTCATCACGGTCAGTAGAGAGTGGGTTTGGCCCTCTGCCAGTCTGTAGCTGTGTTGTCCTGTGTGTTTGCTGCTGGACCTTGTTCTTATGAACCAGACGCTCACTGTATTTGCCAGTAAAGCTAGAACCCACCTTGGGTTCCTCACTGAGAACCTGCTGTACATGTGGAGATGTTGATTTAAGAAGAAACCGGAGTGCGCTCTGACTTATTTCCTCTTGAAGCTGTATATCCATCAGACATCTTCCTAAAGAGAGATAGGGTGTCCAATGAAAGGATTTGTGAGCCAGTGGAATGTGAAGTCTCAATTTAGTGCATGCAGAGATTCTGGCGGAATCATTCGGAATTAGTGACAGGACTCTCGGGTAAGCCAGATAAGAGGGCACTGCGGTAATCCAGTCTAGACGAGACAAAGGCGTGTACGAGTTTCTCACTGTCAGCAGTGGAGAGAATGGTATGAACCTTGGCGATACTATGGAGGTGGCAGTACACCATTTAACACTCATCAGTGATGTGGTTCCCGGTCAAGAATGATGTCTAGATGCTTGTCGTATCTCTCTCTTTCTAAAGGATTCTGGTCTATAGGTCCGGTTTGGTTGGTTTCCTTTGGTTTTTGCAAAGGTTAAAGTGCACCAGATTACACAT